>CP092872.1:46824467-47172362 GCA_030710605.1 Cordylochernes scorpioides | reverse complement strand
AGTTGCTGATAAGGAGATGCCTTTTTCTTAATTTATGCACCTTATCCCAGTACAATGTTACATTTGTGCTATTTTTTCACATTGTGTAGCGTCCTCACGCAATTCTGGCCTTAACTACCCGTTTCATGATTTTTCAGGATGCCTTAATGACCAATTTTTTGGTCGTTGAGGTACAGCTTGCACCACGCTGATGAGGGCCAACAGCCCGAAACGCGTCCGTGGTTAGCTTTTCTTGATTAATCAAGAATGGGTATTTGGCCAATTCTGGAATAATTAAAAATCAACGAGAATAGTTGATATTTATTCCGATAGATGGCGCCAGCCATCAGCAACTTTCAGTTGCACGATAAGGAGATGCCTTTTTCTTAATTTATGCACCTTATCCCAGTACAATGTTACATTTGTGCTATTTTTTCACATTGTGTAGCGTCCTCACGCAATTCTGGCCTTAACTACCCGTTTCATGATTTTTCAGGATGCCTTAATGACCAATTTTTTGGTCGTTGAGGTACAGCTTGCACCACGCTGATGAGGGCCAACAGCCCGAAACGCGTCCGTGGTTAGCTTTTCTTGATTAATCAAGAATGGGTATTTGGCCAATTCTGGAATAATTAAAAATCAAGGAGAATAGTTGATATTTATTCCGATAGATGGCGCGCCATCAGCAACTTTCAGTTGCACGATAAGGAGATGCCTTTTTCTTAATTTATGCACCTTATCCCAGTACAATGTTACATTTGTGCTATTTTTTCAATATATATATATATATATATATATATATATATAAAAAACGAAAGAAAAAAATAAAAGATAAAAAGATCAGGTGTTGAAATCAATATTAAAAATGGCATATCCTGACCAGGAGCACATGTGCTTTACAGAAGGCAGAGCGCCATCTGGTGGAACAGAAATCAACTAAACATTGATTTAGCCTGTTCCCTGATATTTGGCCAACCCAATTTCTTGATAAATCAAGAAAAGCCATCCACGAACGCGTTTCGCGCTTTTGGCGCTCGTCAGCGTGGAGTAGGCTGAACCACTGTGACCAAAAAATATATTTTGGTCCCAGTGGCTTCCCGAAAACAAGAAATGGGTATTTAAGGCTAAACTTGCATAAATACGCTTAGTACATTAAAAAACGAAGAAAAATAAAAGATAAAAGATCAGGTGTTGAAATCAATATTAAAAATGGCATATCCTGACCAGGAGCACATGTGCTTTACAGAAGGTAGAGCGCCATCTGTTGGGTTGGCCAAATATCAGGGAACAGGCTAAATCAATGTTTAGTTGATTTCTGCTCCACCAGATGGCGCTTGCCTTCTGTAAAGCACATATGATCCTGGTCAGGATATGCCATTTTTAATATATATATATTGAATTGTAAATATAACGTCAAAATATGTGTAGAGAGTAAGTTATACCTGAGGAGAAATTTTGAACTTAGTTTTATATCTATTTAATTATGCATATTTTTAGAGAAAAAAAAACAGTTTTGTGTGAAGAATTTAGAAAAAAAGAAAGTTAAAATAAGTCGAATAGTTTCATATTTAGGGTTTCAATTTTTTTTATATATATATATATATATATTATATATATATATATATATATATATATCCTTATTTTTTTTACTAAAAATGAAAAAAAAAACACTTTGCAGCTTTAAATCTATTCTATCTTCTCGTTAACTTCCTTTTCTTTAATTCTTTACACCGAACTATCTTTCACTATATATAAAATTTACATATTTATATATAGAAAAATACTTTTTAAAATATATATTTCTCAGGAAGTCTCTAGGACCAAAATATTTTTGGTCGTAGAGGTACAGTCTGCCCAACACTGACGAGAGCCAACTGCCCGAAACGCGTTCGTGGTTGACTTTTCTTGATTAATCAAGAAAATGAGTTGACCAAATAGCGGGGAACAGGCTAAATCAACGTTAAGTTGATTTCTGTTCACCAGATGGCGCTCTGCCACCTAAAGGTTCATGTGAACGTGGTCAGGATATGCCTTTTTGATTTTAATAACAAACACCTGACCTTTTAAAAATATTTTATTGTTTATTATTTTTTCACAATATATTATGTGATTACGGCGACGGTCAATAGATGGCGTCTGGTTTTAGACGTCTATTTTGACGGGAGAGGCGACATTTGTCTCTTTAAATCGATTTCCTCCCGGCAAAATTTCCATATTATATATATATATTAAAAATAAAGAAGGCATCTCTCCTGACCACGAGCACATGTGCTTTTTAGATGGCAGAGCGCCATCACGGAGCAAGCTAAATAAACGTTTAGTTTATTTTTGCTCCACTAGATGGCGCTCTGCCATCTAAAAAGCACAGGTGCTCGTGATCAGGAGATGCCTTCTTTATTTTTAATATCAACACCTGACCCACTTATCTTTTTTTTTTCTATTGTTTTTCATATGTATATGTGTGTGTGTGTACCAAAGGAGGCACTTCTATCTTTAAATATGCCTCAGACCAATACATCAATGTTATTACCTTAGTAAAAAATTGAAGATGGTGATAAAAAACCATTTTATGGCAAAATCAGACAAAAGCCAACCTGTATACCATGGTTTCGGACTATGGCCCTCATCAACAGGGGCGGCTTCGATTTCATGAATATTATTGCTTGTGGTATGACATACACGTATATCCCCAAAAAGCGCTAACTTCACAAATAAACTACAATTTTAGTTGAGTTTAGTTTATTAATAACAAATAATATTTTGAGTCAAAAGGCGATCCACCTGGATCTGTAAAGAAAAAAAAACAATTATTTCTTTAAATATTTCGAAAGATTGCTCCTTCCTTATCAATTTATTGTACAATAAATTGATACAATTCTTGTAGATCACATGGAAACCACCTTTGTCATTGGTCGAAATAATTAATGCATTATTATCATTAATTATATTTGACCAATTACAAAGTTGTTTCCATGTGATCTACAATAATTTTTAAAAATAAGTTTTTTGTGCAATAAATTGATAAAAGGGAGCAATCTCTCGAAATATTTTGAGAATTTTTTTTAATTTTCAGATTCAGGTACGCTTTTTTATATATAAACAAGTAATGTCTTAAAACGACACTTTGGTTTCAAATCGCATAACTCTCCAATATGCAAAGTGAGTTATGTATGTCGAGAGGAATGTCAGGTTCTAGATCCGGTAGCATCCTCTGCTTGACTTGCTCTTTAAGTAAAAGAAGTTGTTATACCTGAACGGAAACTCTGTTCACTGTACTTTTTTTTTTTCTTTGAAGTTGTTAATATTTTAGTAGAACTATGGATTAAAATACTATTTATATCAAAATATATCATTAGCTATAGTATATCGATATAGTTATTAGTCTAGTCTGAATGTTGAATAATAATATTTAGGTATGGGGGACAGGTTATTTATCCACACACATACGCACACATATATAAATCCTATATGACTGAGAAATATGAGGTTTAAATCTTGATATTCCGTTGTTGTTTTTTTTTTTTTTGATAATTCAAAAGTCCGTAGTCCTAATAGGTATAATATAAAATATAACACTTATTTTGGATTATTGGAGAAATTGATTGAATAAAGGAACCCTCCACTGCCTTATCGAGTATAAATAGCACTGGTTTTGATATACGTGAATAGATGCTCTGTGAAAGTACCTCAGGGTATGGTCTCAAGTTTAGATTTGTTGGAGTCGTTCTTGACGACCACGTAGTGATTGTACATAAGAAAGTTATTTTACTAGCTTGCGCCATCTATCCAAATAAATATAGGCTAATATTTAATTCACTCGTTTTTCTATGTTTCTGTAATTCCAGATTTCGCTTTTTTTTTGTTAGTTCTTAAAAGAACGGAGTATAAAAATATTGACTTATATAAAATTTACAGTATAAACAGGTTATAATCTCTACCACCATTGTTTGACCATGTGTATTTGGAATATTTGTACGATAAATAATTATCTTCAAAATCAAAACTTCATAATTCGTTGATTTTCCATATATATAGGCTTCTCACTGAGGATTTCCATTTCTTGAAACTGTAAGAACATGTTTCAAAAACTTAGAAACAAATATTTGTCACCATTAGAGTGCGTAATTTCTTATTTCTGTACAAATAATGGTCGCAGTGGTACATGCTCCACGCTGACGAGCGCCAACTGCGCGAAACGCGTTCGTGGATGGATTTTCTTGATTTATCAAAATTTGTGTTGGCCAAATATCAAGGAACAGGTTATATAAACGCTCAGTTGATTTCTTTCCCACTAGATGGCGCTCTGTCATCTAAAAGAATATGTGCTCCTGGTCAGAATATCCCTTCATTATTTTCAAATAATTTATTGTGTTACCTGCTTATTGCTTATGGTAACGTGCGAGTAATTGATGACCTTTGTGTGATCTCTATTCAATATCGCCGTGTTAAACACACCATGGTACCAGCACTTCCTGTCCGACACTACTACAAGTGTCAAATTGTATATCCTACCACACATGATAACATGTCAAACTAGGGGCAGGTATGACCACGTCGATAATCCACAGTTTGGGGCTTGGCGTAGTTCTTCCTTTAGCCCGCTGGATCCACGTTAGTGGCATTTACATTATGGAAATGTATTCCGGATCTATCAAAAATATGAAAATTTGATTCGGTGATTTTTATTACAAAAAGTTGTGTGAATATCTCGACCAATGTCAGAGATAAATTTGAACCTTTAGATTTTTTATTTGTAAATTATACTCTTTATACCTATATGGGTAGTTCCTACATCTCTCAATCAACATAAAACCATTTCAGGTTTAATATCTTATTATATCTATAATTATATAGAGAGGTATACTTGTTCTATTATATGATATATTCATCCCGTCTTTTTATAAAAATAAATATCGTACAAATAATACAATTGTATGTGTAAATAGAATAATTTAAAATAAAATATTATATCTCTTCAAAAACACAAATGAAATGTAAATATATATTTTGGTATTTGTTAACGCTGCAAGCTAAGTTTGTAATTTGTAATCCTTATATATACAAATATACAATAACAAAAAATATTTGTTTTAGTTTTGGAAATATTTGATGGTAATGTAGATCTTAATATTCTACGCCATTAAATTGTTTTCTATACAAGTTTTAAGTCTGCTGGTGCTTTCATTGCTCGATTTGGATTTATGCTGACCTTGTTTTCCTGTTGTGTCTACGGTTATTGGTTGAAATTCAAGCAGAAAACTTTTTTAGAGTCTGTGTTAATTAATAACAAAAATAAATAGAATTTACTAAAAAGCCTTTATTTATTGCTTTTAATTTTAATTAAATTTTAAACATATTAAAGATAATATTATTTATTTACACATATAACTATATGTAAATTAAAGAACAAAAGGAAAAGAAACCAAAAAAACGTAAACATTGGCGACCGCCATTTTTCTTTGTCTGCCAGCAACAGTTGTATAGTCGATCCTGCGCAGGCGCACACCACGCCCGCCGCCACCGCGTGCTGCTCGATGGGGCCGTGTTTTCGAGCCGCTTGCCCACTAAAATGGATATTTAACATACTCCCACCTATGATTTGGGGAAGAAAATCATACAATTAAGATAAGTGATATATATGTGGTACATAAAAGGAGTTAAGCATTATAAATTGAGTCTCTGTTGTGGCTTGACCACGCGTCCACATCGAGTTCGCTTAGCCTCACTATGCGCTTCTTCAATTGTAGTATCTCCTTTGGATCGAAGAATTGGATCCCCACTTGAAACTTCCAGGGGATAGAGCTTCTGCACAGGGCGTATAAGGGTTCCCAGTTTTGTGCGAACTTTAGCAACCCGAGAATGTCCATCTCTTCCTGGAAACAGTTCCACTATTCTTGCCATAGGCCAGTGGAGTCTCCTCTTGTCTTCCACCTTCACTATAACCACATCACCCACACTCAGTTTCGGAGTCCTCTCATTGGCCTTCTGGACAAGCTGGCCCAGATATTCACTCCGAAAGCGACTTCTGAGAGCTTCTCGCAGCCTTTGACAATGCCGATATCTATCTTG
The DNA here is from genome assembly GCA_030710605.1 of Cordylochernes scorpioides. Taxonomy (NCBI): domain Eukaryota; kingdom Metazoa; phylum Arthropoda; class Arachnida; order Pseudoscorpiones; family Chernetidae; genus Cordylochernes; species Cordylochernes scorpioides. The sequence continues at coordinate 47,166,314 of CP092872.1, read as the reverse complement.
AAATTTCTTTGAATCCAACTTATCAAGATCTGGAACTCCCACGTATTTTGAATCATGTAGAAACATGGAGGGTGATAAAGGAATCAAACTGTCAAAGTCCTCATGAATGTATGTCAGCGGACGACTGTTGATTGTAGCTTCTGCATCACATAGGATAGTAGACATCTCTTCATAGTACACTGAAGAATGGCCCAAAATTCGAACAAGGAGATCCTTGATGGAACGAATAAGACGCTCCCACCAACCTCCCCACCATGCAGCAGTAGGAGGTATGAACTTCCAACTTATCCTGTGAAGATTTTGGTCTAACACTATCTTCTTCCAGTTTAAAGCCTTGAGAGCATTGTTAGCGCCCACAAAATTAGTACCATTATCAGAATAAATGACTGTTGGTCGCCCTCTCGGGCTATAAATCTTCTCAGAGCTTGTATGAAAGCTTCAGTACTTAATGTGGTTACAAGTTCCAAGGTGTAGCTCTGAAGACGGCACAGGTAAATAGAACAATCCATGCCTTGGTCTTGTTCTTGAGGTAAAGTGGACCAGCAAGGTCTACTCCCAGAATTTCAAAGGCTGTGGCATCTCTCACTCTATCAAGGGGTAAGTGAATCGGAGTAGTTTTCACAGGTTTTGATGAAAATCTTCTACACTTGGCACACTGAGAGACGACACTTCGTATGCTGCGCCGGGAATTTAAGATCCAATAATTTTCTCTGAGTTTGGCAGAAAGGATCTGAACTCCTGCATGACAATGTCTCAGATGGAATTCTCTTATCAGGCATGTGACAACATGATGTTTTGTTGGAAGCAAAATTGGGTAACGAAATGAATATTCGTCATCCCTTTCAATAAGCTTGGATTTTATACGGATCAATCCAAATCATCTGATTATCATCAACCCGTTGATCGAATCTCCTCGGCTAGAAAAAACTTGCTGTTGCACAGTTTTCCAAATTCCCTTTTCAGCATCTTCTAATTCTGAAAGCTGTAGACTTTGCATACCTGATGGGACAATTTTTGTGTATTTCGTATGAACCTCCGGATCCACGCATTTATTCTGACAATCTTTGTAAAATTTGAAAATCTTTCAAACCATGGCATTACTTCAGTTCTGGCATGAGTAGTCACCAATACTTGCCTATCTATTTCTAAATTGACCAAAGTTCTGTCAGAGTGGAATAATTGCTTTGGCCAGTGATCTTGAGGCTGCTTGAGCCATTCAGGTCCCTCCCACCATCTGGTGCGTTTAAGCTGTAGTACACTACAACCTCTTGAAGGAAGGTCTGCAGGGTTGAGGCTCCCTGGTACATAAAACCATTTGTTCGGACCTGAAGTGTTGCATATCTCTTTGACTCTGTTGTTTACAAAGGTGCCCACTGCCTGTTTGTCTTGATCCATGAAAGTGCTGTAGTAGAGTCTGTCCAGTAATACACCGGTTCCGCAGCCAAATTCAAAGACTCAGTTATGTACCTGCTGAGTCTAACTCCCAACATACAAGCAAGAAGTTCCATCCTAGGGATAGTAGTTTTCTTAAGTGGACCTAGCCGGGATTTGGCCATCAAAAGTTGTACTGACACTCCTTTGTTCTCAGGACAACGTAGAAAAGCTGCTGCTGCATATGCACTTTGGCTGGCATCACAAAATATGTGAATGGACCAATGGGCTCTAATCCCATGGCCCACTCTACGTGGAATTTTATGTCAGCAAGAGTGTCCAACTCACTGTACCACTTCATAAAATTTTCTTGAATGGTTGTTGGCAAAGGTTCATCCCAATCAGTTTTGACTGTCCAGGCTTGTTGAATAAGTAGTTTAGCAGGTAATAAGACAGGAGCTAAGAATCAAATTGGGTCAAAGATCTGTTGGGTATGAGACAAGAGGTCTCTCTTGGAAAGTGAGTTTATTATAACTCCGAACTTAGAGGTCACATTAAGAGTATCTTCTAAAAGATTCCATTTCATGCCCAGAACTGAAGCCTCTTCACTCCTTTCTATATAACACTAGGAGGTAATCTAGAATAGACTTCCTTGACTCGGTGTATAGGTCCGAATTGCCACATTCTGAGATCCATCTTGGCTTTTGCAAATATCTCAGTAGATTTCTCCACCAGATCAACTAATTCTGCCTCGGTATCCACTGAAGTGACACAATTATCAATAAACAAACATTCCATCAACTTCTGAGGAAGAGCTCCAAATTCAGATGAGACTCCCTTAAGATGATGCAGAATGACTGTTCCAAGCAAATAGGGGCTACAGGTCACACCAAAGACAACTCGCTTGTGACGGAAAACCTGAATCTGATGATTATTTTTCCACCATAAGAATCTAAGAAAGTCTCTATCTTCTTCTTTCACTTCAATTTGCAAAAAGGCTTTTCTAATGTCAGCAATAACTCCAATAGCCTTTTCTCTAAACTTCAGTAGGATAGCTGGGATCTGTTCAATAACATTTGGGCCACTTGCCAAGCAATCGTTCAATGAAAGATTCCCCTTGTCCTTACATGATGCGTCAAACACAGGTCTTATCTTGGTGGTGTTGCTATTGGCTTTAACCACTGGGTGATGAGGGAGATAATGACAATTCCTGTTCAAATCTTCTGGAGACACCTTTTCAATAACACCTTCAGCTAGCCATTCTTGGAACACCCTATCATATTCGCTGAAGATACATTTAGCTCTCAATTTACGGGTTGTGTTGAATAGTCTTCTCTCTGAAATATGACGATTGGATGGAATTCCTTCTTGGTTCCCCAGCCAAGGTAATCCTACACAAAAGCGTCCATCTTTCAGCTGATGAACAGTATTTAAGAAGTGCTGGTGTACTATTTTATCTTCTTCTAGCTTGGTAAGATTTTCCCTGGGATCTTTTATGCCAATCGTTTCTAAATCCCACAAATAATCAACTGACATATTTCTACTGTGCATGCTGATGACCACCAGTGATGAGTAATCAGTCTGCTCATCTTTCTTCGGTGAAGGGCCACAAATTGTCCATCCAAGATGTGTTTCTATAGCTGTTAGTCCATTTTCAGCTGCTTCACACGTCCCGACAAAAGGCTTCCATAAATATCACTGCCGATCAAAAGTTCTATCTTGGGGCTATCTCTCCCAAGATCAGACAGCCAAATTCTAGATCCTTTTAGTCATTCAACCATGCTCCTTTAGGCGTCCTTGGAATCTCTCCACAAATAATGTCTTGACCCAAGAATTCAAATTCTCTCAGAGTGTCCAATTCTGATAGGCTGCTGCATAATGCGACCGTATACACCTTATGGCATTTTGTTTCTGTTTGTGTACCACCAAACAATGAATGAGCAATATTTACATTGCCGATGGGCTTCAATTTTACTTCTAGTGCAGTGGATTCCAAAATATAGGACTTCTGAGAACCAGGGTCCAAGAGTGCTCGCACTCTTCTATAGCCATTATTTCCCATAATATTGACCATCAAGGTCATTAATGTTACATCTTTTGTACACTGCTGATTGGCTAAAGCACTCTGCACTACTTCAGAGACATGCGTCTTTTCCTTTCGGTTGCAGGGCAAGTCAGGACAAAGAAGAACGTAGTGTCCTTTGGCACAAATATTACATTGAATGTCCTTTGCAAGCCTTTGCAAGATGTCCAGGTTTAAGGCATTTCAGACAACACCTCTTTTCATAGATCTTTGCTCTTTTATCCTAGAATGGCATAGATTGAGCAGTGATGCAGTCTTTACTTTGGTGATTATTTTCACAGAACAAACATCCCATCTCCTTGGCAGAAAATAAACCTGCAGCTGTAGGTATATTTGAACTCTGCTTAAACTTATTTCTAAGTTTCTCTTTTGGGGAAGACCCTTCAAATCCTCTCCTGGCTAGAAGTCTTCTTTCTTCCCCTTCCACTTCTCTTCTAAGAAAGTCCAAAAGATTGTTAAGGCGAGAGCTGGAGTTAGAATTAGAGTTTTTTGATTCATCACAATTATTCAGCGGTGATCTCTGCCAAGCAACCAGCACATCTTCTGGCAAACAAGACTCTATCATAGGGAAAAGCCATGCTGTGTTTTCCTTGGTATCAACACCCAAAGATTCCAGAGATCTTAGTTGTGTTTCAAGTTTGTCGTATAGTTTAGCCACTGACCGCCTTTCATCTGGTGGAGTCTTGACATTTGCCATCATTAATTTAAGCAGTTCCCTTACATATATTTCCACAAGCAAATCTTTCTGTCCATACCTTTGTTTCAAGGCTTGGACCGCTTTGGCATAGTTGTCTGCTGTTTGGGGATAGCTTTCTATGAGCTCTCTGGCTCTAGTGTTTGATTTCATAGACTGCACCAGATAATGAAACTTGTCTGCATCATGCAGCTCAGTATCCTCATGAATCTTTTCAAATTGTGCCCAAAATGGAAGCCAATTAATTAGTTCTCCATCAAATTTTCTTATTTCGATCTTAGGAAGTTTATAACTTTTGGCCATTAATGACCCATTTGAGCTTCCCAGGGATTTAACATCACTTTTGTTATCAGAATCATTTAATTCTCTTACCTTTCTTTCCAGGGTGATGAAGGTATCCGAATAATGTTCTGCTTCCTCAATTTCAGAATTTAAAGTGTCTTCTTCTGCATCAGCCACCATCATATGATCCAACATCTTCTGGTCAAGATCCTTTAATTTGAAATCGATGTCTTTTAATTTGCTAAATTTGTCTTGATCACACCTAGATCAGCATTAGTTTTACTTATTTCGGAATCCAAAACATTTACTACCTTAGTAAATCGCGTTTGGTTACTGAGCGCAACTTCTTGTCACGTTCCATCCTGGCAGGCTCGCCACTTTTTGTTAATTAATAACAAAAATAAATAGAATTTACTAAAAAGCCTTCATTTATTGCTTTTAATTTTAATTAAATTTTAAACATATTAAAGATAATATTATTTATTTACACATATAACTATATGTAAACTAAAGAAACAAAAGGAAAAGAAACCAAAAAAACGTAAAACATTGGCGACCGCCATTTTTCTTTGTCTGCCAGCAACAGTTGTATAGTCGATCCTGCGCAGGCGCACACCACGCCCACGCCACCGCGTGCTGCTCGATGGGGCCGTGTTTTCGAGCCGCTTGCCCACTAAAATGGATATTTAACAGTCTGATTTGCTAAGCACTTTCATATTCTTTAGCGATTTCTCCTTACGTTTCTTTGTTTTTGTTCTGCAGTCGTCCTCTTCCATTGTATAGCAGAGTTTCGGGTAGTTGTCCGTTTTTCATATATATATTTATTATTCTTATATGTACTGATATACATTCCAAGATTATTGGGATAATTTGGGTGAGGGTAAATTATTTGTGTATTTGAACGTATTTTTTACTTTGTTTTTAATAAATTAAATATTATATACAACACTACTTATGTGTAAAGTATTAAATGAGATAACAAGTTAATTAAAATCCCGACTGAGAGAAATTCTGTGCACTAACATTGTCATCGGGATTGAGCAAAGGTACAAATCTTTAGACTTCAAGGTGATCTGAAAATAAATTGAAATTAACAGATTCGCGATCATACATGAAAGCAATTTTTAAATACAGGCGACTACTAAGTCAGATTAATAGAGTATAAAATCATTCTGAACTTTATCGCTCCGATCATATGACAGAATAGCGCATCAAAATTTGTTTGATAAAAATGTTATTTGTGAAATTTTCTATCAACTAAAATTCAAAAATTGTTATATAATTAATATTTTATATATATTTATAAACATTATATATAATTTTAAACCCTGTTTCACATAAATATTTGGTTTCCGAGTAACGCGAATTCAACAATTGGCCAGATGTTTGAGGATCCTAGCTGGACTTGCACCATCGCATCGTGCATGATTCCTTCAATCACGGCCGTTAACCCGATTGCCTTATTTCTTTCTAAAAGAGAGAGAATATTTTGAATTGGGTAATGCTCTTGGATGAACCATCGCTCTAAATAAAGGGTAACAATACGAGATAGGTACAATGACAAAACTTAAGGAAATTATACCCTTTTAGCATGTATATCGGGATTAAAGACAATAACTCTTAAAGATATTTGATACACACACATTGACCTTTATTGGAGACCCATAAGATAAAAAAGTGTGAACAAATTTCCTCTTTCTCTTAAAAAAAAAAAGCAGACGACCGGCAACATCATATATTTTCTCCTCCCTAAATTTTGTCCATGAGTGTACTTCCGGGGTCGTGTGTAAACTCAGACAAATAAAAGTTATTATTTTTCAAAATAACTTTTAATAAATTGAAAATATATGTTTAAAAAATGTTATACTTAGTATACTTACTGATCACCTATAGTGAGGCATTTTGTTGAGTTGCATTGTCATCGGGATCGTGAAAATGTGTTAATTTTCAGGCTTCAATGTGGTCTTGGAATGGTGCTCTGATCGAATATTGCTAGGTAGACTGCCTGCAGTCTTATACGAGTATATGCAAATATAGAAGAGGAATTATATAAAGTATATTGGTGAAATAGTGATTTTGTAAGAATTGGGGTCTTTGTAATTTTTAAGTTATAAATTCTTATTTTTTTAAACTATTGTTCATTTGAACAAATTTATATGAGAGCTATGAATATAGAATCGGCCGAAAAAATGAACAAAGCCACTTGAGTGATTGCTACATACTATTGAACAAAATATAATCATCTGCTATACTTTCTTCCCAGCACCAGAATATGTCGCAGGTAGAAACCCCTTCATTAACTTGGCCGAGGACACGGACACTCATAAGATAACCATCCCCATCGAGAGAGTTCGACATCCAGATCTTTGTAGCTGCAATGGTGACGCCATATCGTAGATGAAGGCCGTTCGTAGAAGCACGTTAGCTCAAATCACAGTATTTAATCGGTTATTTAATACTAGACGAATGGCCCGGGCAACGCCCGGGGTTTACCCGAGTGCGAATATATTTTAAAAACGTTGTCTTGGGTGGTCGCTATTGACAGGGTGGTCTGTATAGACAGGTGGATGTATCACACAGCTGATAACAGGGTTGTCTAGAGTGGTCGCTATAGACAGGGTGGTGGTCGCTATTGACAGGGTGGTCTGTATAGACAGGTGGATGTATCACAACAGCTGATAACAGGGTTGTCTAGAGTGGTCGCTATAGACAGGGGTGGTGGTCGCTATTGACAGGGTGGTCTGTATAGACAGGTGGATGTATCACACAGCTGATAACAGGGTGTCTAGAGTGGTCGCTATAGACAGGGTGGTCTGTATAGACAGGTGGATGTATCACACAGCTGATAACAGGGTTGTCTAGAGTGGTCGCTATAGACAGGGTGGTCTGTATAGACAGGTGGATGCATCACACAGCTGATAACAGGGTTGTCTAGAGTGGTCGCTATAGACAGGGTGGTGGTCGCTATTGACAGGGTGGTCTGTATAGACAGGTGGATGTATCACACAGCTGATAACAGGGTTGTCTAGAGTGGTCGCTATAGACAGGGTGGTGTCGCTATTGACAGGGTGGTCTGTATAGACAGATGGATGTATCACACAGCTGATAACAGGGTTGTCTAGAGTGGTCGCTATAGACAGGGTGGTCTGTATAGACAGGTGGATGTATCACACAGCTGATAACAGGGTTGTCTAGAGTGGTCGCTATAGACAGGGTGGTCTGTATAGACAGGTGGATGCACCACACAGCTGATAACAGGGTTGTCTAGAGTGGTCGCTATAGACAGGGTGTCTGTGTAGACAGGTGGATGTATCACACAGCTGATAACAGGGTTGCCTAGAGTGTCCGCTATAGACAGGGTGGTCTGTGTAGACAGTGGATGTATCACACAGCTGACAACAGGGTTGCCTAGAGTGGCCGCTATAGACAGGGTGGTCTGTATAGACAGGTGAATGTAACACACTGATGATAACAGGGTTGCCTAAAGTGACCGCTATAGACAGGGTGGTCTGTATAGACAGGTGGATGTATCACACAGCTGATAACAGGGTTGCCTAGAGTGGCCGCTTTAGACAGGGTGGTCTGTGTAGACAGGTGGATGTATCACACAGCTGATAACAGGGTTGCCCAGAGTGGCCGCTATAGACAGGGTGGTCTGTATAGACAGGTGGATGTATCACACAGCTGATAACAGGGTTGCGCAGAGTGGCCGCTATAGACAGGGTGGTCTGTATAGACAGGTGGATGTATCACACAGCTGATAACAGGGTTGCCCAGAGTGGCCGCTATAGACAGGGTGGTCTGTGTAGACAGGTGGATGTATCACACAGCTGATAACAGGGTTGCCCAGAGTGGCCGCTATAGACAGGGTGGTCTGTGTAGACAGGTGGATGTATCACACAGCTGATAATAGGGTTGCCTAGAGTGGCCGCTGTAGACAGGGTGGTCTGCATAGACAGGTGGATGTATCACACAGCTGATAACAGGGTTGTCAAGAGCGGTCGCTATAGACAGGGTGGTCTGTATTGACAGGTGTATGTATCAAACAGCTGATAAACAGGGTTGTCTAAGGTGACCGCTATAGACAGGGTGGTCTGTTGTAGACAGGTGGATGTAACACACTGCTGATAACAGGGTTGTCTAGAATGGCCGCTATAGACAGGTGTATGTATCACACAGCTGATAACAGGGTTGTCTAGAGGGGGGCGGGCAGGGAGGTCACGTGTTTGCTGGCAGCCAATGGGCGCGCATTCTATCCGTGAGCTTCAGACAAACAGACAGAATAAGGCAAATATATAAGTAGATGGGGGCTGCCAAATAACTACTGGCGTACATACCTCGGTCTAGGTCCATCGGTGCCAAATATCTTCAGCCTTAAGACTAGTCTGGACAGCTCACATTCATCGGTACCGCAATACATCTCTTCGAAATATAACCGTTATCTCATATTCTGCTATTTATTCATATTTTGAATAATCACAGCCGATTTTTATAACTACAGCATGTTCTTCATGCTTCCTTACTCCCTGTTTCACTTATGACAGCGTTGTACTATTAAATACGTGCGATGTAATGCAGGAGAAATTTACGGCTACCACAAATTAATAATAATTAAGTATTAAACCCCGTGAGATTATATGCGTCGAATTCCAAAGAAATATATTCTAACATTGGTGTATCATTAACTATGGAGTTCTATGAGATCCTTCTCTCTGTTTTTCATTTCCCATCATCCTCATCGTCCAGCATAGAGAATGTCATAGAGCATTCAGCTTTAAAACGACCTTGGTTTTATATATCAGTTGTATTTAGTGATGCACACAAATTTGATATGGCTATCATTTCAGTTCGCTTAGCTACATGTTAGCCGGCCATTTTTATTCCTCTTAGCTTCAACATGATAGAATTGACGCCGCCACATATTACCATATACGACGAGAGTGGTTTCTACGGCAGTTCTGTGTGATGTCATTAGTGCACTCGTGACACGGAAAATGGCTGATTCTCACGAAGTGCGGATATTACGTTCAGTTTTATAATCAGAAATAACGCAGCGGAAACTATTCATTAAGCAAACACCCTACAAAGAAAGTGCCCTTAGTAAAATGTGGGTATAAGGATGGTTTTCTCTGTTTAAAAATCGGGACATGTGATCGGTTAAAAATGAGAACTGTTCCGGTATTCTCCAACTTCTTGAATCGAGAACAACATCGACAAAATTCATATTCATACCAACGAAAATCAACGTAGAACAATCCATTAACTCTAACAGTGACAGTTAATTTTCAAGGCTAAAAAGTCGCATAAAATATTTTTCAGAATTATCCCCAAGAATCAATGAAATTATCGCGTTCTAGCTTGATTAGCTTGAACTAGGAACCATTTTTATCTCAACAGACTTTTTGTCTTTGTTAATAATATTTTTTAAAAACCTTGAAACGGGAAACGTTTTGCCGATGTCGACGGCCTAAAACGCCATGTCAGGATTCAAAATGGCTGGAATTTAAAGGTGCTTTCAATGCTAGAAATGACGTTTAGACAAGTGCATTTATGATTCAGGAAATTACTCTGAAAGAGATGTAAGTTGAATTTATATAAGAAAAAAGAACCACGCTTTTCATACATAAATTCCGGATATTTGGTCTCTCCTCGTTTATGTCCAATATATTGTGCTTCCCTTCTACTCATTTACCTCTGTATCGCTTCCTCGAATAAAGCGACGTCCAATTGAGAAGGGAAAGGTGAAGGCGATTTACGCCTAGAAAAAGAAGCCAATATGCTCTTCCAACTGTATCTACCGAAGGGGCTTAGCTTCATGTCCCATGGCAACGAAGATTCACATCTAACAAGAAAGTAAAAAACCTACAGATTATCGACCAAAAAATGGCAGCTATAGCTGACAAAGATGTTGTCGGACATAACCCTAAACCGCCATTTCGTCCCAAGTTGCCCCCAGCCAGAACCTGATCTGTGCTTCACGAATCGCTAGACCTCCTTCCCTCCTCTCTCTCTCCATACGGTAACGCAATTTAAAACCAAACGATGTTCTCGCATTATTCTTTGTGGCATTCCACTCTATCCTTAGATCTGGAATAATAGTTAACACACAAATATATATATGAAAAATAATAGAAAAATAAAAAGGTTAAGGTGTTGATAATGAAAAAACTAAGAAGGCATATCCTGACCAGGAGCACATCAATGTTTAGTTGATTTCTGTTCCACTAGATGGCGCTCTGCTATCTAAAAATCACATATGCTCCTGGTCAGGATATGCTTCTTTATTTTTAATATATGTATATTAAATATTTTCTGCAAATATGTGCTAAAACTATAATGAAAAGCCAAATTTATAAAGGTCAAAGCATCGTTCTCTTAAGATTACGAAGTCATCATTTAAAAAATGTCAACTATTTTATATTTCCGTTAAACTTATAAATGTTCGAACTTTGTTATTTATTTTGTTCGTCATAATTATTTAATATTGTTAATAATGCAGTAAGTAGGCAATATGGATTAACTTCTCAGACAATTAGTTTCGTCTATTCTCTCCAATCAACCATAGCAACCGTCGTCAGACTCACTAGGATCGGACTTCCGTGAAACAGGCGTCAGCTTCGTCGAGCTCCCCGAGATGCTTGAGGCAAACTCCTTTTAATAGCAGAGCCAGGGCCATGTCTTCTGCCCACCAGTTTGGCCACGGGGTTCTCCTCTGTACACACAGGGCGTCATTTTTTGCTGAATATATATCTCGGGTTAATCTTTTTAATAAGATATTCGTGTGATAAAGAAAATGGTCTTCCTGATCTTACAACTGAAAGTGGCTGATGGCCTGCGCCATTTATTATGTTTCATATTTGTGGAAACGTTTTTTTTTTTCGAAAACTTATTCTCACTTATAAAAACAAAATATGAAGCAACTAATCTTAATTTGTAATACACATAGTATCGATGTTGATACCACAAATATTTCAACAGATATCTATTCCAAGAATCCGGAATTTCGTGAAGAAATCGATTATCTAAAGGAAACGATAAAAAGAAAACAATAAAATGTTGAAACTAAACAGTAACTCTATATTGACAGGTTGGTACATTAAATTTAGGTACAGCTTATAAAGTCTTAATACTCTCACTTTGTTCTATGGTCTGACATACTCTATACTAGAAACAAGTTAATATTATAGATAGAAGCAAATTAATAACGCCTATTTCAATTGTCAAAAATGAAAAACAGATTGTGATTCTTTAACATACATATTTTGGGGAATTATTTTCTTTTCAGGCCCTTTCCTCAGAAAATTTCTACATTTCAAGTCCTCTCATATTGGATCTCTGGTAGACTCTTGGTATGGATGCCGCAATATTTCCCTGAGTTGGTGTATGCACAACTTCGCTATTATAGAACCATTGTAAAGGTTCATCGTATAATTCTATTTGATATCAACCTGCTTGGGACACATTGGATTCTTACCAACTATTAGTAACCTTGATTATCTGTCATTAAGACCATAGGGGACCCTCTAAATCTATATATATAAAATTGAATGTCTGTGTGTGTGTGTGACAATTTGACAATTAAAGGAATTTTATTGACGACCCGTCAATATCAGTACTCAACGAAGAGGATCAATGGTCAAAATTACATTAAGAAATTAGGTGTAGCGCTTGCCGCGGTGACGTCTAGTCTTGGGAGCCAAGGCCTTCCTGAGCTCGGACAATCCGCTGAGGATCCTGGGATGGGAGTCCTGAGCGCGCTCGATGGGCCGCCTCGAGGAAAACAGCGTGGTTTTTCTTCAAAATAGGCGATAGTCTCGCAAGGAAAGGCGCCCTAGATTGGGAGTGTAAGATGGCATCAAAAATGTCAGTCCAGGTGATTTCCTCATCGACCAAGGGTCCAAGGTTGACTTGGGAACTGAGGATCTCTCTGTAAATCCTAAAGATGCATTCATCAGGGTCCGGCGGCAGGTCTTCCTCCATCGGGGCAGGCGGTGGGGACGGAGGTGTCATAGCCGGTGTCGGTTCCTCTTTGGGGAGCAGATGGTGTCGGCCCAGCAGGCTGTGTGTGTGTGTGTCCTCTATGGATTCAAAAAACCCTACTTCCAATCGCCGTGAAATTTTGGGATATTATTAGGCATATCCCCGGAAAGGTTTTCGAAAAATAATTTCTTGAATATCTTTAATATCCTTAGAGTTATTTGCAGATTTGTAGCTTTAACTCGCAAGCAGCGCCACCTTGCGACGGAGATAGGCTTAGGTCTGCCCCACCCCGTGAGAGAATGGATTCGTCCGGCCGCCGGCCGACAGTCCAAGTACCCACCGACCAATCAGGGCAGAGTTGGTGACACAGCTGTGCCAAGTAGACAAGAAAAAAAGCCTCGCGGGAGCTTGCCCAAGATGACCTCCGGGAACTTCGTCCATCTTCCATAACGACCATGAATTTATTCACCTTATCGAGTATTTTTCAAGGGACCGGGAAAAAATGTTCACTAGATAAAACGATGATTTTGTAATGTAGAAAATTAGGAAAGACAAAATTCAGAATGACACGGCACACAGGGACCGGGAAAAAATGATCACTTTATCAGTTTCAAATTATCAAAATATATCTATTTCTTTTTATAAGTTTATAGAGAATTGTTTTAACAAATGTTCGTTAGACAGACCTTTACCTCGGGTACCGATTAATATTGATTTTATTCAACTTATCGAGTATTTTTCAAGGGACCGGGAAAAAATGTTCACTTTATCGAGAGATTCGTTAGACAAACCTTTACTCGGGTAAAACACGGGCGAAGCCGGGTACATCCGCTAGTTTTCAATAAATTCCATCACGCCTAAAGGCATTCTAAAAGGATCTGCCTCTCCATACCAATAACGAGAATCCGGAAAAATCTTGACAGAGATTTTTACCCGTAACTTCTTGAAATTTGAAGCGAGAAATCTGACTTCAATTTGATGCAAACACCTATGTCTCATCACCTCTGAATTTTTGTTTCAGCATGTCTGAGTTATTCAGGTAGATTTCCAAAGGGGTTTCACACGGAAAATTCCAGAAATACTTGCATAAAAGAGGTCTATCAGAAACACCAAATTGTTCCTGCGGAAAAACTTAACAAACTGCTCTTCACCTTATCTACGACTAACTTTTCAGAATTCAGACATCGATTGTTCCCGGATCTAAATGATTTAACTCTATTACATCAGCCACTTTGTCTATATAAATTTCATGGACTTTGTCGATTAATAGATGCAAATCTTTAGATGATAAAAATATATATATATTAGCATATAATATATTATTCAATCCAATATATGCCCTTTTTATTATTTAAAGAATCAAATATGGATTTCTCTATATTCAGAACATTTATATCTGTAAACATTTAATTATAAGTTCTAATTGTTTGTTGTTTTGTTTGTTTCTTCTGTAATAGACGCAAATATTTCAATATCGTATCTGGTTGATTAATAAATTAAAAGCCTTTCACAAATTGAAATTCTAGCCTTTTTTTGTTCCAATATTATAAATTTAGAGACAAAATTAACTCATATCCAAACCATATTCAAATATTCGCTTAATATTGATATCACCAATCCATACGATATTGCTAATTGACTAGTCATTTTCACAATTGTCATTCCGGGGTTTTATCGCAAGAGGCTTTCGATTTTTTTTTATATTTACCTGGTTTCTGATGATGCACGATCCACCAGGTCGAATTTCGTCAAAAGCATTTGTTTTTTCATTTTGTAAGTTGGCGTACCGATTGAAAACGTTTGTAATGCTATAAAATAATCATCTCCATACGCCTCTTTAATTAAAGCATTATTTTCTAAAGCTGCTTTATATATCGAGTCACAAACAAAATTCAATAGAGATTCGACGCTCGATAAAACTTTCGTTTTAAAAAAAACTTTTCCCGAAGAACTTTCTGACAACTTTCACTTTATAAAATAAATTCGAATCACGTGCGCTCGGGATATGGTCAAATTATATATTATTCAAAACCTTATATTATGAAGATTAATATTGCAACCCTTTGATTCTCTTATTTTTTATTATGTTTTAAAATAAAGCCTTGCCTACTTAATGATCAAACTTTTACATACATACATACCAAATTACTGAATTATAAATAAAGGTGTTCATATATTCAATCTCGTTTTCATTTATCAAACGTTAAATTGATTTTTAAATATCTCTAAATGCATAATATTAGGGTCGACAAAATATGCCTTTGTGTGTAGCCTCACTTTAGGGCTTTCTGACCTAAATTTGGTCGTCTGGAACCTGAGGCGTCACCACGCCGTTAATTGGTCACGGAGGCCGGAAATGACGTCATAAATCCGGTCAGAAGATCCTTTGAAGACCCGCCGCTCATTACAGACGACACCGCTGTGGCCTAATGAACGTCTGCTTTATGAATCCCTGGTCAGCAGTCATTTCTCTCCTCTTGTACTCTGTGATTTAATATTGTCCTACCATCATCATCACTCCAGGGTTAATTGAGCTCTATAAAGATGATTTTCTCTATATCTAAACATTACTTATCTTCCTGAAAATGGTACATTCCATAGTAAACACGTCCAAGATCAAAAACGTATCTTCTCAGACGTCTCAAAATCTGTTTATCTTTCTCAGTCTTTGGCTTAGGATTACCGGAATTATGTAGCACAAGGCTGTTATCTATTTGGATATTCACACCAAATGTTATTGAAATTTATATAGAAAATGTAAAGGGTGTATCAGGTAAATTGGGAACAACCACAATGAATTTTACCTTAAATGTATTGCAAGTGAAATAAAACATTTGAAATGATATTTGTCATAGTAGTAGATAAAAGGATATAGTTTATTATTAAATTTATATTATTTTTATTAAATTTATAAAATTTATTAGTTTCTAATATTTAGTTCTCATGGTCGGGCCAAAGACTTATGGGACAACCCCTCGTATTCAATGGAGTTTCCATTATAAGATACAACAATCTCGAGGCGAGTGAGGAATGAAGCATAGGCCTTTACGACGATGAACAAATGGTTCTTCACCGTGTGAACCGCTTTCTCGACAGCCCCAAAGGTGTTGTGGTGAGCTTTGTGTTGACATCTATCTCAACACGCCAATACATAAACGCCAAATATCATAACTCCAGTGACTATGTACGTTAAGATTGTATCTTTTTTGCTTTGTGGGCAGGAACTGAGTCTTGTTGGACGATATATTTCCTCCTGAGGCCAATATGTCCATCCAAGGCTTCACGACGGTCTCCAGAACATTGATTTAGGCGTCAGCGTTCATCCTAAGGCACTTCTAAAAGAAATAGGGTGTATAACATCACCTTCATTGCTGATAACGCCAAGGACCCCTCACGGAGTAAAGATATTTAATGTTCATCATGACCGGTACCTATGCGGGATCTTTCTTTGGGTCCAGCGTTCATTCCTGAGATTTACTTTTTGGTCCACGTCAAAGTCCTTTTCATCAGTAAATAACCTCAGCATGCCACAAGAGTCATGTTTTCAGATTGTTGAGGAGGGCAGCAGCCTTTCCATTTCTTTATCCTTTGTATTCTCAGAAAACAACTGGCTTTCCGAAGGGTATAGGGACTTGAGACCAAGTTATGTCAATTGTCATAGAGACAACGTCCCACTATGGTTAGGCCCACAGGCTCTACCCAGGGTTTCTTTCGATCTTCTCCTTGATATTTTTGATAAATTCTTCGCCTCTTGCCCTGCCGATCGACGCCGTCCTTCCTTATTTGTTACTATCTGCCTCATCAAATAGCTTCTTGACACGACACGATTCCGGCGCACAGTGCAACATTGATGGCTGCTCGAAGTTCGAATTCTCGATTATTGTTCATCACTACACTGTACACACATGTAATGTTACATTTTACATGAATATGGCCACGGAATAAAGAACAAACATTTTTTGTATGTTATAGATTGTCAAAGCTATTTCCAATTTACCTGATACATCCTGTATATAATTATTTATTTACGTGATTTAGTGTAGAGAGAGTCTGGGTATTATTATCAAACTTTTAAATTTCTTATTGTAAGCATAAATTGACGATGTGCCAAGCATGTATCACAAGCATTCCACATATCATATTAAGACCTTTTGTGAATTTTAAAAGACCTCCAATTTTGCGCCTATTTCAATTTGCATAATATCTTCTGGAGGAAGGCTTTCGTTGTATTTTGGGTCATGTCAGGTCATGTAGATCACTTATAAAGGCGGTGACGTATCAGAAGAAGCTATTCTATAAAGTTTTACTGTGAGTAGGCCTTATATATATAAAAGTGACCCGTGTGTGAGAATATATAAAAGAGATAGGGAAATCAAAAATTACAAGAATATATGCCCCCTTCAGTCCATCTTGGCTGACGGAACATTTTTTTCCTTCTGAAAGAATGAAAGTAAACTTGGCCCTTCAAAATTCTTGGATCCATGTCTCAATGCCCGATCCTTTTCCGTGGAAGACGCTAAAGTCCCGTTGAATCGATCGTCAATAAGTAGATTTTTCTAACATATTCTTCCATGTCGGACCATGCCTTTCTTTTCTGCCTCGCCTCCACCTTGTAGGTCATTATTCCGAACTCCTGCCTCTTATA
This sequence comes from Cordylochernes scorpioides, assembly GCA_030710605.1. Lineage (NCBI taxonomy): Eukaryota > Metazoa > Arthropoda > Arachnida > Pseudoscorpiones > Chernetidae > Cordylochernes > Cordylochernes scorpioides. Next base: position 47,149,259 of record CP092872.1, on the reverse strand, counting down.
TATGTCCACCGCCAACACGACTATGACATCAAATCACCACATATATATTTAACTAGAGCATTAGTCCGCTGCACATGTCGAATAAGCTCGCGCATGCGTCTCACCGACCAATCAATGTCAGAAAGTATACCTTTTCGTCAACCATCATAATTGTAGGACCTCACTTCCTGCCTGCCAATGGTGGCAGAAATGAAATGCGCAATCAATCAACCAGATAGCTCCGAGGGAAAAAAATGGCAAATCAGCGGTCGAAAATCACGGACACCATATGAGGTGTGTTCAAAAGGTATCGCGAATTTTGAATTTTCGCGGGTAACGTATATTCGAATTTCGATCTTTTTGTGGCTTTATGTTGGTACTCATGTCTCTCACTTATGCCGACAAGCTTGGTCATTTTAAATGTTCACTCAATTGTTGACAGCTGCTTTGCTTGCTGGTGTTTTGGATCGTCTTCGACTTTTACCTAATAAAAAAAATGGATCAAAGAACCTGTATCAAATTTTGTGTGAAAAACGAAATTAAGTGCGCGGATGCATTCCGAATGTTGACTGTGGCATACGGAGAAGCTACCTTGGACCGAAGCAAGGTTTATCGGTCGACAAAATGTTCTCAGAAGGCCGAGAAGATGTGAACGACGAAGAGCGTGCCGGACGCCCGAGCACTTCTAACAACAGACGAAAAAATTAATGAAGTGGAGAAAATGATATTGGCCAATCGTCGAATCACCGTTAGAGAAGTTGCTGAGGACCTAAACATATCGATTGGCTCGTGCCATTCGATTTTTATCAATGATTTGGGCATGACACGGGTCGCCGCGAAATTCGTGCCAAAATTGCTCAATTGCGACCAAAAACAGCATCGCATGAACATTGCTAATGAGATGTTGGACTCTGTCCGCGACGACCCAAATTTGCTCCAGAGGGTCATAACTGATGACGAAGCGTGGGTTTATGGTTATGACGTGGAAACCAAAGCTCAATCATCTCAATGGAAGCTGCCGCACGAACCAAGACCGAAAAAAGCGCGCCAAGTACGGTCGAATGTGAAAGTTTTGCTGACAGTTTTCTTCGATTGCAGGGGCGTGGTGCATCACAGGGTAGAACGATCAATAAGGAATATTACCTGCAAGTTATTGCGCAATTTGCGCGAAGCAATCCGCCAGAAACGCCCAGATTTGTGGAAGAACAAAAATTGGCTTTTGCACCACGATAACGCCCCTGCTCACACATCGTTGCTTGTGCGCGACTTTTTGGCCAAAAACAACACACTAATGATGCCGCAGCCACCGTATTCCCCAGATCTGGCCCCCTGTGACTTTTTCTTGTTCCCTAAACTGAAAAGGCCCATGAAAGGACGACGTTACGCTACGCTTGGCGAGATAAAGACGGCATCGAAGGAGGAGCTGAAAAAGATTTTCAAAAAATGATTTTTTGAAGTGCTTCGAAGATTGGAAAAACCGTTGGCACAAGTGTATAATATCTCATGGGGATTACTTTGAATGGGACAAAATAGGTATTTTGAATAAATCAATAAATTTGAAAAAACACAAAAGTCGCGATACTTTTTGAACACACCTCGTATATATCAAACTATAAGCCATTTTGCGTAGTTTATAGTGATGCTCACCTTTTCAAAGTATTGGTATAGATTTGAATCAAATGATTATTTAGATTTCGAAAATATTCCAATTTTGGTTTCGTGCCTATTTTATGAAGGGAATTATAAATATAGTGGGGATAGTATTATATTCGAATAAATTTTATGTCATTATTTGTATGATATTGTGATTTATTTGATGGTTACACAGATAAATAATATTGAGAGAGAATGACAACTTACAATATTCATTGAAATTCATTCTAAAAAACAAAATATTTCATAAATGGTGCTGGTTATGGTAGTACCCCAATGTTGGGTTCTGGAACAAGTTATGGGCTCTGTGTCCATGTCGAATTGATAACCTTAAATCTCTTACAAAAATGAGAATAAATATTTGTAGTGCATCAGAATATGGAATTTAATATGTATAAACCTTTCTTTCTAAAATATCTTCTAAAATTTCATTTCAAAAAATCAATATAAAATTCCCATTGAAATAATTAATTTTTAAAATAAGAGTATATTTTCGCTATATTTGTATAAATATTGTAGTAAAATATATTTTATTAGCCTTATCCTCCCTGGAATTTTAAAAATGAAATCGAAGCCGCCCTTGTACTGATGAGGGCTAAAGCCCAGTAATCTGTTTTTTTTTTTTTTTGTCCGAATTTGCCAAAAACCTCTGTTTTGTGGCTCATTCTTTATCATTACTAGAAAAGTTTTAACTAGGATGCTTCACATTGCATCGTTATAATGCACAATTAAAGGGAGGGGTGTCTTGTTTGGTACATAAATGTATTTCGATATGTGCAACGAGAGCATCTCTCTACTTTAAAAATGCATTAAAACAATGCCTTTTGTTCATAATTACTGTGAAGAAAAAAGCATTATATGTAATGAATAAGCGCTCCATATTATGCATGTCACCATGTCTCAGGATCAGGATATAGATATCAAAACCCTAGAATGACTTATACAAATAGACCATTTTTCCTTATTGTTGGACGGAGCTTAGAAACCTTGAGTCAATCGTGAAAGACATTGTGATGTTAGAAAATCTCAAATTGATATCCCGATGTCGGAGAGATGGTTCATAGTTCGAGGCATATTTCTGCGACCTTCCCCATGCTCTTGGAAACTAAGGAAGGATGACCTCGCCAACAATCCCTTCCACAATACCTATCTTTTCTTGAACTTGATTCTGCTCTGCCTTGTGGACTTCCATCGAATTAATTTAATCTAGCTAAAGACTTTTCAGCAACTTTATGTTTAACCGTTTCGGAATATTTCTCGAGTATGGCAAAGTCAGCAATTATCCTCATCATATAACCCTTGATTTATGATACAATATTTTTTCTTGACCCGTAATTTTAGAGCCATTTTTATTTGTAAAGTCAAGAGGTGCATTTGATCGCAATGCGCCTTTCATACGATTCTTCAATTTTGAAATGAAATACCATGGAATGACATGAATAGCAATTATCTCTTGATATATGAAGATATTTTTCTACTTTGTGCTAAATTAACGTTTGATAGCATGTTTTGCAAAATGTTCAATAATATCATATCTGTTTATTTACTTCTTGATCTGAAAAAACGGGAAGGAACATAATCAGAATTTCATCCTCTATCTGGAATAACTTTTGACACTGTAGTTTCGACGCATCCTGTAGTTTGAAGACTTTTGAGTGAAATAAATCAACGAAGTCATTTATCGCATCGCTTGATTTATAAATTGACTTTCGCCGAATTTCCAGAGCAGTAGTTGCAATCTTCTTTATCATATAACTGGTACGGAAATATACTTTCGCGGTGCGACTATTAAAATAGAAAGAAATGTTGAATATTCAACATTGCTCCTGCACAACATTGTCAAGGTGAATGGTAAAGAACTTATTTCCTACTCCTTAAGTCGATACTCCAGTTTACAATCAATTTATACTTCTCAATATCCAAGGCAACATTAATTTGACGAATCCTCTGATCTCATAACCTGCTTTGAGGTGAAATTAGGAATCTTGATCCCATGTAGTCATCTTACCCCAGATCTGCATCTGCGGGATCTTGATCACATGTAGTCAACAACTCAAGATGTACAGCTGCGGGAATCTTGATCACATGTAGTCAACAAATCAAGATGTACAGCTGCGGTAATATTGATCACTTGTAGTCAACAACTCAAGATGTACAGCTCCGGGAATCTTGATCACATGTAGTCAACAACTCAAGATGTACAGCTGCAGGAATCCTGCTCACATGTAGTCAACAACTCAAGATGTACAGCTGCGGGAATATTGATCACTTGTAGTCAACAACTCAAGATGTACAACTCCGGGAATCCTGATCACTTGTAGTCAACAACTCAAGATGTACAACTCCGGGAATCTTGATCACATGTAGTCAACAACTCAAGATGTACAGCTGCGGGAATATTGATCACTTGTAGTCAACAACTCAAGATGTACAACTCCGGGACTCTTGATCACATGTAGTCAACAACTCAAGATGTACAGCTGCGGGAATATTGATCACATGTAGTCAACAACTCAAGATGCACAGCTGCGGGAATATTTATCACATGTAGTCAACAACTCAAGATGTACAGCTGCAGGAATCCTGCTCACATGTAGTCAACAACTCAAGATGTACAGCTGCGGGAATATTGATTACTTGTAGTCAACAACTCAAGATGTACAACTCCGGGAATCTTGATCATATGTAGTCAACAACTCAAGATGTACATCTGCGGGAATATTGATCACTTGTAGTCAACAACTCAAGATGTACAACTCCGGGACTCTTGATCACATGTAGTCAACAACTCAAGATGTACAGCTGCGGAAATATTGATCACATGTAGTCAACAACTCAAGATGTACAGCTGCAGGAATCCTGCTCACATGTAGTCAACAACTCAAGATGACAGCTGCGGGAATATTGATCACATGTAGTCAACAACTCAAGATGTACAGCTGCAGGAATCCTTCTCACATGTAGTCAACAACTCAAGATGTACAGCTGCGGGAATCTTGATCACTTGTAGTCAACAACTCTAGATGTACAGCTGCGGGGAATCTTGATCACTTGTAGTCAACAACTCAAGATGTACAGCTGCGGGAATCTTGATCACATGTAGTCAAATACTCAAGATATACATCTGCGGGAATATTGATCACTTGTAGTCAGCTACTCCAGATGTTGAGAGGCGGGATCTTCTCTGAGGATCTACGTGAGTATTTCTTTACCTGGTTGACCTCTACGGATCCTTCTATTCTGATCAAATATCGCCAATAACATTGAAATTGTTATTTGATGTTATTTAGAGGAAAGGTTATAATTGATATTTTAGATGGTAAAAGTAAAGTGTATTGTGCGCCTAATCTGATGACGGGAGCAGAGCCGTTACTTTAAAAGCGTCCCACATAGTTTGTTGGCTTTGTTACTCTCTAAATACCCAAAGGTAAATTCGTTATATACTTTTTTTTATCAACATAGTCTATTTTCGCGTAGAAATTAGAGAATACACACCTCAGAATTACATAGTAATTCATTCTAATGAAATAAGAATCATTACATGAAATACCAGAGAAGCAATGAAGGACGTTTGCTGAGTAGCAAAATATAAATATTAAAATTAATAATTTATTCATAAAATAATAAATATTTTGCTACAATATATTTAAATGTACCACAAATATTCATATTAATGTGAATAGAGAATGTGTAAAGAAGGCACATATCATATATTAAAATACATCAGAACACACACACAATGTCTTTTGTTTATTTCCGTTGCGAGGAACACAGAGGTGGAGATATTGAGCCACAACTCTACCTTTGACGATTTCAAATAGAATATAACCGTTATACCATAGTTTCGGACAATTACATGAGTGTTTTGTCTATAAAAATATAGTTTAAAATATACGAGGTGTTCAAAAGGTATCGCGACTTTTGTGTTTTTTCAAAAATTATTTATTTTATTTGGCCTGCATGAATACCTATTTTGTCCCCTTCAAAGTAATCACCATGAGATATTATACGCTTGTGCCAACGGTTTTTCCAATCTTCGAAGCACTTCAAAAAAATCTTTTTTTTTTTAAATATTTTTCAGATCCTCCTTCGATGCCGTCTTTATCTCGTCAAGCGTAGCGTAACGTCGTCCTTTCATGGGCCTCTTCAGTTTAGGGAACAATAAAAAGTCACAGGGGGCCAGTTCTGGGGAATACGGTGACTGCGAGGCATCATTAGTGTGTTGTTTTTGGCCAAAAAGTCGCGCACAAGCAACGATGTGTGAGCAGGGGCGTTATCGTGGTGCAAAAGCCAATTTTTGTTCTTCCACAAATCCGGGCGTTTCTGGCGGATTGCTTCGCGCAAATTGCGCTTAACTTGCAGGTAATATTCCTTATTGACTGTTCTACCCTGTGGCAAGAACTCATGATGCACCACGCCCCTGCAATCGAAGAAAACTGTCAGCAAAACTTTCACATTCGACCAAACTTGGCGCGCTTTTTCGGTCTTGGTTCGTGCGGCAGCTTCCATTGAGATGATTGAGCTTTGGTTTCTACGTCATAACCATAAACCCACGCTTCGTCACCAGTTATGACCCTCTGGAGCAAATTTTGGTCGTCGCGGACAGAGTCCAACATCTCATTAGCAATGTTCATGCGATGCTGTTTTTGGTCGCAATTGAGCAATTTTGGTACGAATTTCGCGGCGACCCGTCTCATGCCCAAATCATTGATAAAAATCGAATGGCACGAGCCAATCGATATGTTTAGGTCCTCAGCAACTTCTCTTACGGTGATTCGACGATTGGCCAATATCATTTTCTCCACTTCATTAATTTTTTCGTTTGTTGTTGAAGTGCTCGGGCGTCCGGCACGCTCTTCGTCGTTCAGATCTTCTCGGCCTTCTGATAACATTTTGTACCACCGATAAACGTTGCTTCGGTCCAAGGTAGCTTCTCCGTATGCCACAGTCAACATTTGGAATGCATCCGCGCACTTAATTTCGTTTTTCACAGAAAAATTGATACAGGTTCTTTGATCCATTTTTTTAATAGGTAAAAATCGAAGACGATCCAAAACACCTGCAAGCAAAGCAGCTATGAACAATCAAGTGAACATTCAAAATGGCCGAGCTTGTCGGCATAAGTGAGAGACATGAGTACCAACATAAAGCCACAAAAGGATCGAAATTCGAATATACGTAACCCGCGAAAATTCAAAAGTCGCGATACCTTTTGAACACACCTCGTATTACCTCATAAAGGTACATTCACAACTTTGTAAAAGTATATAAAAAGTGCGAGGGTATTTGTTCCAGCCTCCCGCTAGTTCTTGGAGGTAGTACACATCTAGCTTTTTGAAGTCCTTTTTAGTGTTCAGAAAGATATATTTTTAGTTTAAACCGATGTATTCTAGGATGTGTTGTGTGAGGCTGGTTTCACTAGGCATTTGATGCAGACAGAGAAACTTTTCTCAACCCCTCAAATGTCGAAGATTTCAAGTGGCCTGCTATAAACTTGTAATGCTAGCACACACAATGTTCTTGCGCGAGAGATTAGAAGCCTATATCGCTGAGTTTAGTAATGCTCATTTCTGTATCTTCTTTTAGGAGCCTAATTTGGCTAATGCATCAGCGTTTATATTTCCTGGAATGCCTATATGCGATTGTATCCGTTGGAATGTGATGATTCTTTCTTTGTTGAAGGTCATTAGGGTTATTTCTCTTTGTGAAAGGAATCATGGTTCGTGAAGTAGTTCTTGAGGCTATGGATATAAAATCTGATAGTCTGTGAAAATGGAGCCTTTTGGTATGTTTTGATTGTCTATTTATTGAAGCCATTTTGGTTGGATGTTAATTTGGTTCCAAATATGAAGAAGCCGGTAGTGTTTAATAATTATAATTCTTCCGACTTATAGATATTTGAAGTGTGAACAACACACTGCCAGTAAATCCATTTTCCAAGAAACACTTCCACATGTGAAATTTTAACAGTATCTGGTTGGGTATGTCCAATTATTTGAAGGCTTATTCATTTATGAATTTCTGGAATGGTGTTACTTTTGGATTGGTTTTGATAGGTTGGCACTGAATATAAGGTGTGGCTAAGTTTTGTAGGGAGCTATGTAGATTTTGAAATAGGTATTTTAGTTAATATTGGCATAGTTGTTGGTTGTGGCTTTGTGTAGAGAATTCACCTTATTTAGTGTCCCCTACCATCTTTATCCATTCCGTTTGGAACACTGATTCTTTTGTAGATGCCATTTGAACGAGTTCTTGTCGTTTGTTGGGAATAAGTGAAAGAAGAGTGTAAAATTCAAATATTCTATTAAAGCAAGAGTTGCGGGTGTCACTGATTATCCTTTAGAAACTAGCTTGTATTATTTCTTGTTTTCAGTATTGATTTTGCTAGAATAGATCAAACTAGAAGGGTATATGCCAGAATTAGCTTAGTTAAGGACAGGTATTTAGTTCTGAAAGCATTTGCATCTGCAACTCAATTTGTTCCTAAGATTCTGTTTAGAATGTTGAGCCTTCTCTATGTAGAGAGAGGAAGTGGAGTTGTATGTTATATAAATTGATATCTTTCTCTCAGAATGCGAACTACTATGTAGGACCGAATATATATCTTGGCTATAATTAATCAGACTTATATAGTGAGGAAAATATAAATTAATGAGAAAATATAGCTGTTACTTACATAACAAGAAAAGAACTATTTGTTTGGGGTCACTATGGTAGAAATTATTGCTACAACACGGCTAGGAAAATTCAAAGAAACAGGTTCAGGATATGTGCTCGGGATATGTCAGTCCACGCTTCTTTAGTTGCCTTAAGTTAACCTGACGTAGCCACGGATAGAACATATTGGAGAACTTGATATTCATCGACCATATTTGTTCGAATAGTGTCTTATTTTCGGTAAAAAGGGTGGGTAAAAGAAATAAGCAAAGAAGCAATGCCTCCCGGGAGGACAATGAAGAATTACAGAAGGTTGCGCGCCATTGTGCTGTCTCGTATTTTTCTTCTAAAACTCTTCAGAAGGGAAATATTAAAGGTGAGGAAGCAAAAATCAAAGAAATGTAACGATATAGTGGTTGCTGTTTTACGCAATGATAGAGTTTATTAGGCGAGTGCGAAAATAAAATCTAAAGACATTCTAGATCATAATGCCAAAGGCGATGGTGTCTATCAGCAATATCAGGGCACGACTGCTTTGAATTATCCCGAAAATACAATATTGTGCTGTTTATTGGTTTGCTTTTGGCGCTAACGCACCATTTCAGCTACATACCCATATGAATTATATTCAGTCATATTCGTGACTAAAGACGCCTTGGAAAAATTAACATCTGCTGCAAACAACTTCAAAGGACAAGAGCTTGGCAAGGTTTTTGTACCAGACCTTAATTCTAATGTTCTTATAGTTGCAATGCTATCTATAATTGTCATGCGAGCATCATATTGAATGCACAAAATACAAGTAAATTAACATTCTTTCTTTAATAAAGCCATCTAATGCCTAGTTTCGAGATACGAGATCAACTAGCATGGCAGGCTGTAAGTATATTCTTTTTTAAATGTAAATATGTATACTTATAGGAGCACATTTAACTCGCAGTATAATCTGCCAATATACTTTATAAAGAATATAAACTATTTAAATAAAGTAGGAAGTTGTGCAGAGAACTTCCCAGAATGATCTATGAATCTGCACTGCATTGATGCACGGTCACTAAATTTATCTCGTCAGAGATATCCATTCATTTATAGAGAAGGCAGAAATAATTATTTAACACGAGTAATCAATATGTATAATCAACGTTTTGTTCTAATATACGGATTTAGCGTTTTTGAAGATCCTTTTATTCAAAGATATTTTATTTAAAAACCATTTTTTAATTATTAATGTTGACTTAATTCACAGGAGCCTAAACCTGCGCACGATCTAAGTTAGGCGAGGAAAGATTTGTAAACCCACATATTATAGATTCTATCTAACTCTTCAATAAATTAAGGAACAGTTGATTAACAATGGTTTGCAAAGCCTTAAGTAATCAGAGGCATTCACATCACGAAATCATCAAAGTATAAAAATGGCTTACCTTTCAGTGTGGCTAGTTCAGCATCCACTAGAGCCAGAATCTTGTGCAGGAGTTTAGGGGAGTTCTTGAGCAGAAGGAAGTTGTTCCAGACATACAGGAGCTCCTGCACATTCCATCAACTTCAGTTTTAAAGTCCTGACTAGAGAACTTTTCGTAAAAAAAGGCGCTTATAGACTCAGTTAAAAGAAATTCTCCTGTTCTTGTCCATAAATCCACTCTTAAGACCTAAGAGTCATTGTCTCTTACAATATTGTGTTTTAGGAAAAAGGCATATCTCCTTAGACTCCTCCTTATATTGTATTTGTTAACACTGACCAGAATATTGTTCCCAGCACTACTGGCGTGGCTGGTACGAGGAATGGAGCGCGTGACACAGTTCTAGTCATCCGCTAATCTGATTGAATCAGTCGTTTAGAAACCGTTAACAGCTAATATAGAAATCTCAAGAATTTATTTCGTCTCAAAATTGAATTTCAAAAATAATCCGAAATCTGCAGCATGGAAAAAACACTGTCTTTGAATTTACAGAATAACTTTATCGAAAATTATTTTTAAATATCACATGATAAACATGTTAGAAGGATTATTTTCTGTCTATAAAATTTCTATAAGTGTGGTAACGTTCGAAATAATTTTAACTCTCCTTTTAATAAATTTATTTCTGAAGGCGTTATTGCGAGTAAGAAAAGCATTGTATTGGAAGGAATTAAAACAATATTTTCTCGGTGCAGTCAGATAGCTGTAGAGATAGTTTGCTTAAAGGTAGCGTTAAGTATACGTTATTCAGTTTTGACAAATATATTATATATTTAACACAATATATTCTAATTTATAAATATATATAATCTAAAAAATAAACTTATAATAATTATATATAGGTAATTCAATATGATAAACTTTGGTACAGTAAGATACGTTTTAACATATCTTCCTAGAGGGACCGTCTAAAACATGGCTAAACTCAGACTACTGTAGGTGGTCTTTATCAGAGACTCTGTTTCGGTTTAATTAACTATCATGACTTAACATAAAAGGAATACCTAAGAGACCATCTCCGCGGCAGTAGGGCGCTGGGGGTGAGTAAAATTGACAAATATTCGAGATAGAGATCTGAAAATTTAATTATATGTTTTTCCAGATTAAACTCCAGATACTATTAAAATTTTAGCCAGATTAGTTACGTATTGAGAACGTGCAAAGCCGACAAATATTTGTATAATTTTCGGCTATATTCACGTCCTTAATACGTAACTACTCTGGCTGAAATTTTAATAGTATCTAGAGTTTAATCTGGAAAACTTATAGTCTATTTTCAGGTCTATACATTGAATATTCTTGGATATACTTACATAATTTACCAATTTCACTCGCAACCAGCACCCCACTGCGGGGGAGATAGGTTTCGATTTTGGCAGGCCTTTTCTAATTTTAGATTGTATAAGAAATATGTTTTCTTTTAAATATTGTATTTTATTTATAAGATACTAAGCAATTATATAAAACGATATATTAATAAATACAAGTATCAGAGTAATCAACAATCAATTCTGTCATCGTTTGCTTTTGTGAATGGAATAAATACCCAAATATGGCCATTTCTTATAAGCATCGGTGGTTCAGTGGTAGAATGCTCGCCTGCCACGCGGGCGGCCCGGGTTCGAATTCCGGCCGATGCATTATTTTTTTTTTTTTTACAAATTTTAAAACTCATTTATATTATTAAAATATACAAGTATCAGAGTCATCAATTCTGTCATCGTTTGCTTTTGTGAATGTATGTAAATAGTGGATTTCATATTTTTATTAATTTTTGTTCTGGCCTTTATTTGTTTAAATCTCTTTTTAAAAATCGTTTAAAATGCAGTCACAATTATTAGCGAACACATATGTTTGCCTAATATTTCCATATGCTCTTTTATTTTTTTACAGAAAAATATTTACATGCCAGTATTTTGGATTATTTTTTTTTATAAACCTTTTTTTTTTTTATTATTCTTACTGAGATGGGCATCGCAGTCAGGATTCTTTACAGTCAGTCACTCAACTCAGGCAATTTCAAAGGTTAATGGGGGTTTGGTGGAAAATCTGCCGTCTATTTAAACTATATTAATTTTGAAACAACTAAATGTATTGCAAAAATAATTAAATCAAATACATAAACACTAATATAATACAAATTTTGCCATTGCACACTTTTTTCCTGTATTTTATGTGTTTCTTCTGTATTGCTATTCTATGGCACTTCTACTATTTATTATTGATGTACTTTCAGTATGAAGGATACTTCACTCGGGGGATTTCTCGGGCGAAGCCGGGTAATTCTTCGAGTAAACGTATATAGATAATAAATCACCAGCTCACACCAGGCATTTTAGATGGCAGAGGGACAAAAATCAACAAAGCTTTATTTTTTCCCTATTTTTTTCACACAATATTATAATTTTAAATTAAATATAATATATAATTTAAATTATATATATATTTTTGTAAAAACTCCTAACAAAAACCAAAAAAAAAAAATGCAAAATTCACAGATGGTAAATGAAAATAATGTTTTTGAATATTTTTTTATAATAGCCCACACATATGTTACTTTTTTGATGCTCCGCAAATTCACAGATGCATGGAACATAATATTAAGGAATATTAAGTTTTTATAGATTAAATGGTAGCTACATTTCAGTAATATAGGTTTGTTCTTTTGAGGTTTTTACCATCTAAATTACGATGTCAAATGCTAGACCCGGCTAGTAGCTATATTCAAGGAGTTCAAGTTGTTTATTAGCCTGATCCAATTGGGATTCCTCTTCTCGGGATTAAATTCTGCATTTTAATTCCTATTATTTATTGTCCAATTTATAGAGATAAAGAACAACCAGTAGCACAACAATTAGAGTGCGACCGTCTTTGTCTAAGAGGGAGTGCGTTTGTGACAAGGAAGAATAATGAGAATTTTAATTAGTCCTAATTGCTAATTATATCTGCAATTAACGTTATTAATCACATAGAGCTAAGTTCCCGAGTGAATCTAGGGCGTTACTTAAATCTATTGACTCCGTGTATATTCTTGGTATTTCTCGAGGAGAAAATATATTCTCTCATAGAACATCTATTGGACACTTTAGACGATAGTGCAAAAAGGATTAGATGCTCTTTTATGAAACTGAAAATTTGAGTTTATGACTAACACCTTTTTACTTAAAACACATGATAAAAGTTATGATAATCATGATGGGTAGTTAGTGAGCGCTTTTACTGTAAATGCACCACATGCCTACACAGCCACGTTTTGTTACTTGCATTAGCTGTTGGGGTTGCAATTCTGAAAGAATCGGGAGACATTGAAACAATTTATTTTTCAGAAAAAAGTTCCCAATGCGGGATTCGATCCCGGGTCGTGATGGTAGAAAATCGAAGGTTTATTCCATCTCTCTACTAGCTTTGAGTTTATTTCATTATATTCCATATAACGGCCAATGTTTTACTTTACAAAATGCTACATGCCAATGCCACAACTGGAATACACTTGTAAATACTTAAAATACTCGGAACTATACAACTTGGAACAGTACAGGAATCAATGGTATCCAAAGGAAAGTATTAATAATTCTATATACAGTTACGAGCGTCATTCCTCATCGGCCTCTGTCACCGTTTGCTTTTTTTTTTTGAATGGCGCCCTCCTATTGGTTGGCTACGGTCACGCCACCTTTGCCCCCCCCCCCCCCCATCATGCCTCCCCCACTCGCTCTTTCGTTTTTGTAACTATTGGTTTGGGGCGGGTCGCTCTTTAAATAAATGCATATATTAGTTAATAACTAAATGGAATCCTCTCTTTCCTTTTCCCAGTATGAGACGCCTACGGAAGCCAACAGTACATAGACAGATAAAGCACATAGGCTATAGTTATTAACTAATATATGCATTTATTAAAGGCGCCAAATTTATAATTGTGACAAATAGTATTTGAATAAAAACATTCAATCGGGTAAAACACGGGCGTTGCCCGGGTCATTCGGCTAGTAAACTATAAATACCGCCACAATGTCTATCCCTGTTCCCAAAACCGTTTGACACATTTTTTATTTCGTCTCAGGTTACAGATGTTATATTCGAGCACAGCTCGCGAGTCACCTTGTCCTGGCTATTTACACATGGTGAGTAGAGATGTCCCCCCAGACCTTGCAGGAGGGCAGTGCTTTTGGGTTTTATTTTATCCTTCTGAACCTTTTTTTATAATGCTAAACTAATATAATATGTTATTATACAATATTTTAAAATATATATTGCATTATAGAAAGATATACAAAGATATAACGCGCCATCTATATATAACGAATGAAGAGTTTAAGACGCGGATGCTTCTTTTCAGAAATAAATCAAACTTCTACTGTCCATACTGCGATGACCAGAAAGATATATCAATACAACCTGACATTTCTGTCAAACCTATATTGGTTTCATACTTTTAAGCATCATGTTGGAAGCATTCTATATTGGACACCTTTTCCTGCCTATATAGTATTAGTTTAACTCAGATTATACTATCATTAATAAAACGAGTTGAAAATATCTATATTTGCATCTAGTATGCTAGAATAATTCTTATAACCAATGGACAGATGGGTTAGCAAACAAAGAAGTTAGAAGACGATTGAATGGAGAATATGCTCTTCTACTAAATGAAGTAATCAAAGCCAAACGGACGTTTACAGAACATGTATCCCGAGGATCATCGTCTACAGCCATACACTTCTAAGAATGAAAATAAATAGACCAAGGAAGGATTTGTTCGATAATCTAACAAAAATTTCTGGAATTAATAGATATGAAGAGGTGATGAGAATTAATTCAGAGCGGGATGAATTAGCGCTTCATATTGACATTACTCCCTATTAGAAGAGATATTACATGATGATAAAATAATATCTAAAGTTTTGGTTTTATTTTATTAATAATCAAATTAGATTTTTTTATATGTGTGTAAACATGGATGAAACCTTCTACATTGAAAAATCTGTATATTCCAATTATCAGAAAAAATGGCATGTTGGTGAGAAAGGACTGTCATCTCGGGAACAGATATCAATATTTTCTATAATTATTAATTTTGACAAATTCAATAAGGAATCTAAGGCTAGGTTTCAATTTACATTTTCTATTTCTCGAGCTTTCGGGCTAACATGCCCTTCTACACGGAGACCTAGAAGTATTGTTTCTTACTTAGGCGTGTTATAATTGGCTAGAAGTAATAGTTGTAGGTCTCCGTGTTGAAGGGCATGTTAGCCCGAAAGTTCGAGAAATAAAAAAAAAATGTAAAAGAAACTTAGCCTTAGATTCCTTATTGATTTTGTCAAAGTGTAAAAGCAGGGAATAATCTTTCTTATAATTATTAAACAAAAAAAAAAAGATGACCAAGAAAAGTAGAAACTTAAAAAGAAAGTTGTTTTATTGGACAGAATTAGAAAGCTTAAAAATGAATAGATGTTGAATAAAGTGAAAAAATATATAGTGAATTAAAATTTAGCTTATATACCAATATTTAGGCTTGCAGCCATCAATATTTTATCAAGGTATAACAGGTACAATAATGTATTTGATTTTTTCACACGTGGGGAGCTGTGCCAACCGAAAAACTGATAAATTAATAAATTTTTAATCGCCAATATATGTATTTTATTTAAAGAGTTATTTAGGAATTGATCTATGTGTTCAAATTTAAAAATATATTTGGATTTTTGTAAAATACCAACTCGTTATTCGAATCGACATTTCAATTATATTTCTCATTTATCAAGACGTGAAACAATTCTCCTGGTGTGGAACCTATCCACATATTCTCATGCTCAGCAATGGCCGCAGCCTTGGAGAAAATTGACATGGACCCAGAGAAGCAGCTTTACACACCCAAGATAGAGGACATTGCAACTACTGTGATAGAGATGCATGGAGATATCTGAGGCTCTTCATTGGACACAACAAAAACAAGAACATTTATCAAGACACATCTGAGGGAACTATTTTCCGCAAAAATAATTAGATTTGATGAATTTTCCTTATAAATTTAAATATTAGAAATATATAACAATGAATGGGTAAATTAAGATAAAAATATTCAGAGTATAGAGCTGCTAAAGAGATATCGTATACAGAAATATTACCTTTGATAGGTCTTATTTTTCTTCCAGGAATCAATAAACCCTCTCGTTTGTCATTCAAAGAAATGTGGGTTGATGGTGGGGGCTAGGTTATAAATCATGAGTGCAGTCATTTTATTTCTTTACTCAGGTTCTTAATGTCTTTCATAGAAACCCGAAATGGAAATCTTGACAAATTCGCGCCGATATACGTAATCTAATAGATCAACGTGATCAAAGTTGAAAAAAATCTTTTCCCAAGCAACTTATAAAATTGCTGATAAAATATTTAATGACTTCTATAAAGTAGAGATAAATAGCTTTAGCCAATATATATGTCAAGTTAGACACAAATATAGGATTGAATATTTAAGAAAAAGGCATATTTTAATCGTTGCAACTAAAGGAGATTTTTTTTCTTAATTTACCCACCTGATCCCAGTATAATTTCACTTTTGTACTATTGTTTCATGAAATATTTAGTTTCCGTGAAGCAAGGCCTTTCTTTAAGTCAACCTTGAAATTCATGACTGAAACCTAGAAGGTAATGTTTGACCAATTACTAAAGAAGGTTGTTACTAGAATAGTTCCATCGATATCTTACAATTTAAAAATTGTCACATTTGATATACTAGTTGCTCTTGACCCGGAATCATGCCAGAGCATATTCTGAACATAGTTGAGGAGTGGTACATTAATCAAACAAGAACTAAAATAAATAATTACACATTGAACATTCAAAATATAATTATATGTTTTGAAATTAGAGCAACCATAAATATATCTTTTATTAAAAAGGAATATATTGGATCAAAATATAATTTATTTACCAATATTTCAGTTGGCTTAATGCCAACCTTTTTCAAGGTACATATTAATGTCAACAACAAACTCAGCAATATAACGCGGCTGATGATTGTAAAACGAAAGGGTGTGGGTTCGATTCCCGCCCCTGGACACTTTTTATTTTTCCGTTCTCCATTACTCTTCATGTTTCACCTTTCCATACCTCATCTTCAAAGTTAGAAATGTCGCTATTTCTCTTTGAAAATAAATTTCGATTTTTAAAAGAAACATTCGCGGTATAATTTTAATTTTCGTTTTACAACAAACTCAGCGCCACATAACGTCATTATAATTTTTAAACTTAATTCTAAAAACTTATAGTTGTGTAATATACTAAATGTTGAATCTAAAGTGATATAGAAACAATGATTGAACATCTAGTTTATAGAAAATATGTTTAAAATGGGTTCTCCAAATAAAGCTAACCCCTGATCAGCGTGATAAAAGGGTTCAACTATTCCAAGAGCTATTGGATCTCTATGAGGCCCAAAAGAGAGAGCACTTATTTCAAATATAATGATTGGCGATGAAACCTGTGGGCATACCTTTATGACCCATAAACTAAGGCGCAGTCCTTATGATGGCATCAACTCAACTCAGCTAAAAAATACAAAGTGCAGAGGTCATCCAAAAAGGTGATGGCAACTGTCTATTGGGACATTCGAGGTGTAATACTAATTTATTTTCTAGAATAAGGTAGCAGTGTAAACAGTTCTCGCTATAGATGGAAAATTTGCCGGGAGGAAATTGATCCATAGAAGCATAGGGCGCCTCTCCCGTCAAAATAAACGTCAAAAACTGACGACATCTATTGATCGTCGCCGCAACTAGCGGCCTCGATTTTCCATCTATATTCTAGCCATAGATTTGTCCCAGCCACCTTGCCAGCAAAACACCTCTTTGGTAGATTGTGAAGATTCCGTTAGATCCCGAGTGGATCTCATGGAATAAAGTCCGGCCTAGACTGACGAGGGCCATTAGCCCGAAACAATGGTCTCTAGGTGGACGCTTTACAGTTTGCCAAAGCTGGTGTTGTGGCTTTGTCACCGACCCGAGGCCGCTAGTTGCGGCGACGGTCAATAGATGGCGTCAGTGTTTGACGTTTATTCTGACGGGAGAGGCGCCCTATGATTCTATGGACTTCTCGCTATGTTATAACTTTTTTTAAATCTTATGAAAGCTATTAGAAAAAAAGACCAGATATTCCTCTTAAATCCGTCAAGTTACACCATGACCATGCACGACCGCACATCTCCTTCCAGACTTCAGAGACTATTGGACAAATGGGCTGGTCACAGGTTCCACAACTCCCATACATCCCAGATTTGGCATTTTGTGATTTCTATTTATTTTCCAATGAAAGAAAGTCTGAAGAGCACTTATTTCAAATATAATGACTGGCGATGAAACCTGTGGGCATACCTTTATGACCCAGAAACTAAGGCGCAGTCCTTATATTGGCATCAACTCAGCTCAGCTAAAAAAATCAAAGTGCAGATGTCATCCAAAAAGGTGATGACAACTGTCTATTGGGACATTCGAGGTGTAATACTAGATTTGAAGACCTACAGGAAGGAAGTAAAACGGGCCATAAAGACAGGGTTGAGAAAACAACCTCCAGCATATTTCCAAAGTGGATTAACAGCGTGGGTTCAACGCTTGAGGAAATTTTTAAACTCCGCTGAAAAATATTTTTAACAGCCATTCTATTTACAAATATTTGATATTTATATGCTTACAAACAAATAAATCAGATTTAAAAATATATATTCAGTATTATTCGAGTTATGGTCAAATAGGCATAACTTTTGGAACAACCTATCTATATTTAACAGTAAACTAAATAGAAAGTATTCAACGTCAAAATAGCGGTATCCAATATTAAACAATATCTATATGATCAACTCTTTTTGAAAAACATCATTCTTGAAAAATCCTTTTCTCCAAAGCCCCACAAAGTCAACCAAGTGGAGGAGCCAACGTACCACTCCCGGCAGTACCAGTCGGTGGCCCTGGCGAAGGAACTTCTCCGCCTTGCCCGCCAACAACTTCTCTGCGGGGAAAGACTTTCCAGCCATACGGTGCTTGAGGGTGGGTACCTTTCTACAATAACACAATAATGAAATTTATGTATTTCCCATCAATCCTGAAACACTGAACTAAACACTTTCAACGGCATGATGCGACAGGCAGGGGGGCATTCTAACAATGAGTATTGCCAACAAACCTCATGTCCTCAGCGATGCGGTCCAAGTCAGCGCCACCCTCCATGAGACGCAGCGCGGCGTGAACATAGGTGTAGATGGCCGGGGACCAACGGCAATCTGTCCTCAGCAGCTCGGCGCACTGGCGGGCCTCGCCCCACTGGCACTGGCAGCTACACAGCCACCAGGAGATCAACACTACTGCGAGGCTTTCAGGTCTACTTTACTGAGTCAGGCCATCAATACAAGCGACTAGCCGGAACCTTGTTCGATATCACGAGTGTGCACCAGTTTCTACAGGTCTTGAAATATAGGTGCTGGATTTACCTATTGTGTACAGACCTAAAAGCTTATGAAGTTCGCTAAAAAAAGGGCAATCTTATATATTAGCTTCAGACGAAAGAGATTAAGCAGCTCTCTAACAAAGAGTGACGTGCCACCCATGAAGTACAACCGAAGTATCCTAAGAATCATGAGTGTAGTGTCACCCATGAAGTACAGCTGAACTGTCCTAGGAAGACCTCTATTCAAATTTGGAGCGTCACTCGTGAAATACAGCCGAAGTAGCCTAGGAAGCCCGCTAAGCAAAATTACAGTGTCACTCATGAAATACAGCCTAAGTAGCCTAGGAAGCCCTCTATGCAAAAGTGCAGTGTCACTTATGAAGTACAGCCGAAGTAGACTAGACAGTCCGCTATGCAAGAGTGGAATGTCACTCATGAAGTATAAGCGAAGTAGCCTAAGCAGCCCGCTATGCAAGAGTGCAGTGTCACTCATGAAGTACAGCCGAAGTAGCTAGGCAGCCCGCTGTCCAAGAGCGCTGTATCCTAGGATAATGACACCGAGGTAGGAATAGTCTACAGCTTTATAGTATACATTAGCTCTACCACCATTGTCCGCTCTAGCCTGCCAGTAGAGAGAATCTTGTTTTTACCCAGCTTCTCAAATACTTTTGACGGTATCTACTAGTTTTTTTTTTTTTTTTTGTAAATTTGTCTCCAGCATATAATACGATATATTAATTCTGTTGTATTTGTTTTCAAACAATATGATATATATTATAATAGACTATTTCTATATAATATGGTAGAGAAAGAATATAGAATTAAGACTGATCGTATCTAGAATGTAATAAAGAAGACAGGCGGCAGATTCTGAACATGTCGGTAATGTAGTAGGAGAAGAGAAAATATAGACCCAACATGTCGGCAATTTGGTAGAAGAAGAGAATGTAGATCCTCAATTATATCAATAATGCGACAAGAGAAGAAGAAAGCATAATGTACACCGATCATGTCGCTAGGTAATGTATGCAAATTAATCTCAGATAGGTGGGGCCATGGGTACCAATCCGGCGGTATTGTCGTCCAGGCTTAATTGTTCTTCCAAACCTGAAAAAATAATTTCTAAAGAAACCCTTTGTTGAGTTAACATTAATTATGAGAGGTTAATTGGAATAATAATTTTCCCGCGGGGCAATTAGCAGCCTGGTGATTAAGTATTAATGATGATGTCTTTGTGCATAGGAATTTGTTTTTCATGACCTCTTGGAACATGGGGAGGGCGGAGTTGAGTTTGTGGTAGAGAAACCGAAATAAGGTTAACGAACCTTTCTCCTACCCTTGATTCTATTTTGTGGGTTAATTATTTTGAGACCCTGTTAATTATGTACATATCGCCATTTAGTTTATTATTTCAGTTTAAATCTCCCCCCACATTATATTTATCATAAATTTAATGAGGGTAAGCTATAATCCAAGATAGTCAAATACCCTGCGATCGATCAAACTATTACTCCATTAAAGTGTAAGGTGTTAGAAGATTTCAGTTTCAAAGCAAATTAAAATGGGTTTTCAAATTCTAAGAACACGGAACATTGATAAAGACACCACACACACACACACACACACTCAGCATTAACACCAGAAAACAACGGGACTTTAGTATAACGGGTCACTGACCAGTAACACCAGATAACCCGGAACAATGATAAAGACAGCTAGTCATCAGTGACACCAGAGGACATGTGACAATGGTAAAGACAATCACTCACCAGTAACACCGGAAACATGGGACAGTGGTAAAGACAATCAGTTACCAGTAACACCGAGAACATGGGACAGTGGTAAAGACAATCAGTTATCAATAACACCGAGAACACGGGACAGTAGTAAAGACAATCACTCACCAGTAACACCGACAACACGGGACAGTGGTAAATACAATCAGTCACCAGTAACACCGAGAACACGGGACAGTGGTAAAGACAATTACTCACCAGTAACACCGAGAACATGGGACAGTGGTAAAGACAATCAGTTACCAGTAACACCGAGAAAACAGGACAGTAGTAAAGACAATCACTCACCAGAAACACCGACAACACGGGACAGTGGTAAATACAATCAGTCACCAGTAACACCGAGAACACGGGACAGTGGTAAAGACAATTTCTCACCAATAACACCGAGAACACGGGACAGTAGTAAAGACAATTTCTCACCAATAACACCGAGAACATGGGACAATGGTAAAGACAATCACTCACCAGTAACACCGACAACACGGGACAGTGGTAAAGAAAATCAGTCATCAAAACACCGAGAACACGGGACAGTGGTAAAGACAATCAGTCACCAGTAACACCGAGAACACGGGACAGTGGTAAAGACAATCAGTCATCAAAACACCGAGAACACGGGACAGTGGTAAAGACAATCAGTCACCAGTAACACCGAGAACACGGGACAGTGGTAAAGACAATCAGTCACCAGTAACACCGAGAATACGGGACAGTGGTAAAGAAAATCAGTCATCAAACACCGAGAACACGGGACAGTGGTAAAGACAATCAGTCACCAGTAACACCGAGAACACGGGACAGTGGTAAAGACAATCAGTTACCAGTAACACCGAGAACACGGGACAGTGGTAAAGAAAATCAGTCATCAAAACACCGAGAACATGGGACAGTGGTAAAGACAATCACTCACCAGTAACACCGAGAACATGGGACAATGGTAAAGACAATCTCTCACCAATAACAGCGACAAGACGGGACAGTGGTAAATACAATCAGTCACCAGTAACACCGAGAACATGAGACAGTGGTAAAGACAATCACTCACCAGTAACACCGAGAACATGGGACAATGGTAAAGACAATCACTCACCAATAACAGCGACATCACGGGACAGTGGTAAATACAATCAGTCACCAGTAACACCGAGAACACGGGACACAGTGGTAAAGACAATTTCTCACCAATAACACCGAGAACATGGGACAATGGTAAAGACAATCACTCACCAGTAACACCGTCAACACGGGACAGTGGTAAAGAAAATCAGTCATCAAAACACCGAGAACACGGGACAGTGGTAAAGAAAATCAGTCACCAGTAACACCGAGAACACGGGACAGTGGTAAAGACAATCACTCACCAGTAACACCGAGAACATGGGACAATGGTAAAACAATCACTCACCAATAACAGCGACAACACGGGATGTGATAAATGCAATCAGTCACCAGTAACACCGAGAACACGGGACAGTGGTAAAGACAATCACTCACCAGTAACACCAGAGCATCTGCCAGTAGGAGAGGTAATGAAATTGTTTCCAAGTGGACTGACACTCGATTGAAGTCTTGAAGGTTGATATCGCCTGAGACACCCCGAAGACAAAAATTGTTATTAAAATTTAAGATATACGTTCTCTATAGTATCACAGCATATTTAAATAAAAATATTTTCATAATTTGCATTTCTTTTAAGGATAAGAAACAATAGCATTCCGCAGGCTTACCTGATCAAAATGGCCCCGGATCATCTGAAGGCGTCCGTAGAAGAAGAGGAAAAGGGCACACTGCAATAATAACTTGGTTTAGAATTATATATAGACGTTAATATAGAGAGGAATGTAATCTAGAGATTGTTTCCAATATACTATGATATGAGAATTAGAAACTATCATCGCGACACGTATGATTCTTTTAGAAGTTAAACAATTTTCTACTGCGCTTACTGCAATGAATAATTAATGGGAGGGACTGGCTCCTCAGTGGTGAACCCTTTAATTTTTCATTGCAGTAAGGGCAGTATAAAATTGTTTAATTTTGAAATAATCATACACGTCTTTAATAGTTTCGAATTCTCATAACAGATGGCGCGCTAATGTATCATACTATGATATATCGTTATTTCGCACGAAAATAAATAAGGAAGGGGATTGGAAAAAAGTGGTATTTTTATAACCCAATTAATATAATTATATAAATTTATTTAATATAATTAATATAAACAAATTTTTAAAAGGTTTTTGTAATCTTATTTCTACATGTTTTTAATGTTCTACATGTATGTTTTCGCAGTTACCTATATATGGGAAATTTTAAAAAACTTTAGAATGAATAATATTAAAATGTGAAAGTTTATATAATTATATCTCGTCTAATATAAGTTAGTGTCCAGCTGCAAACCGGTTATTTTGATAGCCGTGAAAAAAGTCTCTCGAATCTTTCCATATTGAGAAAATAAATATTTCAACTACCGCCATTGATCAATTAGATCTATATGGGTAAAATATGACTGCGTATGATCATCATTCATTTAGAACTTTAGGTAATTTTATGCGAAGCAAATTACAGACTAAATTTTCTAGTTATACGAGGTGTGTTCAAAAAGTATTGCGACTTTTGAATTTTCGCGGGTTACGTATATTCGAATTTCGATCTTTTTGTGGCTTTATGTTGGTACTCATGTCTCTCACTTATGCCGACAAGCTGGGCCATTTTGAATGTTCACTTAATTGTTGACAGCTGCTTTGCTTGCAGGTGTTTTGGATCGTCTTCGACTTTTACCTATTAAAAAAAATGGATCAAAGAACCTGTATCAAATTTTGTGTGAAAAACGAAATTAAGTGCGCGGATGCATTCCGAATGTTGACTGTGGCATACGGAGAAGCTACCTTGGACCGAAGCAACGTTTATCGGTGGTACAAAATGTTCTCAGAAGGCCGAGAAGATGTGAACGACAAAGAGCGTGCCGGACGCCCGAGCACTTCAACAACAGACGAAAAAATTAATGAAGTGGAGAAAATGATATTGGCCAATCGTC
Organism: Cordylochernes scorpioides; assembly: GCA_030710605.1. Taxonomy (NCBI): domain Eukaryota; kingdom Metazoa; phylum Arthropoda; class Arachnida; order Pseudoscorpiones; family Chernetidae; genus Cordylochernes; species Cordylochernes scorpioides. Next base: position 47,125,239 of record CP092872.1, on the reverse strand, counting down.
GAATCACCGTTAAAGAAGTTGCTGAGGACCTAAACATATCGATTGGCTCGTGCCATTCGATTTTTATCAATGATTTGGGCATGAGACTGGTCGCCGCGAAATTCGTACCAAAATTGCTCAATTGCGACCAAAAACAGCATCGCATGAACATTGCTAATGAGATGTTGGACTCTGTCCGCGACGACCCAAATTTGCTCCAGAGGGTCATAACTGGTGACGAAGCGTGGGTTTATGGTTATGACGTGGAAACCAAAGCTCAATCATCTCAATGGAAACTGCCGCACGAACCAAGACCGAAAAAAGCGCGCCAAGTTCGGTCGATTGTGAAAGTTTTGCTGACAGTTTTCTTCGATTGCAGGGGCGTGGTGCATCATGAGTTCTTGCCACAGGGTAGAACGGTCAATAAGGAATATTACCTGCAAGTTATGCGCAATTTGCGCGAAGCAATCCGCCAGAAACGCCCGGATTTGTGAAAGAACAAAAATTGGCTTTTGCACCACGATAACGCCCCTGCTCACACATCGTTGCTTGTGCGCGACTTTTTGGCCAAAAACAACACACTAATGATGCCGCAGCCACCGTATTCCCCATATCTGACCCCCTGTGACTTTTTCTTGTTCCCTAAACTGAAGAGGCCCATGAAAGGACGACGTTACGCTACGCTTGACGAGATAAAGACGGCATCGAAGGAGGAACTGAAAAAGATTTTTAAAAATGATTTTTTGAAGTGCTTCGAAGATTGGAAAAACCGTTGGCACAAGTGTATAATATCTAATGGAGATTACTTTGAAGGGGACAAAATAGGTATTCATGAATAAATAAATATTTTTGAAAAAACACAAATGTCGCGATACATTTTGAACACACCTCGTACTACATTTTTACCTATTCACTCAATATATGATGATTGGCCCTTGTCGCTTTTATTTGTAGTTATTTCACTTTTTCTCAAGAATAAAATTATTTTTAGTTATAGAAGTCTAATTGTTCACTAGAGATTGCTGAAATATTTATTTTTCCTTTTTAGTGCATTTATTTATTTTATTTCAACCCACATTGCAGACGACGTTTCTATCATTTGCCTGAACAAGTCTGTCGAGGATCTCAAAAGATTAAACGAATAAATTCCATGCTATGTGATTCAATGGGGTAATAGGAATAAATTATCAATAATCCCCGAAAAAACTAATTTACTTTACTCACATTATAAACCTAAAGTTCCAATTGAAATACCGGATATTATTTTAAACCCAGTAGATCAAGTTAAAATATTAGGCATAATATTCCCAAATCACAGAATATAAAAGAAAATCATTTTTACACCACATATCAAACACATTTTGTGCAGGATTGTAAAAATGATAAATCTTCTGTTTTCACTTAGTGGAAAAATGTGGGGAATAAATACTAAAAAAAAAAAAAGAATAATTCTGTATAAAACAATCATCAGGCCAGTTCTTACATATGGTTCAGAAATTTGGTACAAATTTATTAATAGTCGATGTAAATAAAAACTAAATTCTATTCAATATCAAATTCTTCTTTGGGCGATTAGATCATACAAAACTACTTCTTCCAAATGTGTCCATAGTTTAGCGAACATCCTCCTTCTCATAGACTATATTAAATCTAAAATAATAAATATAATTTGGCTCAAATTTTTATAGAGAAACAAAATGCTTTTCGACCACATGCTCCAAGTATAATTAGATCATTTTTAAGTGCAAAAAATGGTTGAATTATTTTTAAAAACAAATCAAACATTACAAAGCTTTTTCCCATTAGAAATTTCAGCATTTTTCCGTTCTAACTTTTATAATACCCAGTTTAAACGAACCACGGAAATTTTAAGGGATTTTAGCAGCAATTGGAGCGGTTGAGGACTCTAGCTGTCACTGTGGCAAGGAAATCCAGAACTCGAGACACCTACTGCTGGAATGCCCACTCTTCTTTAGCGCTAGACAACAGACAGTAAACAATGTTGAAGATCTATGTGAATTTGTAAATACTAAAGTTAATAATCACAGATTTAACCCTTTTTGTAAATATATTTATGATTTTCTTTCTAACCCGGAAGGATCAAGTCCCTAATATATCTTATTGTTTTTTTTAACGTATTCATTTTCTTGTATAATATGTTTATAACTGATTCTGTTTAAAAATGTAAATCGACGCAATTATCCCTAGCCTGAATATCGAGTTTTGTGGTCGAAATAAAATAAATAATATTTAGTGGACATTTATAATATAGAGTATCTTTCAAAAATTAATTTTCAATTTTTATATTTTCTCTATAACACACACAATTTTTCGTTTTCTGAAATGTTTCCATTAATAAAAAGGCTATATAGATGAAGATGTGAAAATTGATTTTTCATATTAAAAAATATTGTTTATCACATATCACATTTAATACCTGTCAGGTTTGAAAATAAAATTGCAATCACAAAAATAAATCCTATAAAAATAAGCTTAAATATATAAATAAAAGAAATTCCCTTTTCCATATTTCAATTTCATTCCATACAATATTCGTAACTTCGTCGTCTCATTGGTTAATTTGGTTATATGAATGTTAATTACACGCTTTCTATTTTAATTAAGTTTAATTATTCTAGCTTGTCTCTCCTCTTAGTAGCGTGTAGCTTAGCTTCAATTTGTCACAATTATTCACGCCGATTTGATTATAATTTGGCACACGATTGTGATTTGAAGTGATTGGGAATTGAAATAGCGGAATATTTTGACATTTTAAACTTGGAGAATTAAATTTGGGGGGGGGGGCGAAGATATATATATATTTTTAAAACACTTAGTTTTTAAATTTATGCCAATTCCATATAATTTTTTTTATATATATTTGATACTCATAAATATATATATGATGTAATTCTTTGTGTGAAAAAGAATTAGCAGTCGTTTGTGGCTGTCTCCACCTCAATAATCATCTCTTTATTTTTTTCAAATCTTTTTAAACAAAACAAAAATTTACATACATCATTTAGTTAAATCTTCAGTAAAAAACAAAATAAAATTTACATTCTATCATTCAAAATGTATCATATATATATATATATATATATATATATATATATATATATATATATATATATATATATATATATATATATATATATATTCACATAGACAAAATTAAAGAAAGTTGTACCTTTTAGCATGTATATCGGGATTCAGATAATAACTCTGAAAGATATTTGATACACAATGTGACCTTTATTTCACAATTATATAAAACAGGGATTTTATAAAAAGAAAAGATCAATTGTTAATCTATATTTGAATATTCATTTTAAAAGAACGACTTTCTACTTTATTTTTGTGTGTTATATACAACATTAAACAACATTAACACAAATATTTAACTCCTCTACGCTACAATATACAGCTGAATGAGAGAACGCTACAAGATTATGAACATCACCCATGATGGCATGTACAAATCTTTCTGCAAACTGAGAGTACTACGATCTGAGACCGGATTGGTTTTGTAAATATTGTGGAAATGTTCTGGATAGATACCAGTTTGTCCGTTACTCTTTAAGAATATTTAAAATTCTAAACGTGATCTTTTTCTCGGAAATGTGCAAATATAAAGATTCTAAAATGAATATTTAGCGTAAGTAGCATAAAATATTTGATTCATATATAATCTTAATTTTAGGAATAAACAACTATAATTGACTCTCCGTTTTGTTCAATTTCCGCGAAACTTCAATATCCCCATAACCCCCCGGTTTGTCAGGTTCCAGATGTGCCCAGAGGTACTACATGTGATTTCAATTTTAGCCGAACCTGGAAAACTTGCTCTCTATAATCTTACGTTTCTTTACGACTAAAATATTTTATTATTTAAACAAGAAGATTTAGGGAAGCGCTTCTTTTTATGATTTCCATGCACATCACGAGCTTTCGGATATTTCTGTCGAAACCACAGGTATTTGAACTGGTGCTATACAAGCAAGTTGTGGCTTATATATTCTAGAGATGGGATTTGGCATAAATATAGTTTTTAAATAGAGGAAGCTAAGACTGTTGAGAACAATATTTGATTATAGGAGATAAATAAGTTTTACTGCTGCTACTTGCTTGTGGTGTCAAAACACTTGTTGAAAGACCCATATGTCCGATAGCTCGTAATGTTCATGAGGGCCGATATAAGAAAGGCTTGTCCAAGTCTTCTTCTTTTAATGGTTTGAATCGTAGGGATTATCGTCTGATTTATTTTCAAAGCGTTTTTAATAGATTCAAGATATTACCAAGACAATGAATTTATATTCAAAAGACTCTAATTTGATATATATTGCATTTATGTTTAAAAAATGAAATGTTAAATTCTCTTAAATAATTTAGTAAGTAAAAAAATATAAATATATTTAAATAGGTTTTCATCATAAAAATAATGTTTTGTCATTAAGTGAACATTAATATTCCTATTTTTTCATATCTGCAAACAGAATTGACATATTTTGTATTTTTTCAGATATCCAGCCTGAAGTAAACCCAAGAATCCGACAACGGTCGATGATAGAGTTCCTGTTTAAGACTCGAATCTAAAGCCTTTGTATGGAAACGAAGCCATGAAGAAATTCAGAATACAATGATGGATTCAGCGCTTCAAGACTGGTGATTTTGATATTAATGATAAGGAATGACCAAGTAGAGACCAACCTCTGTAGTGACGCACCAAATATTTATATCTAACGGAGGAATTGGTAAAGAAAATCCGAACAATAACGACTTATTAAATATTTTTTAAAAATTCCCTGTCTGAAGTAAGTGTTCTTTAACTTATTACTGATTTTTGAAATATAAATTATGCTCAAATGAATGTCAAAACTTCTAACACGAGAAATGATGCAAATTAGAAAAGAGATTTGTTTAGACTTCATTGAGACTTTTTTGGAGAACCTACTCAGATTTTTAACAAGGTATAATAACATTTGATGAGATTTTGAATTATCATTATGAGCATTCTTCAAAGCACCAATCAACGCAATGTACGCATAAAGCATCGTAAGTAATAAATAAAACCAAGACTTTCCCTTTCCAGGTACAAAATCATGATCTCTGGCTTTTGGAAGCAAGAAGGGCTGATATTCATCGACTCTCTTGAAATAATTTCTGAATTCAAACAAAAATGCCCAACACAAAAAGCACCCAAATAGGTTTTAATAGAGATAATATGAGACCTCACACCTGACTTTGGCGAAGATTTCAGTGTACTGGGGGAGTTTGATGTCCCACCCTGCGTACAGCCCTGACCTGGCACCCTCAGACCTCTACTTGTTAGTAGAGGTGGTTCAGAGAGTTGGATGAGGCGTTTTACCATAGTGCTTGTGCAAGTTTGCAACAAAGTTGGCTCGAATGTGTACAGAGAGAGATGGAAGGTGGATATTTAGGATAATTCTAATATATAGAGGACTGTTAAGAGCTCTTATTTACAGAGTTTCGGTTTTATAGTTCGTAAATAAAAATGTTATTACTAATTGGACATTATATATATTAATCAAACCTTATATTTTTAAGTGTAAAAATAATCACTTTATCTACTAATTGGATCAAAACAATGAATTTATTGTGATAATATTTTTCAGATTAAAATCAACGAATTTGCCTTGACACCAGCTTTTCGTATAGTTAGGAAAGAGCTATATACTGGGTTTTTCCGGTCAAGGCCTTCATCTGTACAGGTACGGCTTCGGTTTCTTAACACTTCACGTAGAAGTCATGAAACAGCTCGAATCGGCCAAAAAGGCAACTTAGCGAAGTAGTAGAGCCTATTAGGTTGTTTTAAAGCATTTGTGACTTTTGGAAAACCTTTTTCCATAAATTTAAATATGCGTATATGACATAATAAAAATCATATTTTTATTATTCATAAAATAATTGGAATTCTATAATCACAGAGTTGAATTTTAGAATGAAGGGGAATCCTTAACAAAAGGAATACAACCCAATATTGTTTTTTTTTTTGTAAATAGATAATAACAATTGTTAGTTCTATGTATGCAAATACTGTTTGCTTTAAAAAATAATCAAAATAATAAATATTTAATGAGACAAAAGTTATCATTCATTTTTACCATCCACGACTGCATGAATTGGTAACGTAAATAGAATATACGTCCTTTTTTTATGACATATTGTTACATCATGATTAATGGCGTATTTATTATATTATTTTTAATATATTTGAAATTTAAATTATATATTTATTTATTTTTATATTCTATGATATTTATTTAAAACAGATTATTTTTAGATTATCATCATTTGTATTTAGGTACACTGTGACTTCACTGCTCTCTTTGAGGTTAGAAAATAAATAAAGGATTCTGGTGGCTACATAAAGTACACTTATCTCATTATTCCCTTTTATAAATTTGTAGGATGGTTGAAACACGCTCTGGTAAGATGCAAGACCCAGCACAGGAGAGAATCAAGGCTGAAGAGTCTGCCAAGCCGCAACCTGGTGCAACAATTGGTAGAGATGCTAGTTCCGACCCAGTTGTCCTGAATCCCAACATCGACATCCCCAAGTATGATGGAACAGAAGACCCTCGCCCATGGATTGAATCTCTTGAAGAAATTGGCTTCCTGTACCATTGGGCAGACTACATTATCTCCCGTTATGCTGCCATGAATATGATTGGTAGCGCCAAAACCTGGCTGAACCTACACAAAGTAAGTTTCACCAGCTGGGAAAATTTCAAGAGCCGCCTAATTGAGGATTTTGCCTCAGACGCCAACAAAGAAGAAATGAGGATGAGATTAAACAGGATACAACAGTGGAATGAACCTGCAATCAGGTTCGCAGAGGATATCCTTGTACTGTGCAACAAGGTCGACCCCCAAATGGAAGAAGAGACTAAAATAAACTGGGTTATTGGAGGGTTAAAGAAAGAATACTCTTTTGCCCTTCACCTAAACCCTCCTAAAAATACCAATGAACTTCTAGAAATTTGTAAAAAGCTGGATTTGTTCGAAAAGAATTACCAAGAACGTGCAGAAAAATCAAAAGATCTTTATAATGGACCACGCTCTCCTCGTCCCCATCATCAAGAGCAATGGAAGAATGCTACGTCGTTCAGAAGACCATATCAGAACACCTCCAAGCCCCAGGCCCCCGCTCCGAGGTACTACCAGAACACCTCCAAGCCCCAGGCCCCCACTCCGAGGTATTACCAGAACAAGCCTCTGCCCCAGGTATCTGCCCCTAGACGATCTTACACTCCCAATCCTGAGCCAAAACCGGTCTACCCAAGTAAAACATACAATAAGAATCCAAATTCAAATAGGAATAGGACAGAAGACGGGAGACCAATATGTTTCAAGTGTAACAAGCCAGGACACGTAGCGCGGTATTTCAGAGTCAGGTTTGTAAGAATTGTGGAAGAGGACCCCATAGTTACACAAGACAAGGTCGAAGAAGAAATCCGAATGGATAATGGAACTCAGAAGTCGAGACCTCTGCTCTACTCTGACGTAAGTAATAGCCCGTACTCGAGTATCCCTACAAGGAATAGATATGCTGCATTAGAAGATTTAAACTAAACATCGCGCCTGAGTCCGTCAATCAAAGCAAGTCGACCATAAATGGAATTAAAAAGTTAGACCCCAAATATAAAATGAACATTAACGTGGATAGAATCGGTATCTGCGAAGCTTTGATTGATACAGGCGCCGATCTTTCAGTGGTCGACCTTAGTACAGCTCTTAACACAGGTCTTGAAATAATAAATCCTGATAAAATGTGCTCCGGACCCGATGGCAAAGAATTAGATATCGTAGGAAATATTATTTTAAATATAAAATTTGATGACAAAACAATTACACATCAATTTGTGATAATGAGAACACATTTGCGAATATTTATACTTGGACGTGATTTTCTTAAGAAAATGAACGCAAAAATTGATTGTCAGCGTGAAATAATCAAATATGACTTGACAGAAAATCGTGACGTAATCAAATATCAACAGAAGAAAATAAAAAGTGCAAAGGATGCCATTATACCAGAACTTTCTATTAAATTGATTAATGCATTTGTAGAAGCAGAGGATGGCGAATACATCATCGAGGAGAACCATAAAATGTTTCAAACAAATGGACTTCGACTAGCGAGAAGCTTAATAAATGTTGTGAATAAGGAAACATATATCTGGATAACAAACCCTTACCCTCGACCATTAAAAATATTAAAAAACCAAACATTGTGCTTTGGAAGCCAGCCAGCCGAAGTGAATCTTATGGAAGAAAGTGAACAAAAAGAGCATGAAGAACCCCAATTTCAGATAAACGAAAATTTAGCATATACGGAAAAGGAGCAATTGAAACAAGTTTTGGAAAGGTACGAGGATTTGTTTTCGTCGGGATTAGGAAGATCCAACTTAGCGAAACATCGGATCGATACAGAAGGCGCGAAACCGATCAAACACAAGCCGTATAGGGTGAGCGCGAAAGAGCGAGAAATCATAAAAGAACAAATTGATGAAATGCTCAGAGACGGCATAATTAGACCATCCTCGAGTCCATGGTCCTTCCCTGTAATCTTGGTCAAGAAGCGAGATGGTAAGTACAGATTTTGCGTTGACTACAGAAAATTGAATGATGTAACAGTGAAGGATGTTTACCCAATTCCCAGAATTGATGAAGTATTGGATACACTTCAAGGATCCAAATACTTTTCAGCAATTGACCTTAAATCAGGATATTGGCAAGTAGAAGTTGAGGAGAAAGATAAAGAAAAGACAGCCTTCACTACAGCACATGGCCTATATGAGTTCAACGTAATGCCCTTTGGTCTATGCAATGCCCCTGCTACATTTGAGAGGAACATGGAAAATATGCTTGGTAATCTTAGATGGCAAATTTGCTTATGTTATCTAGATGACGTAATCATTTATAGCTCGGATTTTTCAACACATCTCAAAAGAATAGAAGCTGTTTTAAAATGTTTTCGCGAGGCTAATTTAAAATTGAACAACAAAAAATGCCAATTTGCTTTCGAAGAACTGGAGATTATTGGCCATATAACTAATCAACATGGTATAAAACCAGCGGAGCATAATATCAAGGCTATTAGAGATTTTCCTCGGCCCAAAAAGATAAAAGAAGTTCAATCATTTTTAGGAATGTGCTCATATTATAGAAAATTTATCAAAGGTTTTTCAAAAATTGCCTTTCCATTAACCAGTCTTATAAAAAAGAATGTACCTTTTACCTGGACAGAAAATCAAGAGAAAGCATTTCAAACCCTTAAAGTAGCATTGATAAATCCTCCAATCTTAGGGCACTTTGACCCGAATGCAATTACTTACATTCATACTGACGCATCTAACATCGGCCTGGGTGCAACATTAGTCCAAAAGTTCGGCGATAAAGAAAAAGTTATCTCATATTTAAGTCGAACACTGAGCAAACCTGAGCAAAATTATTCGACTACCGAAAAAGAATGTCTAGCTGTTGTGTGGTCAATGTCCAAGTTACGACCCTACCTATATGGAAGGCACTTCAAAATCGTAACTGATCATCACGCACTATGCTGGCTTAAGAATCTGAAAGATCCGACCGGCCGATTAGCACGATGGGCACTGAAGATTCAGGAATATAATTTCGAAATCATACATAAATCGGGTAAAAAAAATCTGGACGCTGATGGTCTATCTAGAGGACCCTTACCTGAAAACGAATGGGACGAAGATTATGAAAGACTATTTCTGAATCAAATAATAGACGAAAAGGATGATTTTATTGAGAATATTAAGGAGAACCTTAGTGGAAACAAGCGTTCAATTACACAGAACTTCAAAGAAGAAAATGGGTGTCTCTACAAGAAAAATCCAAATCCTGAAGGTAGGGCATGGTTGCTGGTAGTGCCAAAGAAGAGAAGGAAGGAAGTCATGAGTGAATACCACAACCATATGCTGAATGGCCATCTGGGCGTCGCCAGAACCACTTACCGATTGAAGAATAAATACTATTGGCCTTCCATGTTGAAAGATGTTTCAGAATTTGTAAAGACGTGCCATCTTTGCCAAAGTCGGAAAGGTTCAAATCACTTGCCTTCTGGACTTCTACAACCTATTCCCCCAGCTAACTACCCTTTTGAAAGAATCGGAATTGACTTTGTTGGCCCCTTGCCATCAACGAAAAGAAGAAGGAAGTGGATAATTGTGTTGACTGATTATTATACCAAGTATGCTGAAACAAAGGCAGTATCAGAAGCAACCGTGAAAGAAGTCTCTACATTTTTAATCGAACATATTATTTTACGTCACGGGGCCCCAAGATTTCTTATTTGCGATAGAGGTTCACAATTCACTAGCAATTTGATGAAGGAGGTAATGAAAATGTGCAAAGTGAAACACTGCTTCACAACGAGCTACCACCCCCAGACTAACGGACTAACGGAACGGCTAAATAGAACTTTAATCAATATGATCAGCATGTATGTGAACACAGACCAAAAGAACTGGGATGAAATCCTCCCTTTTATCACCCACGCGTATAATACCACGATTCAAGAAACCACAGGCTACTCTCCATTTTTCCTGTTGTTTGGAAGGGAACCCATGTCCCTCTTAGACGACGAGAATATCCCAACGGACAGTAACATGGACGATTACGACGAATATATAGAAAACTACTTAGATAAAATAGCAAGGACGAGACAGGTAGTCATTAACAACACAGAGAAGACTCAGGAAAGAATGAAAAGAAACTATGACAAAAAACACAATGAGAAAATCTATGAACCAGGACATTTAGTGGCAGTTTGGACACCAGTCAGGAAAATCGGAAAATGCGAAAAACTATTGAGAAAATATTTTGGCCCATATCGAATATTAAAGAAGCTGTCTAACGTAAATTACTTAATTGAGCCGAAAGATAATCCTGGCCAAGACCCATTGATTGTCCATGTCTCAAGACTCAAACCCTATTTTGAGAGAATTGATGAGGTAACTCACGAGGACGTGACGACCTCTGGAGAGGGGGAAGTGTTACATCATGATTAATGGCGTATTTATTATATTATTTTTAATATATTTGAAATTTAAATTATATATTTATTTATTTTTATATTCTATGATATTTATTTAAAACAGATTATTTTTAGATTATCATCATTTGTATTTAGGTACACTGTGACTTCACTGCTCTCTTTGAGGTGAGAAAATAAATAAAGGATTCTGGTGGCTACATAAAGTAGACTTATCTCATTATTCCCTTTTATAAATTTGTAGGATGGTTGAAACACGCTCTGGTAAGATGCAAGACCCAGCACAGGAGAGAATCAAGGCTGAAGAGTCTGCCAAGCCGCAACCTGGTGCAACAATATACACTCATGGTCACACACATACACACACACAAAACTTAAGGAAGTTGAACCTTTTAGCCTGTGTGTATATCGGGATTCAGACAATAACTCTGAAATATATTTGATACATGGTGACCTTTATTGAAGACACACGAGATATCCTAGTGTAAACAAAATTGCCTCTGTATTCTTAGAAAAAAAAAACAGACGACCGACGCGACATAAGGTTTTGTCCATTGTTCATGTATTTTGTCCATTGTCTCAAGTTTTGTCCATGAGTGTCTATTTGCCTAGTTCTTTACTATTAAACTCCCTTTAATTAGTTTGTGTTCCCAAACTCTCTCGCGCTCAGTTATCTAAATATGTAATTAACCTATGTAGTTCTCGCTCTCTATATTTTATCCAATTTCACCAACATCTTGTACATTGAGCCAGAAGCTAGCTATACAATTTAACTCTGTATTATAGCTCTTCTAATTATATGGACATATTTACTGATCTCAAACCAGCAGTAGCTAGAATTTATCATTAATTATTTTTTTGAAATCTTGAAACCAAAAAATCTTCTTGTGATATCTAGGCGCAGATACATTGTTAACCAACGATAATTGGCTGCAGCCGATTACGTCAAATAGCGCCTGGAAGGCACAAGTAACTCAATGAACGAACATCAATAACCAAATACGATTAAAAACTCGTATACCAATAAACTATATAGGCTAAATATATCAGAGGTTAGACAACACAAACAGACAAATATTTTAAAATGTTGTTTAAATCAATAAAAATGTGCTTGTCACAAATATACAAATCAATTATGAAAAAAGGTAAATATACATGGAGGTTTAACAATTTTGTTTTATAAACAAGAAGTTTCCAATGAAGAAATTATTATCAGCGCTGCGCATATTGAGTCAACCAACCATAGTATGGGGGGCAGGGCAACGGACTGTGACGTCTCTCCACAAGAGGCTTTCCTATGTAGATTCAGCCTTCTTCAGCCCTCAATTTCACTGTTAAAACACGCCATGTATATTTTCGATAGGATAAATTATTTATTCTATTTGAAAACACGAGAACTAAGCATATAACGGCTATTTTCTATATTTAGCTAAAACTGGGCTAGGAGTTTCAAATTAAAAGGTTCCTTTTAGGTAGGACCGTTTATTGATATAAAAAATCGTTTTAAGCTTTAGTTCTCGTGATTATAATATCGATATATCGTGTTTAATGTCGGGTGTTTTTCGGGAGTATTTTTAAAAAATGTTTTGTACGCTTCGTTTAAAAAGAAGTTTAAATATTATCTTCATATTATATGTGAAATTCTTTTTTATAGTCTATATTAATCTTTTTATCGAGTTTTGTCAACAGATAGCATATATATAAAACAAGGTGGGATCAATAAATAAGGTAAATTATAATTTATTTAAAAAATAAGAACGATATTAAAAATTAGGACTTGATTTATTCAAAATAATCACCTTGGCTTTCTATACATCGTTTCCATCGTTCTGGCAACTTGTAAATACCCTCTTTATAGGCACTCTTAGGAAGCGTGTGAAAAAAATCTTGCACCACTTTCTGGACATCTTCATCCGAGTCAAATCGCTTTCCCTTTAACTCCTTCTTTAGTAGTCCAAAAAGGAAATAGTCAGAGGGGGCTAGGTCTGGACTATATGCAGGATGTTCTAAAACTTCAAAACCTAATTTAATGATTGTAGATACAGTTTTACATTATGTATGCGGCCTTGCATTATCATGAAGGAAGAGAACACCTTTACTAAGCTTCCCTCTTCTTTTGTTTCTTATACCGGGCTTTAGCTTATTTACAAGAATGTCACAATAAAGGTCGCTGTTCATACGTTTCCTTGAGGATAAAAAATCAAGAAAGATTGGTCCATCAACATCCCAAAAAATTGTTAACAAAACTTTACCGGCCGAACGTGGAGACCCGAGGAACATGTAATTCGTCCATTTTTGAACTCGTTAACCCATTTATAATTTTTTTTTTTGAGACAAACAAGACTCACCATAGATATTTTTCATTCTTTGGCATATTTGAGATGTTTGAATACCTTCTGCATTCAAGAAACGAATAACTGCACGTTGTTCAAGCGTGGTGCAATCCTTCAAGGGAGCTTCCATTTTAGTTTATTTATAAGTCTCGCGCCGCGCGTGGGGAAAAAAGAACAGAACACCTTAAATAGTCTCTCGATGTTATATTTTAATATTCTGTGGTTTAAATTATTTTTGCTTTTTTAATTTTTAATAAATAAGATAATTCACCTTATTTATTGATCCCCCTTTGTATATAGGAGCCACTAGACTATCCTCAGGAATTGTTGAAATCCTGAACAAAACGAATCCTACTTTCTATAGAGCTTGTGTAGAACATCTCTATTAAATTATCCAGCAAATTTTCAAGCATTTAAAACGTATTTCCAAAAATTAATGACGTAAGCTGAAAAAATATTGGAAATTTCCTAGATGGTCACTAAAAGATGGCATCATATGTGTGTGTGTTCTGTTGAACAATTAATTACATAATGTAAGCACGCCGTTCTGTACTCAAAGTATAAATTATCTATAATTTTGTTCAACGATATCGTATAACTAATCTTTTCCTTGTGTTTATATATACGCGCTTTGTGTATAATATGTACAATTACAAAGGCATAATATCACCATAGTGTCAATAAACACCATTACCAAAACATTCAAATACAGCAGACTAAATAGCCATAATATATAAATGTCAAATATAATAATTCAAGAAGCATGGAATATTAATTTGTCGGAAGCCACTGTGCAGGCTTACAATTAATAACACAATCATACTAGTTTTTTCATCTTTCCTTTAATTATTGCGGACAATTGCATTATGGAGGGAAGAAATCAGACCACACCTCCCTGCGGCCCCCCCCTGGACCCTTGGAATATTTGACCAAATTCTGGTTTGCTTCCAAGGTGACTAACATGGCAATGACTTCCACTTTCCAACTGCTGTGATAGAGATGTATGGAGACATCTGAGGCTATTCATTGTACACGACAACAACATCAATCGCATTATATGATTAATTATGGCGAAAATAATGTCATATCTTTAACCTATCTTATCTGACTTCCTAAAGAAAAAATAAATTGGTAACTAATCTAAAAGAGAAAGCTTCATTTCAAACACAAACAGGAAAGAGAGATATTTATAACCCAGGTTCCTGGAGCGCAGAGCGCCAACTATCCGGATTAAACACAAACAAACATTAGGTTCTTGTACAGTATCAATTTCTGAGTCACATCCTGGAAAATTGTCTAATTCGAGATTGAAATGAAGTCCTCTAGGTTTTCGACCTCCATATCAGAGATGGCACCATAGGATCATGGTGATAAAACAGCCCTTACATGACCCTGAATAATGAATAGAGGCCAGCACACTTCGACAACCTGGGAACCCACCGTGTGGGCTTCTAGCAGCAATTCTTCATGTTGCAGCATGATTTGTGCCATACCTTCCTGTTTGTATCGATCATCTCATAAATAATGGTTCCTTTGATATAATTATTTCCGTCTGTATATTATTTAATCTAATTTTGCTACATTGTACACTTATGTACTATAACTCTAAAACCACTAGTTAAACTTTATATTTTGAATACCTTTAGATATTATTTTAAGAAAATATTATACTATGAAATTAATTTATATTTTAGTGCGACATTTTAATTTTAAAAAGGCCCTTTAACGAATATATTTTACACCTTTTTGACATTAATACCGTTTTCGAATAAATTATCAATAAATACTGCATAGATATTGATTTGAGGAAATCCTTGAGAGGGTTCACCACTGATGAGACACTGGTCACATCTGCGGCGAGGAGAAGACGTGGGGAGAGAACTCCGGGGAGTGTGGCCGTGTGAATGATCCTGGAAGGCGATGCCAGAAGAGCTTGACATCGGAGCGACCCACAAGACGGTGTAGTTCAGGCTGGGCATGTACAGTGTGGAGCGGGACGTTTCACAAGAGTGACATCCATGGCACCAAGGATTCTTCTGACGGGGAGTTGAAGGCAAGTCCCACTCATTGTATTCCTTCTGTTTAGTGACAAGTATAATGAAGCGATAACTTTTGCTACATCCTTACGAACTCACATGTGTATCTTTCTGGCATCCTGACTAGACAAAGAACACGAACAGCATCTGGGTACGACGTACCAATATATTTACAACTACTTTGTGAGGCGAGTTCGCCCATCTGGCCGGCGGGATACACTTTCCGACTGGCGGCAGGGTAAAGAGGTGGAAATGAAATAAACTGCGCATGCGTGCGTAACCGAAGGCGAGGTAATGAACGGGTGAAAAGAACTGACACTATCGTGAGTAAGTCTGCGTATATTAGAGCAGCTACGCTCACAGTAGTTGATAAACATTACCTAGCGCCATCTATATGTTCAAGATGGAATTTTATTGAACGATCTGATTTATAAAAAAATAGAGGCAAATTTTTACAATTAGTGAACAACTCTACATGAAAATTATGTAGGAATTCAGCGATTTATTCATTTTATATATATATATATGTCATAATTTGTATATAACTGTATGCACCTCCGACCTACTATGTATGTACAATGTATGTTTTAAAAAGATTTAATAAAAGAACAAAGTTAACTGGAGGATAGAACGCCTTAGTGAAAAACCTAGGAAGTAGGCTTAGAAGAGAACACAACTATTAATAAAGTCACAGTCAACCTTATGGCCCCGGAAATCCTAAAAGCTAAGTTTAACGACCAGTATTTCCTGGGCAGGGCCGGTCGTGTCTTCAGACAAAGACATTGGCAAGGGCCAATTAGAAAGTATCACCTAAATAGGTCAACCAATAGAAAACGGTCATGTGACATCTTTCGTCCAATGGGAAAGAAGATAAGTCTTGGTGTTAAATCGAGAAGCAAGAATTGTCAGTAGTCGCTTCGCTCCCACCGAGTTCGGATCGAGTCTTCGACTTGCTCTCACCAAGGTAACATCTGCTCTAGAGATCTCTCTCTCTCAATTCATCCCATAGTCAAGTCGGTCATCACCATGTGATCCGATAGTTAATAGTCAAAATCGCTCCGCTTTCTCAAGCTTTCTTTCCTCCAAACCAGTTGCCTTTTATTTTCAAACCCCATCACGTGTCCTGATTATTCCTAACTGTATGCTTCACTTTCCACTCAAACGACTGCGTTTCAACCAATCCTCACCATTCTCATCGAACAACAAGAAATTCCGCAACGAAGTTGTCACATATATAATTTACTAGATCATTACAACAATAATTTCATTCTGCTTGTATATTAGTCCTATATGAATAAAAAGAAATACCACTGAATAACTCTACGCTCAACTCAGTATTTTTACATTGTAATACAATCAGTAATGTTCAATATTATGAAACATCATTTCCAAATATATTGATAAAAAGTATATCCGTAGATTATTGAAATTTATTTATTTCCAAGCAGGAATTTTATTTGATTTTCACATTGTAATGTTAGAATACAACTGTGATATTTAAAATGATAATTTGAATAATATTTGACCCAATATTTATAATTCTTTTAACAAAATCATATGGTATTTTATGGCCAAATTTCGTTGTATACTCCTGTAGAAGGGTTTACAGTACCCAAAAGCTTAAGAGAACATTTAATAAAACAGGAAACTTCTCCTAGGAGGCTGAGTTTTATTGTAATTTAAATTTCAGAGGATTCTTACGATTTCAGTCTAATAATTTATTTGAAAAAAAAAAATATATATATATATATATATATATATATACAGTGTACTCCGCTTATAACGAAGTCGCATTATCCATGACAATCACTTTGTTATATCCGAAGTTTGTTATATCCGCAGTTAGAAAAAAAAAATGTTTTGTACCAATAATTGTATTTACTATTCAACTCAAAAGAGCAACACAAAGATCAATAACAACCTCATCAGGTGTTTTTGGAGAAGTAGTTTGTGATTTTCTTTTGACATTTAGAAGTCAGTAACAAGTGCTGAACACTCTTTTCGATGTTGTCCAAGTCTGACAGATGCCTATGAAGAGACTTGAACTCATCCTGACATTGAAGAAACAATCGCAGAGTTTGAATGCTCTCCAAGACCTCTTTTGGATGCGCAATGTGGACAATTGGGTCTACTTCTTCATCAACTTGGTCCGTTTCTTCTTCTTCTTTTGCTTGAAGAATGCTCTCGACAATTTCTACATCGGATAACATGGCATTTGTAACGACGTCATTGTCAGCGTCAGCATAAGAATCGAAATCCATCTCTGTCTTTTTCTTCTTCTCCACTTCAATCTCTCTTAGGATTTGCAGCTTGACTGACAGAGATAGTGAGTTTCTTGTTTGTTTTCGTTCTCCTGCCATGGTAAACGTTAATAAAATATAAGCGTTTATTAAACAATTTAATTTTGTTTAAATAATGTAAAAAAAATACTTATAATATGTTTGCATATTTTAAAATTGTATATTATAAACTTATTTGTTGTGTATCATTAAATTTGTGCCATTCACACGTTGTAATTTGATATATATTATGCATAATATATTAGTCAATTATAATGGTAAATGAGAAAACTTCGTTATAA
This sequence comes from Cordylochernes scorpioides, assembly GCA_030710605.1. Taxonomy (NCBI): domain Eukaryota; kingdom Metazoa; phylum Arthropoda; class Arachnida; order Pseudoscorpiones; family Chernetidae; genus Cordylochernes; species Cordylochernes scorpioides. The sequence goes on along the minus strand of CP092872.1, from coordinate 47,107,266 downwards.
ACGGATAAAATAAAAATTTATACATGCAAATCACTTCGTTATAAGCGAAAATCTACGTATATAATTGCCTTATTCTGTCTGTCTGTCTGAAGCTCACGGATAGAATGCGCGCCCATTGGCTGGCGGCGAACACGTGTCCTCCCTGCCCCCCTCTAGACAACCCTGTTATCAGCAGTGTGTTACATCCACCTGTCTATAGCGGCCATTCTAGACAACCCTGTTATCAGCAGTGTGTTACATCCACCTGTCTATACAGGTCACCCTGTCTATAACGGCCACTCTAGATACCCCTGTTATCAGCTGTGTGATACATCCACCTGTCTATACAGACCACCCTGTATATAGCGGCCATTCTAGACAACCCTGTTATCAGCTGTGCGATACTACCACCTGTCTCTACAGACCACCCTGTCTATAGCGGCTACTCTAGACAACCCTGTTATCAGCTGTGTGATACATCCACCTGTCTATACAGACCACCCAGTCTATAGCGGTCACTCTAGGCAACCCTGTTATCATCAGTGTGTTACAATCACCTGTCTATACAGACCACCCTGTATATAGCGGTCACCTTAGGCAACCCTGTTATCATCAGTGTGTTACAATCACCTGTCTATACAGACCGCCCTGTCTATAGCGGTCACTTCAGGCAACCCTGTTATCAGCAGTGTGATACATACACCTATCTATACAGACCACCCTGTCTATAGCGGCCACCCTAGACAACCCTGTTATCGGCTGTGTGATACATACACCTGTCTATAGCGGCCACTCTAGACAACCCTGTTATCAGCAGTGTGTTACATCCACCTGTCTATACAGACCACCCTGTCTATAGCGACCACTCTAGACAACCCTGTTATCAGCTGTGTGATACATCCACCTGTCTATACAGACCACCCTGTTATCATCAGTGTGTTACATTCACCTGTCTATACAGACCACCCTGTCTATAGCGGTCACTTTAGGCAACCCTGTTATCAGCAGTGTGATACATACACCTGTCTATACAGACCACTCTGTCTATAGCGACCACTCTAGACAACCCTGTTATCAGCAGTGTGATACATACACCTGTCTATACAGACCACCCTGTCTATAGCTGCCACCCTAGACAACCCTGTTATCGGCTGTGTGATACATACACCTGTCTATAGCGGCCACTCTAGACAACCCTGTTATCAGCTGTGTGATACATCCACCTGTCTATACAGACCACCCTGTCTATAGCGGTCACTTTAGGCAACCCTGTTATCATCAGTGTGTTACAATCACCTGTCTATACAGACCACCCTGTCTATAGCGGTCACTTCAGGCAACCCTGTTATCAGCAGTGTGATACATACACCTGTCTATACAGACCACCCTGTCTATAGCGGCCACCCTAGACAACCCTGTTATCGGCTGTGTGATACATACACCTGTCTATAGCGGCCACTCTAGACAACCCTGTTATCAGCAGTGTGTTACATCCACCTGTCTATACAGACCACCCTGTCTATAGCGACCACTCTAGACAACCCTGTTATCAGCTGTGTGATACATCCACCTGTCTATACAGACCACCCTGTTATCATCAGTGTGTTACATTCACCTGTCTATACAGACCACCCTGTCTATAGCGGTCACTTTAGGCAACCCTGTTATCAGCAGTGTGATACATACACCTGTCTATACAGACCACTCTGTCTATAGCGACCACTCTAGACAACCCTGTTATCAGCAGTGTGATACATACACTGTCTATACAGACCACCCTGTCTATAGCTGCCACCCTAGACAACCCTGTTATCGGCTGTGTGATACATACACCTGTCTATAGCGGCCACTCTAGACAACCCTGTTATCAGCTGTGTGATACATCCACCTGTCTATACAGACCACCCTGTCTATAGCGGTCACTTTAGGCAACCCTGTTATCATCAGTGTGTTACAATCACCTGTCTATACAGACCACCCTGTCTATAGCGGTCACTTCAGGCAACCCTGTTATCAGCAGTGTGATACATACACCTGTCTATACAGACCACCCTGTCTATAGCGGCCACCCTAGACAACCCTGTTATCGGCTGTGTGATACATACACCTGTCTATACAGACCACCCTGTCTATAGCGACCACCCAAGACAACGTTTTTAAAACATATTCGCACTCGGGTAAACCCCGGGCGTTGCCCGGGCCATTCGTCTAGTTCTTTATATACGACTTCGCAAAATCCAGAGTTCTTTTAATGGTTTAAGCCCTTCTTTTCTTTCGTGCAGACAATTTCATTCGCTATATGCGGAATTTCGCTATAACCGACTTTGTTATAAGCGGAGTACACTGTACAGTATATATTTCAATAACCTTTATACATGGTAAGATACTTTTATTTTATAGTTTTCATATTTTATACCAAAAAAAGTTGAAGCCTTACTTGATGAGATCAATTTTATATTTTAGATAAATATTCAGGCTAATTTTAATTTATTTCTTTTTTATTTTATATACAGATTATATATGCTATTTCTAACTTACGTGGTTAGTATTTTTATAAGACTAAGGTTATTTATATTATTTTTTACAAAAAAAGATTGAAATTTCATTAATGTGCTCAATTTTATGTCTTTTTTGAGGACCTTAACAAAATTTTTAATTAATTGTTTAGATATTTTAATAACAGATTATTTATGGTGTTTTCCACTTATATGGGTTGTTTTGTAAAAAATGTTGGCTATTTCTATTTTTTTTTTCACTAAAAAGCTTGAAATTTCATTAATGTGCTCAATTTTATGTCTTTTTTGAGGACCTTAACAAAATTTTAATTAATTGCTTAGATATTTTAAAAGTAGATTATTTATGGTGTTTTCCACATATATGGGTTGTTTTGTAAACACATTTTGGGTTATTTCTATTTTTTTTCACTAAGATGCAAGATATTTTATTGATATGTTTATGTGATTGTCATTATGAGGCCCTTCTCAAATATTTCTTAAGAAATTTTTATTTAATTATTTAGATCTTTCAAATACAAATTATTTGTGGTATTTATAACATATAGGTGTTGTGTTTTTTAAAATATTTGGGTTTTTTATTATTAATCGCAAAAAAGAGCAAGCAATTTCATTGTGTTCAATTATGGGTCATTTTGAGGTCCTTTTTTAAATTTTCTTATGGATTTTTTTAATTATTGCTTTGATCTTTTAAATACAGTTTATTTATTATATTTTCTACATATATGGGTTGTATCTAAAAAATAGGTTATTTATATTTTTAAATAAGCAAGGGATTTCTTTTACGGATTCATTTATTTGTCTTTTTGAAGTCCTTTTTCAAAATTTTTTAAAAGATATTTTAATTTATTTGATTAAATATTTTATATTTAGATTATTTATAGTTTTTTTAACATATAGGGGTTGTATTTTGTATTTTAGAAAATTATTTCTATTTTTTACCTCAAAAAAGCATGCTTTTTCATTGCCGTATCCAGCGGTTGGTCTATTTTTGAAGCTTTTTAATGATAACTGGTTTTGTACATTAATTTTTTGGTAATAATATTATGATTTTAGTTTTAAAAAATCTTTTTAACATATCTAAAGGTTATTTTTTGAATAAAAAATTTAAAAATTTTGATTTTTTTCCTCAAAAAGACAGGAAATTTTTATGCTTTGTTTAGAAATTGCTGGTTTTGAAGCTTTTGTTATTAATCTCAATCTAAATTTTTTTTCAGAATATGCCTCGCCACAGCCGATGTTTACTTGGTAGGAATACGGCTGCTTCCAGGAGATATAGGAATGCTAGAGCTATTGAGACACCACTTCAAAGTGAGACGCGTCGTGCGCTTCGCCGTCTTAGGTATTCTGAAGCCCGCGTCGCAGCTACACAAACTATGCAAGTTCCTGTTCAGCGTATTCAGCTTTGGACTTATAAGCCGTTTTCAGGTTTGCAGTATAATGCCCATATTGATTATAAAGCTGATTCATCTGTCGATATAGGCCAAATGTCTCGGGTATGCCAGTTTTGCTCTGCTTTGAGATTTAAAGATGATGTAATGTAATAGAAACAAAATAAACCTCATCCTACCTAATATACATTACTTCTGAGGATTAAAGATTTTAATTTGTGTTGAGAATTTTGCATGCATTTCTCTATTTCTTTTCTTATCTTGCAAAGCTAATGGATTGTTTAGGTTGCTTATTTTTGACTCGCCTATATTTGTTTAGTGATAAAGTGGTATAGCGTTCTTTTTCAGAGCATCACCCTACAAAAAATTACCTGACCTTCCCTAATATTCAGATAGATTTATTATATCAACATACTAGATTACAAACATTCCCTCGAGTAAAACCCGGGCGGAGCCGGGTACACCCGCTAGTATATATATATATATAGAAATAGGTAGTCTACTTGGTAGCCATCATTTCAATAATGACGATCAATCACACTCACTTTGAAACTTTAAAATATTTTTTTCGACGAATTGAAAAATTGTATCGATTATTTATACTTGAAAATGATATCACCTTAAATAAACTGAAAATAAATATTAGAGCAAGAAATTTCAAACTCTATTTTATAAATGTATGTCTCTACCCCAATTTTTCAACAAATTATATATGAATGAAGCATCAAAAACCTTTTCTTCTAATATATTCGGGAAAGTATATTCTACTTTTCAAACAAAATAATATATAAAAATAAAAAATTTCAACCGGTAATTTGGCAACCAACGGCCATGAACATTTCTATGGATAAACCACCTGTGGGGGCCACGTTTGAATTGTTACTCTATCTATCAGAGCTTTAAGATTTTCTTACCAAACAAAAATATATTTTGATTCTGCTTTGATTAATTAGTAGAGAAATTTAAAAGTTATTTCCGCAGTGTAAATATAAGAATTCTATTTTCCAAAAGAAAATCTTAAATGAATAAATACAAATATAAAAAATATATACAAGTTCAATTAAAAAGGCATATATTTAAGACTATTTATGGATTGCTCTATTTTCAAAACAATATATAAAAGTATTGGGCCAGATAGTACCTATTGGTTCACTGAGGTCTCAACTCCATTATTGAACATTTTAAAATCCTTATTTACCCCTGTTGAGTCTTCGGAATTGTGCTGTGCCTAACATTTACCATCCATAATTAATAAGTTTTCTTGTCAATGGTAAGATTTTAGATTTTTTACTAAATTATTGTTAACCTTTTAATAATGTATGATTGTAATGCCATATATTTGAAACGTTTCATCTTATCATCTAATATCATCCAAGAAATAATGATCTTGATGTTGCTAAAATCTTTGCCCCCTGAATTGTACTTTAAATGAAACGAAGAGCTGACAGACAATTTTAATATATCAACAACTTTGTTTTTGAGGGAAATCTTGAAATTAAAAAATGATGGGAATCATGTTAATCGCAATACTAGTGTTAATGTGATAAATCATTTTTTTAAATTTGATATATAATTTTAGTATTCACACTTTTAAAGGAAATTTAAACAATTTTTGACGCTTATGATTCTTTTTAAAATAAATAAATTTTCTACTGCCCTCCCAATATTTTATCATTGTAGTAAGGGCGGTAGTAAAATTTAAAATTATTTTTTAAATCATACGCGCCAAAAATAGTTCAGAGTTCTGATAACAGATGACGCGCTAATGCATTCATATTGTTACGTAGAAAATATGGCGCAAAAAATGGCAGAATAGAATATTTTAGAACGTTCAAGAAAAAATGTAGAAAATCGGAGAGCAACTGATTGGCCAATCAGTAGCGATTGCGCAAGGCTCAGCGCTGGCGTCTTTCTGATTGGCTAACCAACCATGACCGTTCTGGAAAGATCTACTCCGGTATATATAGGGATGAGGAACTCATGCAGAGCAGTAGAAGAACGAAGCTACGTGGTGTACTCCAAGCAAGCTGCTGTCTCAAGAGGTCGAACTACTGCTTACCGCCGACGCCGGTGTACTTCCTGGAAGATTCTAGAAGGTTCTACGAACTTCTGTCTCCTGTTCTGCTTCTGCTTTTCCTCGCCGTGCTGCAGTTGGTGAGTTTGTAACTGCTATTTTCTTTATTGTTGTTTTATTTTTGGACTCTTCTGTAATTATTTTATTGATTAGGCTTAAATAAAGTCCTAAAGATACTTTGTACCCACGGAAGTTATTCTCTATCAACCAGAAACGCAACAATTTGGTGTCAGAAGTGGGATCTTTAGGTGAAGCCTGAATAATTTATGGTACTTACAAGAAAAATAGAAGAAATATTGAAAGCGATCCAAGATCAAAACTATGCTATGCAAGCTCAAACCCAGGCTTTGCAAGCTCAAAATCAAGAAACTCGTGAAGCTCTTAAAGCTCAAAATAAAGAAACTCGTGAAGCTCTTAAAGCTCAAAATAAAGAAACTCGTGAAACTCTAAACCAGGTTCTTAAAGCTCAAAATCAAGAAACTCGTGAGGCTATTCAAGCTCAAAACCAGGCTTTTCATGCTCAACATCAAGAGCTAAAAGAATGCTTGGGGCTTAAGTTCAAATGCTTAGAAGATTAACTCTCCTCTGGTAAAGAAGAAATGAAAAATAAAGTGTTTGCTTTAGAAGAGAGACTTGCTGCTGTGGAAACCGGCCATCCAAGAACTCCGGTTTTCCAGCAAAAAAATAACAATTCGGGTAGGGCTGTTGTCAAAGTTCCTACCTTTGATGGACAATCATCATGGATCTCTTTCAAAACTCAGTTCAATGTGGTTGCCCAAGCGAACGGATAGAAGGTTCGAGATAAAGCATGAAGCATGAAACTGCCCAACAAGCCTCAATAGGAAGTTATCGCGTGGCTAGGCAAGTTAAATTAGATAAACCAGAAAAAGAAAAAGGTCGCTGCTGGACCTGTGGAGCCTTTGATCACGTGTCTACAACTTGCCCCCGAAAATTCAAACAGCGCAGTGATACAGGTTGCTGGAAATGTCGACAAGATGGCCACATAAGGAAAAACTGTCCAGATAACTCTAAAACCTTCTCAGCCCCTAGGAAGAACCAGGAAAACTACGAATAGTCAACTTTTCGGGACGTAAACTGGTTGGGTCATTCGAGAAAGCCCCTGATGGTACCATCCAAGTCTCTAGTCTTCGAAATACAGAAAATGGATTATTGCTAAGGGGCTTCATAAATGGAAGAAGCTGCGACATGGTAATTGACACTGGAGCTAATGTCACCCTCGTTCGAACTGATGTCTTCCAGAATCTGTAACCAAAGCCTGCTAAGGTTCGAATAAAGCCAATTTCACTGCAAACTGCAACAGGGGAGCGGGCTTAAGTGCATCATTGTGTCTGCTAGGCATACAAATCGTCAGCAAGATTTTTCAGCATAAAGGCTACGTTGCAGATATCATGGACGAGTATATCATTGGTCTGGATGTCCTGAGGCAATTTTGACTTTCGATAAATATCTGGCGGAACTTGTTGGAGACAAGCGATGGAGATATCCCTCTCCTGACATCTCAGCAACTTCAAATTTTTCAAGCCTGCCGAGTGTTAGCTTTAGAAGATACACAAGTGCCACCACGCAGTGAATGTGTCATCAAAGGATAATTGGAGCCTACAAAGGTCATTCTAAAATTTGCCATCCTGGAAGGAGACTCCGAGGCACCCTCAAGGGGGATTCTCGTAGCAAAGGAACTTATTGACGCTGGACGGGACGTAATACCAGTAAGGGTGGTGAATCTCTACGACTCTGTACCGGCCATCAAGAAATACTCATGTCTTGTAAATGCAGAACCTGCTGTTTTGATTTAAGAAAATTCATCCAGCGATGCAGAAGTCTCGAAGGGCAGACAATGTTCCAGATCATCTTCAACAAGTCTGGGAGGAACCAAAGAGAGAACTTCAACCTGAACAGCATAGAGAACTGGCAACACTCCTTGCTACTTACGGCAATGTTTTTGCCAAGTCATCGGAAGACTATGAAAGAACAGATTTGACAAAGCATAAAATCAACACCGGTGAATCAAGACCAATGAAACAAGCTTCCCATCAGATACCCCTTGCTTGACGTCAAGAAGTGGGAAACCTTGGTAAAAGAGATGCTTGATCAAAACATTATTGAACCCTCTTCAAATCCCTAGTTTTCTCCAGTTGTCTTGGTGAAAAAGAAAGATGGATCTACAATATTTTGTGTAGACTAGGAAGTTGATTGATATCACCTCTTATCATTTTTCCTCGCATTGATGCAACTCTAGATACATTGGCTGGATCCCAATGGTTTTCAACACTAGATTTGAAAAGTAGATACTGGCAAGTAGAAATGCATCCTGATGACAATGAAAAGACTGCATTTAAAATTGGATCTGGATTGTGGCAGTTCAATGTAATGTCTTTCGGACTCTGCAACGCGCCAGCAACCTTTGAATGCCTAATGGAAGCTATTCTGCAAGGACTAGCTACAGAAACATGTATGATTCATTGGATGACATCATTGTACTTCCAAAGAACTTTGTGGAGCATCTCTCGAACATTGAGAAGGTTTTTAATCGTTTAGAAGCTGCCAATTTAAAATTGAGTCCGAAGAAGTGCAAACTCTTTAAAAAGAAAGTAACCTACCTGGGGCATATAATTTCTGCTTAAGATGTTCAAACTGATCCGGAAAAAACAGAAACTGTAAAGATGTGGCCTACTCCTAAAGATAATACAACTGAGAAGCTTTCTGGCATTATGCACTTATTACCGAAGGTTCATCCCAGGGTTCTCCAATATTGCAAGACCTCTACATCGTTTGACTGAAAGTGGAAGGCCGTTTGTTTGGACTCCCGATTGCCAGCGAGCCATGGAAAAACTGAAAGAGATGCTGGTGGCTGCTCCTATCCTGGCCTACCCTAGACCTGGAAACTCTTTCATCCTGTACACAGACGCAAGTAATACAAGAATTGGTGGCGTCCTCTAACAAGTGAAGGAAGGCTCTGAAAGAGTAATTGCTTATTTTAGAAAGACCCTATCTAACCCAAACGAAACTACTGTGTTACTAGAAAAGAGTTGCCGGCTATCGTAAAGTCTATTGGACATTTCCATTACTACCTATATGGACAGGAATTTATTTTCAGCTGTGATCACGCTTCCTTGCAATGGCTTTTAAATTTAAAGAACCCAGAAGGACAGCTAACCAGATGGATTCAAAGACTTCAAGAATGCCAAGTTAAAATTTAACATCGTCCTGTAAAACGCCACCCAAATGCTGATGCGCTTTCAAGAAGGTCATATGTTCCACAATGTGGACATTGTGCTCGTGCTGAAGACAAATATGGCGTAAGGCAAGTTACAGTGCAAGAAAGCGATGAAGTAGAAGAGCAACATTGGACTGGACAAGCTTTGAGAAAACCTAAACGTGAAGACCGAGATCTCTTGCCAATGATAAATTGGAAGGAATCAGATGAAAGACCATCCTTTGAAGATGTGGCCCCGTTCAGTCCTAAAACTAAAACTCTCGGGTCCCTCTGGAATTCTTTGACCCTGCGAGATGGTGTCTTATACAGGAAATGGGGGAGCGAGGATGAAAAGCATGAATCTCGGAAGTTGGTGTTACCCAGATCTCATGTACATTTGGCTCTCCAGGAGATTCATAGCAGTCCCACGGGAGGTCATTTCGGCATCAGAAAAACATTGGCCAAAGCTAGAGAAAGAATTATTCGGCCAGAAAGTCGAGCTGATGCCGAAAAATGGTGCAGAAACTGTACACAATGTTCAGCGAGAAAGGGACCGAGAACAAGATCCAAAAGAAAGTTGAAGATCTACAATGTAGGTGCCGTGTGAACGGATTGTCATTGATGTTGTGGGGCCCTTTCCAAAAGCGACATAGGAAATAAGTACATCCTGGTAATAATGGATTACTTCACTAAATGGCCTGTCGCAGTCCCTATTCCAGACCAAGAGGCTTCAACTGTATCCGAGGCGCTACTGCAAGATTGGGTCTGCATTTTTGGTGTGCCAAGAATTCTACACTCCGACCAAGGAAGAAATTTCGAATCAAATATTTTCCAAGAACTGTATAGACGACTGGGCATTGAGAAAACAAGAACTACACCTTTGCATCCTCAATCTGATGGAATGTTTGAACGCTTTAACAGGACTCTTACACAACACCTGACCATGTTTGTCGACAAGAATCAAAGAAACTGGGATCAACATCTTCCCATGCTCCTGATGGCCTATCGATCAGCTGAGCATGAATCGACTGGTTATAGTCCTGCCCATGCTATTTGGCCATGAACCCCGAATGCCTTGTGATGTGCTCCTTGGTCGTCCAGAAGAAACCTTCGAAAACACTAATGAGTACATTTCTACCCGGAAGAAAGGATGCTGACCATTCACCAGTGGGCAAGAGAAAAGCTTCATTTTTCCAGTGATAAAATGAAAGACAGGTACAACGTCAAGACTTCCCACAAGACTTTCAAAGAGGGTAAAATGGTTTGGCTCCCTAATCCTCAACGGGAGAAAGGACTTTCTCCTAAACTTATGTATCAGTAGGAAGGACCCTACAAGATCATCAGGTGCCTCAATGATGTCATCTATGGAATTCAGAAGACCCGGACATCTAAACCCGAAGTAGTGCATTATAACCGATTAGCACCTTTCAGGGGTACTGTTTCAGAACAATGGACTGTTCCGGACGATCAGTCCTAAGGAGGGGGCAGTGTTACGTTGAAAAAAAATGGCGCATTCCAGAATAGAATGTTTTAAAACGTTCAAGAAAAATGTAGAAAAATCGGAGAACAACTGATTGTCCAATCAGTAGCAATTGCGCAAGGCTCAGCGCTGGCAGCTTTCTGATTTCCTAACCAACCATGGCCGTTCTGGAAAGATCTACTTCGGTATATATAGGGATGAGGAACTCATGCAGAGCAGTAGAAGAACGAAGCTATGTGATGTACTCCAAGCAAACTGCTGTCTCAAGAGGTGGAATTGCTGCTTACCGCCACCGCCGATGTACTTCCTGGAAGATTCTAGAAGGTTCTATGAACTTCTGTCTCCTGTTCTGCTCCTTCTTTCCCTCACCGTACTGCAGTTGGTGAGTTTGTAACGGCTGTTTTCTTTATTTTTGTTTTATTTTTGGACTCTTCTGTAATTATTTTATTGATTAGGCTTAAATAAAGTCCTAAAGATCCTTTGTACCCACGAGAGTTATTCTTTGTCAACCAACAACGTAACAATATTAATACACACTTTTAACTTAGCCAAAAGGCCGAGAAGTGATATTACTTTATTATAAAATGTATTTTATGTATTGCTCCGATGTTTAAGTTAAGTTAAATTCAAATACTGAAAACTTTTGTAAACATCACACTAACCCATGTTACTAATTTATGAGGCATAAAATTGTAACATAGAACCATAAAAGACACATGAAAATAATGCGAACTCAATATCAAAACTTATCTTTAAAATTAATCCTAGGTATAAATAACATTTTCCTATACTTCATTGAACAAAATTCAGGTACATGAAAAACAAGTAAATATAGTAAACATAGTTTGGAATATTTTTTAAAATGTGATCAATTTTTCACTTGTTACCGCAGCGTTTCGACGATCCACTGTTAGTTATTCAAAAACAATAATATCTGGTAATTTTTATGTGTTCTAGGTTTGTATGTATAAAGTTTAAACCAAACTTGTAGAATGTGCAACGCATCAAATTTGAATATATTCATAATATTCCCATATATATTCCCTTAAAAAACATTTAAATTTTTCATCTTGATTCCTGATATGGAAATTTTGCCGGGAGGATAATTATCTATAAAAATATAAGTCACCTCCCCCGTCAAAATAAACGTCAAAACTAGGCGCCATCTATTGATCGTCGACACAAACTAGCGGTCTCAGGTCGGTGACAAAGATACAACACCAGCTTTGGCAGCCTCAGAAGCGCCCACCTGGAGACCATGGTTTCGAGATAATGACCTTTATTGGTCTAGGGAGGACTTTATTTCATGAGATATGCAAGGGATCAAATGAAGGGAGATGTGACCTTTATTTTTATAGATCAATATCCTTCAAGCAAAATTTTCATCCATATTTTGGCCATATATATATGACCTAACCACTTTGCCGGCTAAACATCACTTTGAAATATTGTGAAGATTCCATTTGATTTCTTGTATATTTCTCATGGAATAAAGTCCGCCCTGGGCTGACGAGGGTCATTAGGCCGAAACCATGATCCCCAGGTGGACGCTTCTCAGTTTTCCAAAACTGGTTTTGTGGCTTTGTCACCGAGCAAGACCGCTAGTTTGCGACGACGGTCAATAGATGGCGTCTAGTTTTGGCGTCTTTTTTTTACGCAAGAGGCGACCTTTATTTTTATAGATTAATGAATGATTTCTTCACCTTCTTTGAGCGGAGTCATGGAATCGTCCCAATCTGCTAAAGAGGTATTTGAGCTGGTGAAGCGGTAGGCTCGATCATAGGAGAGAATACAATATAAAAGAGCGGGAGGATGGTATTCATGTGAAATGATATATCACACACAGAGCTTTTATTAAGACACCAGTCTTATATAGATTATCCTCTCTCTCATTGCCGGCTTGCAACGATATCCTCACGATAATCAATCACCATATTAAACTAATTTTGTGCATTTTTAAAATTCGAGAGGTATTTTTTAAATATCTATATATTCGAACGATTTCCAATTAAATTACAAGCCTGAAGTGTAATAACATAATGTACAAACGTTAAATAATTTAACATCGCCTTTAGAATAAAGTATATGTTTTTTCATCACGAGCACGAATCCGTCAGCAATAAATATTTTATTGCCAGCCAAGCTATGAATACAAGGCTGATAAATATAAATATCTACTGGACTAATACACAAGTTAAATTTATAGCACTAGAGAAAATAATCAAACACTATACAAAATAGTGCCCCCAACAAGACTTTTTCTGCTTATCCCTAGTACACGTAGTACAGGCCATGATAATCATGGTGGGTAGAAGTAGGCGACTGTTTTTACTGTAAGTGGACCACAAATCTACACATGTGAAAAGCAGTTCGACTTTGAACTTACAAATGTACCAGAGCCCTGTTTGATTACTTGCACTCGCTGGTGGGGTTGAATTTTTGCAATAATCAGGAATCATTGTAGCATTATTTTAATCAGAAAAAGTTCCCAATGTAGGAATCGAACCCGGGTCGTAGCGGTCGAAAACCAACGGTTTAGACCGTCCGTCCACCGATCCCCTTTGGTTCCCCAACAAGATGAAACATGCAAATACAAAGCAGTAATGTTATCCCGGAATAAAAGATGTCCACTAGATAACTTATGCTAGTTTCTTTTAAAACACGACTGTTTCGTCAATTTAACGATTGAGTCCGAATTTCTACCACCCACTTCAATTCGATTGTCGCATGTATCATATAACTATAGTTAATAAAAAACATAAATTATTTTAATCCTCACACTAATTCGCTTTATTTTTGCTCTGTATATATATTGAATATATTGTTTCAATTTGCGTATAATAAAATTTAGATGTAGGAATATATTTATAAAGTCTTGTTATAATGGTGTACTTCCAATTTATCTATTTCCTTTATTTATAGCTGTAACGTTTCCTATTTAGAAATAAGGGATAGTCACAATAATTTGTGTTCAAATATTTAATTAAATTACAACAAGGTTACCCATAATATATAAACAAAACAAAATATTATGCAAAATTAGAGAAAGAAAAGAAGTACAGTGTGCCGATTGCCTAACTATATGAAGAAAAATCAAAGAATAATTAAATATTTTACATAAATAAATTCAAATGATGTTACAATAGCAATTTTGTTCTTGTACTACCCTCGCTGTACTACACAAGGTTTTATTGTGTTGATAAAAATAAGCCTTTAGTTTCCATTGTAAAATATATTTGCATAGAACCTGTTAAAAATTAGGCTAACTGTCAGCATGACATGCAGTTTGGCACGAGGTTTCGGTGACTCTCGCTTCCACCTTTCTCAGGGTAATTCTCCTGAGAAATGTGAGTTACCAGAATATCTGAAAATATATAATTCATCAAAGATACCTTCATGTATATCTATATTATGTTTAAAACAAATTCCTCCCCAACCTGAAAATGATTTTTACAAAAATGTCACAAATATTTATAAATAAATAACTGACACAACATCAATATGTTATAATACCTTGAAAAAGGTTGGCCTTCAGCCAACTGAAATATTGGTAGAATAAATAATATTTTAATCCAATATATGCCTTTTTAATTAAAGATCTATTTTCATCGCAGTAAGGACAGTAGAAATTGTTTTACAGTGGACCCTCGGTTTGCGAGCATAATCCGTTCCAGAGCCATGCTCGTACTCCAAAACGCTCGTAGTGCGAAACTAATTTCTTATTTTTAATAATTGAAACTCGGGCAATTCTTCTTGCTACGAACAATTGCACAGTTTCCCACATTTTACATATTTCCCGAATCTGATCTGAAGGGAGGGATCCCAGTGAATTTTCATCCATCACGATTACGGGCAACCATCACGAGTTGCTCGTAATGCGAAATTTCACTCGTAATCCAAGGTAAAATTTTTCAAAAATTTTGCTCGTACTGCGAAAAGCTCGTACTCCAAGGTGCTCGTAAACCGAGGGTCCACTGTATTTTAAAAAGAATATTACGCCTCTAAAATAGTTTTATAATTTGATAACAGATGGCGCTCTAAGTGCATCGTAATTAAAGATCTATTTAAGGATTTCTCTATTTTCAAAATTAACTATATAAAAATAATTTTTAAAAATAATATTTTTAAAAACTCTTATTAATACTGAAAATATAATTGTTTTACCTACATGCTTCTAATAATATTATTTGAATTTAAGAGAATTTCTTGTTTCTCTCTACTTAGAGAATGAAAAATTAACAAATACAGTACAATTTAAGAAATGAATCAAAGCAGTCTAACTAAACCACATTTTGGAAAGTTTGTTTTTCCAACACCCAGAGCAGTCTAAGAGCAATTTTTTAAAGTTCCCACCAACTGTTTGAGTGTTTGAAAAAGATAAATAATCCGAGAGAGTTAAAAGAGATTCACTAAAAGATAAGTTTTCACAAACTTTATTCAGGAAATATACTGCTGCATTCGTTTCTGGTATATATAACTTTGCGGATTAAAAAAAAACCTTTTAAAACGTTTTCAGAATAAAATTGAATCATTCTGATAATACCCGGGTATAACATATCAGAGCGCCATCTGTTGGTTGAAAAAAATATATTTAGTGCTATTTGTCTTCTAACAAATTTCTATAGCTCCAACTACGCTATAAACATATTCAAAAATAGCCTGGAAATCAGTGGGGCGCTTACAGAGGGTGTTCCATTTTTAAAATAACGCTTTTATTGCTTTATTAAAAATAATTTATTAAGGTTTGTACAACTTATTGTTTTCTATATGTAAGTCTTGACGTTTAGCAACATCCCTACATCTATGCTTCCAGGAAGTAAGGCTTCGTCTTAGAATATTTTGATCAAGACCATCCCAACAGTTCTTAACAACTTTCCAGAGACCCTCTAGCGTCTTCGGTTTTCTAGATCTAAGAGCAGTTTCAGCAAGCCAAAAGCCCAAAATTTCATAGGGGCCAAGTCTGGAGATTTTCCAGGGATATGCTCAAAAGGGATGTACGAAAAGGCGGTTTCATTCATTCTTTCGACCAGGTATTGACTTGTGGAATGTGATGTATGACTCGTGGCTTTATTCTGGTGCAGCGACATGGATCTTGAGTCACCTGGATACAAAAACGGGACCTCATTGTCGAATAATGTGTCTATGACAAGTCTTTGGTCGGTTTACGAAATTATCTTGTCATTTGGGTCCACCTTCTTTATTGGAAGCTTCCCATTGTAGCAGAAACCTGCAACGACATGAAGCCCTTTGAGAAAATTTCCTTGCATTGCTTGACCCAGTTCTGAAAGGTTTTTATTCGAGAATTTACGTAGTGAATGGCACGGGGTTGGTTGCTATCATTGAGGTAAACCCATGCCTCGTACAGTGTAACAACATTCTTACATTTTTCACCTGCCAGGTACTTTTCATAAAGGGCCCTGCTGCAGGTCTTTCGTTCCTCAATATGGTGCGGCTTGAAGACATGAACTTTCGCCTTTTTACGTATTTTTAAGCCGATTTTTTACCTAATAATACGGTTAACGGTAAAATTTGATATGTTGGTTATTTTGGAAATGTTCCTTTTAGAAGGTGGATTCTCTCTGACAACCATTTCCTTTATATTTTCTTTCGGTTGGAGTTAAAGGTTTCTTCAGGCATTTTTTTTTCAGAGGAATATTTTCGCTTAATTTCAGTGATATCAAAATATTTTTGTTTTCCTTTTTTATGTGACTGACTGATCGTGAACTTAGTAATACTTCCATAATTTTCATAATTTGGGTAAACGAGTATTTTCCTAGGAAAGTCTGAAAACGCAACCTTTCATAAAATAACTTATAATTTTAGGCATTTCTAATATTTTATGATTCCCTAGCACGCCATCTGTTATCAAAATTCGAAACTATTTTAAACGCGTAAGATTCTTTTTGAAATTAAACAATTTCTACTGCCCTTACTGCAATGGAAAAATTAATGGGAGGCCCTGGCTCATGCAGTAAGGGCAGTAGAAATTGCTTAATTTCAAAAAGAATCTTACGCGTTTAAAATAGTTTCGAATTTTGATTTCTAATATTTAAAAATAGTTTTTTGATTAAATATAAATCAATTCTTTTTCTTTCAAATAAATGTAACATCGCGAGCTACAGCGTTGAAAAATCATTATTTTAATAATGGAACACCTCCTCAATTCCTTAAAACACAATTCCTCTGTATCTAGCGATCCGCCAGTTCAATCTGCCAATTGTATGTAATATAGGAATATCCATGGTAGATAAATTCAGAGGTGGGAACATAAGATTATGGAACTGTATAAATATATTTTCCTATACTTATATCGATATATTTTCCTATAACATTTTTTTTCTATGCCAACAATAATTAGCACTCGCATAAATTAAGTTTTTGTTTATGCGAGTACTACACGCAGTTTCACATCCAAAGAGCCGCATGTGGCTCGCGAGCCGCAGGTTGCCGACCCCTGGTCTAGGCGAAACGGATTTCTGAAAAAATTAAAGTATTAAAAGTATTTAAAGTATTTAAAATCCAAAATCACTGCATCAACAGCTTCATTTGGAGCGCGAATCAAGACCTGGACCCCTAGAAAGGCAGATATAGCGATTCTGAAGAATTTCAACCTATGGTAATTGTGCCGAATTTGGAGAACACCATGGAAGGACAGACCGAGTAACTGAGATGTATATTAAAAATCGAGGAGAGTTGGAGCATTCTATAAACTATTGAGATGATTGGACATCTTGTCCGACACTCGGGGGGTTACCGGTAATACTGGAAGGATGTATGGAGAGAAGATCGGGAAGAGAGAGGCCAAGGATGAAGTTCACAGACAGTTTTATAGATGAACATTTTACTAGGAGGAAATTTATTAATAAAAATAAATATCTCCTTTCCCGTCAAAATAGATGCTAAAACTAGACACTTTGTCACCGACCTGAGTCTGCTAGAGTGCGGAAAAGGTCAAGCGCCATAGATGGTGCTTAGTTTTAGCGATATTTTGACAAGAGAGGTGACTTTTATTTTTTCTAAATCATTATCTCTCCGTTAAAATTTCCATCTATGTTTTGGCCATAGATATATCTTATTGCCACTTAAACAGCTAAAAACCTTTTTGCAAATTCTGAAGATTTGATTTGAGCCCTAGTGGATCTCATGAAATTAAAGCCTACCCTGGACTAAAGAGGGCCATTAACTCGAAACCATGATCTCCAGGTGAGCACTTCTCAATTTTACAAATCTGATGTTGTGGCCTTGTCACCGACAATATTCCGATAAGTTGAGGAGGCGGTCAATAGATAACGCTTAGTTTTAGCGCCTATTCTGGCGGGAGAGGCGACCTTTATTTTATAGAAATATTTTGTCTATATAAGTTATGTGCTCCATAGGCACAATAATACAACTAAAGAGTTAAAGAACAAAGACAAGACAACAGATTTATGATAACTTCTAACAGAATTATAGGTGAAATTACAACAAATCATAATGTAAATACGTCACTGCTACTTAACGTCTAGCTCAATGTGAGAGTTATCAAGTTTCAACATACTTCAATGTGAACGGTGTACACAATACCTTGCTATATAGATTACTAGCGGATGTACCCGGCTTCGCCCGAGGTTTTACCCGAGTAAAGGTTTGTCCAACGAACATTTGTTAAAACAATTCTCTATAAACTTATTTTAAAAAAAGATATATTTTGATAATTTGAAACTCGTAAATTTGAATCTCTCGATAAAGTGAACATTTTTCCCCGGTCCCTGTGTGCCGTGTCATCCCGAATTTTGTATTTCCTAATTTTCTACATTACAAAATCATCGTTTTATCTAGTGAACATTTTTTCCCGGTCCCTTGAAAAACACTCGATAAGTTGAATAAAATCAATATTAATTGGTTCCCTCGGTAATTGGAAGTTAAAGGAATAGTATCTTCGCCTTGAATTGTATCATTATTCTTGTCTCAAATAAATTGCCGTGTCATCCTGAGATAATCTTACTTTTGATAAATAATCTTTAAGATAATAAACTTAGTGATAATAAAACTTATAGATAAAAAAACATGTTATCATCGTCGCAATGGTGGCGCTGCTTGCGAGTTAAATCTACAAATCTGCAAATAATTCTAAGGATATTCAAGATATTCACGAAATTATTTTTCAAAAACCCTTCCGGGGATATACCTAATAATATCCCAAATTTTCACGGCGATTGGATGTATGGTTTTTGAATCTATAGAGTACACACAGACAGACAGACATTCAATTATATATATATATAGATTACACACCGTGTATCAACATACCCTTCATTAGCTCTGAGATACAACCCGATATGTGAGAGCAACAGACTACAATGAGAGAGAAGCGGAAGAATACAGAGTACCAATCAACCACATAATTCAACATGATTGTTTTTATTTTAAATTGCCACAATGTAAGCACATCCTCAATCACATGTCTTTAACCTGATGAAACTTTGAGAAGGCCTCATCAGCCTGAAATTCACACCATATATAGGGTAGGGAGTTACCTTGGGGAATTTCTTGAGCATGTCGGAGAGGATCTCCTCTGTCTTGTCGATGTCACCGTCCCCATTGCCTGTCACACACGGTTGTAGACAGAGCAGAATAAATGCCCCCGTGGTATATAGAGATATATTTAAGATTTATACTATATTTAGAACGAAATTTTATCAAATAAATTAAATTTATCAATGTCCTTACCTCAAATAAATATAGCACAATAGCCCAATACAATTTTAGAGCGGTTTTGTGGATTAAGCTGGAAGGGTTCACCACTGGTAAGCCTGGACCTCTCAATATATTTTATCTCAGTAACGACAGTAAGAAGTTTTATTTTTATTTTTTATTTCTACATTTTTTAATAAACGAAAAAAAAGAGCTAGTTTCAAATTTTAGAGGGCGAGATAATGCCTCATAATTAATTTCTATATATTCTTCCAATGTTTTTATTTTTATTTATTCATTACTAGCCAATTTAATTAAGTTGTGTTTCATGTTTTTATTTTTCTAATTACTTTTTGAAAATTATACTATTTATATTTAGTACTAAAAATGCGCTTTTTTAGAGGAAAAGATAATTATATAATTATAACAAATAAATATTATGTCAAATGTATAATTGTTTAAGTGATCTCACCTAGCAACAAAAATAAATACGGCTAAATATAATTAAATTAGATATTTCTAAGTAATTTAATGGACAATTAATAAGCTTGAAACATTATTATAGTGTATAGATATATTAAATATATATATATTAAAATTTATCTGAAAATAAGCTTCACTATAATAAGTCCACGGAAATGATCAGAGAACCACTGAAGATGCAAAGTCTTGTCGCAGTTTTAATGGCCGGACGAAGACTTAAGAATTTGATCAATTCGTCCCCACGGCTTCTTGAGCCGGTTCTTCCTTAAAAGAGCGCTCTGCGAAGGCTCAAGAATGTGAGTGAGGCAGAATAACTACTACAAGATCTGGCCGCTACTTTTAGAGGCTGCATTTTGCAAAGGCTAGAGTAATTGATCTGGGAGTGACTATAAGCGCCGGATCAAGCCGCTAGTTCTAAAGGACTCACATTGCAAAGGCTCTAGGTTCAAATAATTGATCTGGGCTGCACCACGCTGAAATATTCGGCCGCTAATTTCATTATCCGCACGTTGCGGAGCTCAATAAATTAATCAGAACGCTGTAACGTCTGCAAGATTTGAAGAGATGTCCTAGCTCATCTTTCCAATCGTAAGTATACGTCTCGTGTTATCCAATAAGATATCTAATGAAAGAACGCTCCAGGATGAACCTCCAAAAGAAGATCAAAATACTGAAAGAATATCTCGATGAGAACTTAATGACACTAAATGAGTCCAAGTCAAAGATTATGGTGTTCCGTAATGGAGGTAAACCCTCAAATAAGGATAGATGGTTCTGGAATGATAAACCCATAACAATAACTTCAAGATATACATACTTGGGATTCCCTCTGACACCAACAATAGCAACTACTCACCCGGCAAATTACTTTAAAGGAAAAGCACTTACAGCAATTAACGCCACACACCCAATAATAATAAAATCAAAAGCAAAGTCAATAAATTTATCAACCAAACTCTTTGATACAATAGTGAGAGCTGTCCTGATGTATGCCGCTCCATTGTGGGCAACAGAGCATAAAGACTTACTGGACAGTATACAAGACATATTTATCCGTAGGTTCCTGAATCTGCCCAGATACACTCCAGGTTACCTAATCAGATTAGAAACCGGTCGTATCTCATTGAGTGTAACAGCCTTAAAATTAACCCTGAAGTTTTGGCTGCGGGTGTTGAATATGAGCAGTGACAGATTGCCACGTATATGTTTTAATAGAACACGGGAACTCTCTAATGCTTCGGGCACACCCATCGGTTTCATTAAAAAGCTCACTAATCTGCTTAACAATAATGGATCCCCTGCACTTGTTTCCTGTGATGACCCTGAAACGCTGAGGAGCGCGATTACAGGGCTCTTAAAAACAGCGGCAGACCAATCTATACAAAACGACCTTACAAGAATGGATAAATCTAAGCTATACTCTCACTACAAAGACATTCACATATCTTTCATGACGGAGGGATACCTTTTAGGGGATTTTCCTTTCCCGGTTGTAAGACTACTCGCACAAGTTAGAATACTTTCAAGTTTTTTTAGAGAAAACCACACCAAGATGCTCTGCGGTGAGGACCCGATTTGTACCTTCTGTAATTCAAAACTAAAAAATGAAATCACTCACTATATTTTTGATTGCTATGCTCTGAAAGAAGAAAGAAGAACCCTTATGCTCAAAACTGGGCAACTCTGTGCTCCACTTCCATCAATAATTGACAATATGACCCAGAATAAGTATATTGCTACGGCGTTTTATGGTTTCCACAAGTCCATATCTCAGAAGAAGGCCAAGTGACACTCACTCCTCACTTTCTTACTGCTACTCTTTTTGTGTTGTTTTTCTTGCTTCCCTCTTTCTCTTTCTTGTTTTTTTTTCTTTTTCTTCTGTATATATCGTTATTTCCTTTGTCTCACTTCTTTGTTCTTATGCCTACCTCTGGTGAATCCTGTATAGGGTCAGTGACCCTGAATAAAGGCTTTTTGTTGTTGTTGTTGTTGTTGTATGAAAGAACGCCATCTGAACGGGATCACATTTCAACACAATATCCAAATTTGATATTTTATCAGGATAAAATATTCTGAATGAAATTGTTATTTGAAAGAGTTGAACAATAACAAAATTAGGACCGTACAAAAACGAACACTAAACCATCTTCTCTCTATCCAGGTACTCTACCTCTGCGCCTACCGCTCCGCCAGAAAGTAGTTCCATCGTAATGACGTCAAGGGGAGTCAATGGCTAGAAACGAATTTAAAGAAAATTAAAATAAACCTTTAAAACGGGCAGTTTAAAAGGACGTCGCTATAATATTTTGAACCTGGTTCCAAGAATATGGATCTCTCAGGATACACTAGACTGCAAAAAGATATGCTAATCTTTATCAATTAAAATCGGTATTTCAAGCCGCACTGTTTTTCTTTCAAATTCACTTTCTTATAAATTAGTTTTTATATATATTATTAAGATGAATCATATTCTATGCATATTATATTATTTCCACGCATTATTTTTGAATTATGGAGGGCTGTCCTCGGCCAGAATCAGGGAGATGATCTCATAGAAAAGTAAAGATCTGCTGCTTTCTTTTAGGATTGAACCTAGTGCCCTGCAAGGAGAAACTTCAGCCTTCAGATGATATTTATGGCCCAGAAAGTTATAATTCTTTTTAAATTGTTTGTGATATAATTTTTAAAAGTGTTTTAAAAAATATCAGTAAATTGCCACAAAAAAAATCCATAGACACGATAAATCTTTAAAGGAGATCTCAAAACTTTTGAGATTCGCTTTTTTTAAATTAAGCGACCTTTCGTTTTGGAACGGCTAAGCTTGCCTATTTAAATCACCCTGCAGCCATCTTTAACTCTTGTAGATCCTGATTGAGAGTACAAAAATCGACAAAGATTTTTTAAAGTCTCTTGGCTTCTGTGTCTAATTTAAAGTTAGAGATGTGTTTTCACCTAAAGGTTCACCTGGGAATGTACCATATATCAACTTTGACAATAATCTATCAAATAAGTGCAGTATTGGAGGACAATTCCACAAGACTCACTGAAGAGGAAGACGATGACGCAGTGGAAGGCCGCCAACATGAGGGCAGAGAGAGGAGACCGCAGGCTGTCAGTCAGGTTGTAGCTCTCCATCAGCTGTCCTAGACCCAGGACCTAGCACACCACCATATTATGTCACCGCCTGGAAGATTAGACATGGCTCCAGAGGTACCACTCCAACATTCCTCACCAAAACTGAAGTCCATGTAATACAATTATTGCCAGAGCAAGTGACAGATAAACTAACACACATGACGTCATACGCTATTTACGGATTTCTATGAAAAAAAATATTTATATATATATATATATTGTTACATCAATTTTAATGCGTCTTACATTCATTCAAAATATTTTATGATATTTAATATTTATTTAAAACAGAATATTTAGATTATCATCATTCCTTTTTTTAGTTTCATTCCTTTTGTAATATTTGTTGTACATATATCTTGATTGGTTATTGGAGCGAGAGAGGACCTAGACGAAGACGGCGGATCACGACCTACGAGGCAGACCACGAATAAATAAACACAATAACGTTGGTAGGTAATTTATTTTCATTTACTTTTATTTATTTACTATACTTATACTGCAAAGCTGCAACTTGGTGCAACAATATATATATATATTACCAACCATTGACATAATTATATAAACTGATAAAGGAAGAGCAATTCCTCGAAATATTTTACGCTTTTGCCTTTTTCACCCAAATCCAGGTACGCTTTATAAATTTTCTTCCAACATGGCGTACATAATCGTACTAAACAAAACAAAAAGTTTTCCAATAGTCAAAAAAGAAGCTTTGAAGCATTCTGAAATACATTTTTTATTGTGGTAATATTTTATGCTCTTCTAAGGGTAGTATGTAAACAAAAGGAAAACAATAATTGAATTGGCACTAAAAATATATTTATTTTGCGGGGGAAGACTTTCTATAAACGAAATCTGGTACAATGGAAATAATCCATTGACTGTCACATCGAGAATGATATACACTGCGTGACATTGAGAATGGAACACCAAGAAATAGTGGCCAGAAAGTGATTAAACTCGGCAGACAGAGAGAGACAGGGACGAACAATAAGTGATCTTTATTTCAAAATGATAGTCATAATACAGAGCGAGAACGGCGTCGGCTTAGTAGCAAGTAGGACCACCGCGGACGGCGATGCACGCAGCAACACGTCTAGGTAGAGAGTCAATCAGAGTACGGATGGCGTCCTGAGATATGGCTCTCCATTCCCTCTCAACCATTTGCCACAGTTCGTCTTCTGAACGCGGCTGTGGCAAGGCATGCAAACGGCGTCCAATGATGTCCCAGACGTGCTCGATTGGTGAGAGATCAGGAGAGTACGGTGGCCAGGGAAGTATCTGTACATCTTGCAGAGCTTGTTGGCTAATGCGAGCAGTGTGCGGTCGGGCGTTATCCTGCTGATAAAGGGCATTGGGTACCCCCTGAAGGTAGGGGAGTGTCACCGGTCGCAGCACATCATCAACGTATCGTTGGGCCGTCATAGTGCCCTGAATACGAAGTAAAGGTGACCTGGAATCATACGCGATTGCGCCCCAAACCATGATTCCACGTTGTCGCACGGTGGGGCGTTCCACAATTGCTGCCGGATTGGACCTTTCTCCACGTCGACGCCACACGCGTACACGGCGACTATCACTGGACAAGCAGAAACGCGACTCATCTGAGAACACGACCCTGTGCTATTCCGTCATCCACGTCGATCTAGCCCGGCACCATTCCAAACGTTGGCGCCTATTCGGTGGGGTCAATGGCAGTCTTCTTAGCGGACGGCATGAGTGCAAGCCATTAGCAACCAATCGACGGGAAATGGTTCTGGTCGAGATGGAATGATCTAGGGTGTCTTGCACATGTTGCAGGATGGCGGTACAAGTGGCTTGTGGGGCCGCCACTGCTTGTCGAAGGATACGCCGATCCACACGTGCTGACGTCACTCTGGTTGCACCGACATTCCTATAAATTGCCACATTTCCTTGTTCCAACCATCTTCTACACAGTCGGTGCACCGTGGACGCACCAAGGTGTGTATCAGCTGCGATTTGACGTATGGACCAACCTGCCCTTTTCAGTCCGATCACCATGCCCCTCGTAAAAGCTTCTGTCTGCTTGAACTGCCTCCGTTTACGATGACCTGGCATTCTCTGTTATTACACGTGTCTTTTGACACAAGAACAAAATTTCTACAATGATTTTCCTTGAAGAAATAACGACACGAATACTGTCCTTTCTGCAAGTTCCTTCCCTTATATCTTACTCCATGTGCGCACGAGAGCTGCGCATTTTACATCATTTGCATAACTCGGTTAGGCGCTTCTACCCTGAAATTTGCATAATTTTCTGGCCACTATTTCTTGGTGTTCCATTTTCAATGTCACGCAGTGTATTTAGGATTCCCATTTACCAGCACAAACAACACTAAATGCGCAGCAATATATCATAAATCGAAAGCTAATACTGCAATGATTGAAATTATTTAAATGATAAAGAAGCAAAGAATCAATTCACTAAATATCGCATTCAAATATTGGATGCGATAATTAAATCAATATTAATGTATGCTGCGCCGATTTGGGCAGCTGACAATGCAAATATTATAGACCAATTACAAAATATATATTTTTATTAAAAGTCTTCTCAATTTACCAAGATATACCCTTGACCACATTGTTAGACTGGAACGGGTAGAATATCACTTACACTAAACGCCACTAAATTAACCATGAAATACCTTTTAAGATTACAAAGAATGAGTAACCATAGGTTTACCAAGATATGCTGGAATAGGTTGAGAGAAATATTCATAAATACAGGAAAACCTATTGAACTCTACAGGCTATTTTAGGAATTTACCACCAATGCGGCCTTGCCTGGACAAACAATTCTATCGACTATGAGATCATTCAAAACGAATTATCAGGGATTTTTCGTATAAAAACTGAACAATTAATTCAGCAGGACTTAGCAAAAATGAATCATACAAGATTATATTCTAATTATAAATTATTATATAGGTATTTAATACCTGAACAATTTTTATTTTGGAACCTATCATTAGACCTAAAAGGTTACATTACCCAAACAAGAATCACTTCGACTTTACTAAGAGAAAGTCACATTCAAATAATTAATAAGGAAGATGTAATTTGTAAATTCTGCAAAACTGAAAGCATAGAAGAAATGACCCACTACATCTCTGAATGCAATATTGTTAACGAGGAACGGAATAAGATCTTAAAGAACATTATCCAAGATTACGTGAACCCAGTTCAGCTAATCAGAATAATGTCCGAGAAAAAATATATAGCGATAGAATTGTTTAACTTTCATAAAGCGTTAGAGAACAAGGTAATCTCTAAGAACTGAAATTACAGATCAATTCCCTTCCATAGTTAATTTGTATAGTTATGTTGAATACTTTGAGTTCCTTTTCATTTTCCCTTCTCTCCTTTGTTTAAGTTTTTTTTTTCTTTTTCTCCATGAAAATGATGTATGGCGAGTCCTTACAGGACGGAAATGTCCCAATAAAGCTATTCTTGTTGTTGTTTTTGTTATTATTTTGCAAAAAAAAACCTAATATTAGCTTTTTACACTTCGGTCATCGATGTTTTAGGAGCCATATGCTCTTTTATAGCACGTTTTCTCAAAGCTGTAAAACACCTTGATGACCTAGCTTTCACCCAAATATTTTTGTTCCTACAGCCATTTTTGAGATAGAGAAACAGATGATACGCTAAAGACCAGATCCGACGAATAAGATGAATGTTCAAATATTTCCTAGCGTAACATAATTTTTGGCCGTTGCAACTACGAAAATGTGCGCTGGAGCATTATCCTTATGGAGTATGCCTTTTTCTTTGTCGAATGCGGCCTATTTATTTCCGTATTTGATCTGCCAATATTTAAATTTGTTTTGCATAACAATCCTCATGGACTTTCATGTCATTCTGCTAGTGGCCAATAAAAAGAATTCCATTTGTATCCCAATTAACCGTTTTTGATTCAAAATGAAAAAAACCGTAGTAGTCATCGCAAAAATGCGTGTTCATTTCAAAATATTCGTGAATGATGTTGTGTAGACGTTCTTTTGAGGTGTTAATAGACTCTAAAATCCTCTCTCTAATCTTTATTCCAAAGTCATTCATATAATCATTTGCTGGATTCTGATAAAGTTTTCTTCGCAGATCAACCTTGGAGGTCCAATGATATGTTCGTCTTCACAGCTTGTTCGTCCCCCTTTAAAGACAAGCAACCAATTCTGAATACTATTTTTAAAGAAGGAGAAGCCTCACTCCTAAAAAGTCAGCTAACTCTTATTTCAGCTGAGTGGTCATCTGCTTTTTAGAAACAAAGAATTTAATTACCGCTCGTATTCCTTTCCCTTTTAAAAGAACGGTCGCTAAGTGTAATTTAATAGCGTTCTAAATATAGAAGAGCGCTACCAACCGGATAGAAATTTTTTGCACGTGCTTTTAAATGATAACATTATTTATATCTAATATAATTTTAATTTATCACTTTGTTCTCTCTCTCACCCGGTCTATTACCAAACCTTTAGACCCATTTTCGTGTATTTTTTAAATATTGAATTGAGAGTCTAAACAAGTTAATGTGTTCGAGAAAATAACAAATCCTTGTTATAGGTTTCTCCAAGTTAATTAATTACTGATGTTATATACCTAATTTAATACATTTTCTAAGTTGGTTAACCAATCGTGAGTAAAATTCTATTTATTAAACAGTTTAGTTTGTGTTATGGATGCGCTGTCTTGTAAAATGTATTATATGGCCTGTAGAGTCCGTTTGAGTGAATGGGCAACAAGGATGAAATAAATTAGATAAAATAATTAAAATGTGTATTTCATGATAGTTTTATAAATACACTGGTGTCCAAAAAATAAGAAACTTAACCAATCGTGAAATTTCTCAAAAGCTAATTTATTAACAAATATAAAATTTAGTATACAAATAGTTTAAACTATGGAGAATTTGACTAGCTATATGAAAATTTAAAAAATATATTTGAAATTATGAAATATGCAAATTATTACCAACATACCCAAAGCTAAGGTTCCAGATCTTAAAGAAAAATGATATCAATAGGGAGTATGATCACCTCTAACAGCTATCAAGGTCTCACAGCGAGCCCTCATACTGTTTACCAGACTTTGGAGGAGGTCCAGGGGTAGTAAACCCCATTCCTCCAATAGAGCAGTTCTTAGCTCAACGAGGGTTCTGGGAGAGGAGTGACGAGCTCCAATACGCCTCCCTAGAGCATCCCACACATGCTCTATTGGATTCAGGTCCGGAGATCTGGCTGGCCAATCCATCCTTCGAATATTCTCGCTCTGGAGATATTCATTGACTAGCCTCGCCCTATGCGAACGAGCATTATCGTCCATAAAAATTAAATTGTGACCAATTTGATCTCTATAAGGTCTTTGATAGGGCTCAAGGATCTCGTCCCTGTACCTTTGAGCATTGAAATGCCCCCAGAAAAAATATGGAGGGGTGTGCGTCTGCTAGAACTGATGCCAGCCCAGACTAAGAGACTCCCCCTCTAAAACTGTCTATTTCCCTGATGTTACTGGGATGATAGCGGGTTCCAGGCTCCCTCCAGATGAAAACTCGTCGAGAATATGTGTTTAAACTAAATCTTGACTCGTCACTGAAGAGAACATTGGCCCACTGATCATGAGTCCAGGCGTGATGTTCCAAGCATCAATTCAAGCCGGCTCTCCTGTGAGCAGAGGTTAAAGGGATACATACCATTAGTTGTTTTGCATAAAGAGCACCTTCGTGAAGTCTTCGGTAAACAGTTTGTCTTGAAATTCTCGTTCCAGTAGCACTTGAGAGTACATTAGAGAGTTGAATAGCTGTCATCTCCCTATGGCGCTTGGCAGTTACGACCAGATAACGGTCTTCAGAGGTAGCTGTTTTACTTTTTCTACCAGAACCTTCTTTTCTTTTGATGGTTCCTGTCTCAATGAACTGTTTCCATATTTTGCTGACCACAGATTTATTCACATTTAGCCATTTTTCTACTTCAACTTGTGATTTCCCTGCCTCCATTCTTCCAACAGCTCCATTTTGAATCATCTGATAAAATTTTTCATAAACTCATAATTAACTAAGGATTAAATAAAATTATAATTGGACAATTCTTAGATGGGGTAAACGACACGCCAAATAGCACACTTATAAAGACAAGCAAAAATTAGCATATTTTCAATTTTACCGAATCGAATGGTTGCGATAAATAAATTCTACGACTTAAAATACCTAATTAAATTACTTTTTAGCTTTTAGCGTTGTATATTTTAAAACATATCATTAAAAAACAAAAGTTTCTTATTTTTTGGACACCAGTGTACTTGCAAATATTTAACAGAACTAATTTAGCAAAACAGCTGAACTGCACACGATAAATATAATACGATGACTTACGGTATCTATACAACCCGACGTTACAAACCCAGAGGGGATCTTCTGGGAGAAATAATGGAAGCATGTTAACCAACACGTCCATTGACACCACAGACTCACAGTAGCCACACTGAACGGCGATACAAGAGTGCGGTGTGTAAGTTCCGTTGTTAAGGATATTACAATTTCGAGAAAGCTGCTGACCTTGTTGCCTGAGAATCCAATGAACTCCAGCAGCCGCAGTGTTCTGGTGGGCAGCAAGGAGATGATCTGGACACAAGTCTCGTAGTCACACCGCGTTATTAGAACATATTGCCACACCTCCCTTTTTAATCAGTTCAAATTTTATTAATTTTTGACAACCAAAAACTATAAACAGCAGATTAAGCCACGAGAGACAGCCTTAAAACATTTGAAAAGAAAGGTCAACTACCCCGTCAAAATAAACGCTAAGTCTTAGCGTCATCTATTGACCGTCGACGCAAACTAATGGACTTGGGTCGGTGACAGAGTTACAGCACCGGCTTTGGCAGACTGAGAAGGGCCCTGATTCTCGTCGTGGGCTGGTTTTGATTTCATTAGATCAGCGAGGGATTCATGAAATCATCAGCTCTTTACCGAATTCTGAAGATTTCACAAATTCCTCGCGGATATCATAAGAAAAAAAAGCCTGCTCTGAACTGACGAGGGTCATTAACCCGAAATCATGTTCTTCAGGTGGGCATACTGAAATTGCAAAAGCTGGTGTTTTGGCTTTGTTACCTACCTTATTACGCTAGTTCGTGAAGACGGTCAATATATGGCGCTTATTTATGTATATTTGTTATCCTATTTATTCGTGCTCTCTCTGATTATCTTATTAAAGCCACTTGACATTGAACTAATTGGTTATGATGGGCTTTTCATTGCCACGTGAGATTAATTAGCCAATCAGCGCCGATTTAATTATCCAATTAACGTACCGTGTTTATTTAGCTTAAAGGCTTTAACTATGGTTCTCTTTAAAGATGTTTTATTTTTTATTATAGTAGTTAGGTTTATATTTATTTTTGTATTGTACGGATCAGACGCTTGAGCACCATATTCTGTAATAGACGTCGGCACATTTTTAGGGTCAAATATTCTTGAAAATTTCCGTCGCAAGGCTTTAGAACTGGTAGTGGTTTTATATCCACTAATCAAAGATACTATAAGATATGTAAATATAATGTAATATAAGAAATATATTCGTATAGAGAAGTTAAAATAGTTCTTCAATTTTCTTTGCATCACACAACACATATATCGTTGTACAAATTTTATGCCAGTCTTAATATGATTTTTTTGAATGTATGAGCTTAAGATTTTCGTGATTTGCACTCTTTATTTTAAAATGCGTCTTGATGTATCTTTAAAGGTAAAAAAAATGTATACATATATTGCAATCGTATGTATGTTTAAATGTCAAAGGTTTCAAAAATAAATCTATTATATATATATATATATAGTAATATAAACCAACAAGCCCATATTGTATAATTTATAACAAGATTTTCATGTTGTATAATTGAAACACATCTGTAAATGATTATACGCATTATTGGCATGTGTCATTACATCATCATATGTATTGTACTTTGTACAAACTGAGGATAAATAAATAAAACTCTGTAATAGATTAAGAGTTGAGCTGAAGCAAGAGATAGAAGTCAAAAACGTCTAAAAACAGATGGAAGTCCGACAACAACATCTAAAGATAGATAGGAAACTGTTAGGACGGCGCCAGTGTCCAATTTCGCCCCTGATCCACCCTCGTGTTGCATCTGCTGAAATGCAATTCTCGGAAAAGATATATAAAACCTCCGTCCTAGCCAAAAATATAGTCACTTCACCATCAGCGCAAGCCCTCGTCGGTTGTCACCAAGCTCCTCCTCATCCACCATGTAGACCAGTAAGAACTCTTCTATCTCCATCTTTCGCTCCTAGCTCAACTTTTATCTGTTGACGGAACTTTCCTAGTGCAACTGTGTCTTCGTTTTTTGTGTGGACATTCCTAAAATTTCCACTCTGCCTCGACCACGGCTGCCTGTACTCTGTGAGAACTGTTAAAGGTCTCCCAAGGTGCAGAGAGGTACTGGAAAACTCTCCACGCCCTGACTGTCCCTCTCGGTTACTACAGGTTTGCCCCTTTCGGTTACCATACCACAGCGAGAGACCCTCGGTTACCACAGTATAGCGAGAGTCGACCGGATTCTACAAGAGTCAACAGGATTTCATCACATAGTTAGTCGACAGGATAACTGAGGACATCGACATGCAGAGGATGACAGAGGCATCTGTGGTCAACGGCGCATTCAAGTGAATGCTCCTTCTACTTTCTCTCCACCTTGACGATCCAGTGGACCATCTCAAAGAGACCATGCGAGGACTACCATGCGAGGATCATCATCTCCCCATCGACAGCTCCTGCGCCACGAGCACCTTCCTCCATCCGCTCGAACAAGCAGACAAGATCCATCGAGAAATCCTGGCATTGCCCCGCCAACCAGCATCGACGATGTCCCATGGCAACCTCCACAAAAAGTGATCATCTAGCCTTATCGCAACCCACGCCACAAGACCCATTCAAGACATCCATCTGGTAGGAGAATTTTCTCTATATAAATATCTTAATGTAACACTATCTCCGTTTTTTTTTTCGCTCTGAATTAACTACTCATTCGATACCATTTTTTATAGCAAAAACATTATGATAAATCCATCAAGTTCATTATATTTTACCTGCCCTATTACTATTTCAATAATTATAACTTTAGATGTGTATAAAACATTTTAACCTTAATCAATTTTATTATTCTTTATTATTATTTTGTGTGTCATTAGCAATGCCGTCAGCCAACAACAACTAATTATACTTTTTTTTCTTCAATTGTTTTTTTTCATCATCTCTAGGCTTATTACACACATATTATAACTTCAACCTTCTTTCTAATCATTTTAAAACTTTTAATATATTGACAACGTTAATAATATTTTTAACAGCTTAAGATATTTTTGAATTTATATATTTTATCGATTTCATTTTTCTAATTTTATCGTTTACATCTCCTAACCTCCCCTGCCCATACCTTCTCATGCATTGCCCCAAGTGCTTTCTGTTCGCCAATTTTTTTCATTGATTAATCTAACAGATAAATCCTTCCTCGCTATATCATTCCCAATAGTGAGTTCAGGATACCCAGTTAGATTATTTTTCTTATCACCCGGCTCATCATTACCAATCATCATTTTTTTTATTTTTTTTTTGTTTTTATTACCATTCAAGTTGGGTTAAATAATCATTGGCAACAGAACATCCCTTGCAACTACCTTCCCTTTCTTCATTCCTAAATCTCATATATTCCCCTCAAGAGATTCTTGCTCGCCAGAATCTTTTTTTAATTAATCCAACTGGAAACATCCTTCCTCGCTATATCGTTCCCAATAGTGAGTTCAGGATACCCAGCTAGATTCTTTTTCTTTCTTTTTATTACCCGGTTCATCATTTTTATCATTTTTTTTCATCAACAAGCCGGGTGCCATCATCATTGGCAGCAGTACATCTCTTGCGTTCACCTCTCTCTTTCCACATTCCTCGACCTACTTATATAGTAGGGAGCTACTAATCTGAACTGATGATGCAAACGGAACAGCTTGAACGTTCTGTACCTCACTAACACAAGTTCGTACTGCGTTGCAGAACTCATTAAGCTATTTCTTTGCAGGAACATACCCTCATCAACCCTCTGCGTCAACTTATAATCTTAGTTCAACTTAATAGCTTCATGCTTTTTAAAATTATTTTTTCATTCGATGGGTTCTCAATTTTTTTTTCTATAAGTAAATTACTTTTACGGCATTTCTAATTTTATCTTGCATATTTTCTCAATTTTATCATTTATTCTTATGTATTTTTCTTTTTATCATATTCTATACCTTATTGAGACGTCATCATTAATTTATTGTCCTATTTTATTCTCCTATATTCATAATAATTTTAACTAATTTGTGCGCATATTATTTCTCTTGATTCTATAATAGGTTTGTTAGGTCATCATTCATGTTTTTTCACTTCCCCCAAACAAACCTTCATCACCGGGGGCACATTCTATCGTATATTTTAAACTTTATTACACTTTTGGTATATGTCACATATCTTCCAATTAGTTAAAGCCGATACCTTAAAATATCCTACCCTTCTATTGAAATGTACACTATTTATATTTACTACCACCCCATATTTTGTATATAAACTATTTGTATTTTAACCCCCTATTTGTATTTAAAACTAAAATTAGTGATGTCAAAATAAAGATACAAAGAGTGTTCTGTCAGCTGGTGGCAGGGACAGAGGGGAGGAAAAAGGCAACGCCCCATGTGGGGTCCCGAGTGACATTTTTATAGACGAC
Source organism: Cordylochernes scorpioides (assembly GCA_030710605.1). NCBI lineage: Eukaryota > Metazoa > Arthropoda > Arachnida > Pseudoscorpiones > Chernetidae > Cordylochernes > Cordylochernes scorpioides. The sequence goes on along the minus strand of CP092872.1, from coordinate 47,073,530 downwards.
CCCTGAAAACAGGACAGGTTTTGGCAGGGGGTCAGCAGATGGTTCTAGGGTGTGTTTCTCGGCAGGCCGTTGCAGTCTGGCTCTCCATGTCTCGGTGATAAGCATCCAAGTTTGTGTCATGGCCTCTACTTGTGTCCCGTGGGCTGTCCCCGATCACTCTCGGTGCTAACATCCAGCCCTGCCTCTGCTTCTTGTTGTCCGCGTGTGGGAAGAACATCAACACTCGCCTCACGTACACGACTGCCAGTTCATCCATACGTCGAAAAGATCATCACATTTGCAACAATATTACAAATATATATATGTAATAATGTGTTGAGTCGACTTATCTTGTGATTAGGGATCCTGTCGACTCTCTGTAATAATAGGTTGGGGTTCGGTAAGCCTGTTGTAGAACCTCGTCGACTCTCGCTATAAGTTGTGGCAACCGAGGGTCAAACCTGTAGTAACCGAGAGGGACAGCCAGGGCGTGGAGAGTTTTCCAGTACCTCTCTGCACCTTGTAGGACCTTTAACAGTTCTCACAAAGTACAGGCAGTCGTGGTCGAGGCAGAGTGGAAAAAGCTTGGGAATGTCCACACACACAAAACGAGGCGACACAGTTGTCGAAGGAAAATTCCTTGAATAGATAAAAAGCGAGCCAAGAGCAAAGATGGAGATCGAGAAGGTTTCTTACTGTTTTACATGGTCGATGAGTTGGTGACAACCGGCGATAAGGGGTGACGCTGACCGGAAGACTCACTGGAACTGACTGTTGCTACGTGGGGTCCTATTTATACAACTCTTTTGGACCAGGAAGGGGACCAGGAAGTATTGCCTTTCTGCACGTGTCCGCTAATCGACACTGGCGCCTGTCTGTTGGCTTCCATCTATCTTTAGAAGTTACTTGTGATTCTCTCTCTGGCTCTTAACTCAGCTTTTAATCTATTATATAGTTTTATTTATTCATCCTCAGTACATTACATATGGGGATACAAGGACACACGTCAATTATGCGTATAATTAGTTATAGTTTATAATTAGTTCTATATACAACATGACAATCTTGTTATAAATATTATAATATATAGGTTTGTTGGTTTAAATTATCATAGATGGGCCCCGGGAGTGAAAGGGTTTATCCGGGTTTAAGCGGGTAAAGCCTCTCTAACACAGGTAAGTAATTAAAATTTATTTTAATTAATTAAAACTGTGAGGGTAAAGGGCTATAACAAGATGTTTATTTGGATATATCTGAAAATTATTAAAATAAAACTTATGTTTAATTTAAAAGTTATGATATCCATTATAAAAGAGAACTTTAGATAAAAACTTTGTTTACTAAAAATTAATGATGATGTTCTAAGAGATTGTTGGCGGGCGTTGGAAAGGGTTAGGGGTTGAAGAATATGCAATTGTAAGTGTTGCACAGACAATCAAATACTGAGATCCAGGTGCAAAGCGAGGATATAGACTTGTGCGTCTTCCTTGGCAATGTTTCACCTGTGATCCTGTATAAGGTTACAGTGCTTTGTCACAATTGTAGGGTTATTGGGTTAAAAAGTTGTTGAAGAAAAGAATTAATATGCTTGAAAGGGGTGGTAGAGCCATGCGATAAGTAGAATTGTTGTATCGACAGTAGGTGGTCTGACTTGACTTGAAATCAAAGGTTGATTGTGGTCCGCTAGAGCTGAAAAAAATTGAAAATTGAAAAATGTGAACGCTTTGTGCATGCGTTGGTGATGTGCTCTGCGGATGATTGAAATAAACTTTTGAAACGTGTTCAGACCAAAAGTCGAGACTTGTACTTCTGGGGAACTGTGTTCAAAGAGTTTGTTGAATTACGAAATCAAAAGAAAAATTGTCAAGCAGTGCTGTCGTTTCTACTATGGTTTGAAGCAATGGCTAAAATAGGTAGTGAAAAAAGTATAGGGAAGTGATTAGTAAGTAGGATTATTGAAAAACGATTGTTGTATGCCCGGTAGTTGCTGATAAATAAACATTGTCATATAATAAAGTTATTTAAACAAATATAATGTATAGTGAGTAAAAAGATAGAAATATGATTATGGATAAAAAGTATAAGTGGATAAGATCAAACATGTAATATATAAAAGACATAATAATGAATTAGTAAAATATAAAAGATATAATAATGAATTAAAAATGATTATTGAAAGAATTAAATGTTTTGTCAAACTAAAATAATATCATGAAAAATAAAATTGTTAAAATAAAGTTGTTAAAATAATGTTGGAATAAAAATTTGATTATATAATTGAAAAGTAAAAAAAATAAAAATAATTATTCAAGATTTTGTACAAAGTTATAATATAATTAAAGGTTATTAATGATTAGATAAATGTTAAGTAGTGAAAAATGGAACAAAAATTGTCTCTTTTGAAGAAAAGTTAAAAGAAAACAAAAATATTCGTTCCTGACAAAAAAAGGAACATATTTACACAATGTCTAGTTGTAGGTCCAAGATTATTGGTGTCTTTAGTTTGACCTACGGGGAGGCAATGTGGTCCTATGTCGCTTTGGTCCGGTCTGAGAAGTTGGTCTATGCCAGATCTTCCCGATTATATTATGTGAGACCAGACAGGAGCGATCTTGATCCCTAAAATGATGTAGTGTAGTGGAAGATGGGACTTTGGATACATGAAGTGTGTAGTGCATGTCTTAGGCGCTAAAAAGATTGCAAAGCGCTTTATGATGTTGGTCTGCAAAATTTTTAGGTGAGCCTACCCAAACGCCTTATAATTGAATGATTGACAGTGAAGAGTGTTGAAGATTGGAATATTGTCGTGGCGATGGGCGCCATTTTGGGGATGGCTTATAATGGCTGAGTGTGCTGGGGTATAGAAAAACAAAGACATATAGTATACAAATATAAAATAAATGATAACTTGATTGATTCTTAAAAATGGATGGCATTGACGAAGATGATTGTAATATATAACAATAAAGGGTTAACATTATAAAAGATGGCGTTCTAGTTTAGAAAAAATATTCCATACTGGGCGTGAAAATAATGTAAAAGTTGTAAAACACACAATGATAATTGAAGGTATAAAGTCTTATGATATTTCAATATTAAAGTTCAAATTAATAAGTAAATTGAGTAATGATTGGTAAGTCAATCAGTTGATAATTGACAGGTTATTTGGTGGACACGAAAGTCTAACATACCCTAGCGAAATGGAGGTGTCATGTTAACCTGACGCCGCTGCTGTTTATTGATGTTGGCGGGCGTTGTGAGTCACCCTGCTGGCTGGAAGAAAATTTCTCTACCTCCACTGTGGTAATTTGTTTCTTTGGCATATTTAGGCATATTTGAAAATATAGTTTTCTCTGTGTTTGCAAGCGCTGTGTCTCGACGATGTTGCGGACTTATAAAAAATGTTATTCAATGATGTCAGGTTAAATGTGAATAAAAGTGCGACTTTCCGACGTGGACACGTTTTGGTGAGGTGTCACAGGCATGAAGGCGTCTTGGGCCTGTTAAGTGAGAAAAATTGTTGTGTTGCGCTGTGTGACACTAGTAGGTGAATTGTATGGAAAGGTGTCACGTGAAGTCTTCGTTTTTGGTACAGCATCTAACTAGTTTCCGAATGAATAACAAATTTATTAGTCATGGGTGGTTGTTGTACGAAACACATCGAGAATTTTCAGATTGTTATAGAGGTGGTGGCCAATTGGAGAAAGTAAGGTGGGAATGTGTTGAAGTTCGTTCCGAGGGATGTGTGAATTATTAATAATTATGCATGTAAAAAGAAAAGGACGAGGGAGTGTAGCTATGCTGGAATTTTTAACTTGTTTTGGGGAAGGACAGTTACATTTCTAGTTGTGCTTTTGAAGATAGTGTATCTTTCGATTTTTGTATTTTTTAAAAATGCGTTTCACCTATGTTTATTAAGATTTGAATATATTTTTTAAATCGTTGCTTATGTTAGTGCGAAAATTATACTTGTAAAAGGGCAATGGCATGATAGTGACTTATAATTTGAATGGGGCGTGTACATAAAATAGTGAACATAACAATGATTTTTGCAAAGTTTTGTGTATTTACTTAAGACATTGGTGTTTTTTGGTATAAAAATAAGGTATTAAAAAAAAACACACAAATAAGTTTAGAATTATTATTCGAGTAATTTTAAAATATAAAAATGATTTTTTAAAACTGTAAGATTGCAAGTAATGAATTAAAATTTATAAGAGGCTTAAAATAAAGTAAAAATTGATAAATGAGGGTGTACAATATTTAAAATTTGAATTGAAATGCTATAAAAAATGGTAAAATTTGATTTAAAAAATAATTACAGTAAAAATAAACATTATATTTATGGAAAATCAAGTTGTTAGCATGAAGAGAGTTAAGTAGATTTTTTAAAAACTCACAGTTTTTATGATTGTTCAGTCAGGAGACTTGGTCTTTGGTTGTTGTCCTGATGACGTGGAAGGCGTCTCATGTAGAGCTTGTAGAAGCTTGTGACTTCTGTTTGGCGATGGTGGCATGTCGTCTGGATGGTTGCGTTGTAAGGTCGAAGGTGGGTAACTTCTCACCGGCTTATTTTGCGGGATGTTCGGCTGTGTCGTTGGGGGGAAGATTGCTTGGTCGTTTCGTTGGAATGGCGTGCTTGTTCCTCCATCTTGCTTCTTGGCTCTTCTATCTATCTGGACAGTCTTTTTACCTTCTTCGTTGTGGTCTCCTTCGTTGTGGTAATCCTGTCGACTCTCTGTAATAATGTGTTGAGTCGACTTATCTTGTGATTAGGGATCCTGTTGACTCTCTGTAATAATAGGTTGGGGTTCGGTAAGCCTGTTGTAGAACCTCGTCGACTCTCGCTATAAGTTGTGGCAACCGAGGGTCAAACCTGTAGTAACCGAGAGGGACAGCCAGGGCGTGGAGAGTTTTCCAGTACCTCTCTGCACCTTGTAGGACCTTTAACAGTTCTCACAAAGTACAGGCAGTCGTGGTCGAGGCAGAGTGGAAAAAGCTTGGGAATGTTCACACACACAAAACGAAGCGACACAGTTGTCGAAGGAAAATTCCTTGAATAGATAAAAAGCGAGCCAAGAGCAAAGATGGAGATCGAGAAGGTTTCTTACTGTTTTACATGGTCGATGAGTTGGTGACAACCGGCGATAAGGGGTGACGCTGACCGGAAGACTCACTGGAACTGACTGGAACTGACTGTTGCTACGTGGGGTCCTATTTATACAACTCTTTTGGACCAGGAAGGGGACCAGGAAGTATTGCCTTTCTGCACGTGTCCGCTAATCGACACTGGCGCCTGTCTGTTGGCTTCCATCTATCTTTAGAAGTTACTTGTGATTCTCTCTCTGGCTCTTAACTCAGCTTTTAATCTATTATATAGTTTTATTTATTCATCCTCAGTACATTACATATGGGGATACAAGGACACACGTCAATTATGCGTATAATTAGTTATAGTTTATAATTAGTTCTATATACAACATGACAATCTTGTTATAAATATTATAATATATAGGTTTGTTGGTTTAAATTATCATAGATATATTTAAGTGCGCATAAAAAAAAACATTATTGGCCTCAATAGATGCATTTAAAAAATAATAAAATAAATAATAGAAGAATATATCGAGGTCTCTAACGGGAAGAAGGCAGCTTCGATGTGTGTGTAGAGATAGAGCTATTGCTCTTCAAGCTACAAGTTATGGGTCGGACTGATACGACGTTCGGGACAATGGTCACTTGGAGCAGATGATCAGGAATCTTTTGATCACCTTGCTTTCTTCCTATTGTTCAACGCTGTCCAATCAGACTGTTGAACCTTACTATAATATAATAAATTATGGCAGACTTACATGTGAGGTAAAGGTCTGAAAAATATAAATATATGAATCCCTATAACTCAATTTGAAGTTACTACTTTGTATTTCATTTTGCTTGTACTAGTAGAAAACTCCTCTACGATTTCAGCACTAATTCTCGAAAAAAATATTATTCAGAAAAAATATATAGTGACCACGAATTATTGGTTTTTCAAATACTCTATTCACATTATTTTAAAGCGTAATAAAAATTGAATAATGTAAAATTTAAAAGTATTGTTGATAAAAGTAGGCAGAAGTGTAAAAACTAACAGTTATCGACATATCGGAAGTTAGCAACCACCAGTTTAGTCCCACAGCAGCAAAATCTTTTCATATCCTTGTCGCAACCTCAATACACAGACAGTGACGCTCTAACTCCACCTATATTTGTACTACCAATAAGACATCCCCCCAGAAAATATTTTGAAAGCCGCGTCTTTATTTGGTCAAATACAATGTATATATATGTGAATAATTATATTTTTCTCTGAAAATATTCTCTGGCGAATTGACTCACCAGGTTGAAGGCTCCAATCCCCATCCGGACTCCGCTCTCAAAGTGCTGTCTCTGGGACTCGCTGGTCCAGGAGCGGACCTCTACCATCTGCATGCATTCCCTGGGCACAGGTCCACCGTTCTCGCGGTGACATCAAATCTTTAGATAAACTGCAAACATACCAGTCTACCCTAACTAATAAAAGGCGCAAAAGGAGGGTTCATATATTATTTAGTATGATAGTTGTTTTTATATTACCACGTGTAAAATTAGGGAAGACAAACTTCAGGATGACACATCAATTTATTCAAGGCAAAAACAAACTATGAATGATAAACAAAATATAAGCAATGAGGGGAGTTTACAGATTATCTAAATATAAACATAAAAAATGATACTCTGTTAATAAAATAATAAAACTTTGCTACAATGTATACAATCAGTTTGGGAATGAGAAAGTTTTAAGGATTATTTCATCTATCAGAACTCACTTAGCTATAAGCAATAAAAACACCGTCCGGTTTTAATTTTTTTTTTTTTCAAATTTAGAAGTACCTTTTTGTATATGAATACATGATTTACCTTCATAATAAAAGGAATTAAATCGTCAATCTTATGTTCTATATATTTGGATATCAAAATTGATTACGGGAATTTCATCAGTAAAAAAAAAAAAAATATATATATATATATATATATATATATATATATATATATATATATAATTTTAGCTTTTTAAATGTACTCTTCACTATATTTGTGGTTCTCAATTCTGAAGAGCATTTATAATCACCATGGATAGGTCATATGGGTGGAATAATTTAAACTTATTCCATACGCACTGATATACTTATGTAACCTATGGTTGGAAACTTTGGGACAAAATATGTCATATTCAACCACCAAATTGGGTTGGGAAAACGAACAGGTGATTATTAAAAGTGAAATTTAATTTCAATTTTTATTTATGCATATTTTACATGTACGATTTCATCGTATTTTACCTTTTATCGCATATGTTATTCCCGCAAGAATTATTCTAAATGGATCAGGACAATAGAAATGTTATTAAGAGAGGTACGCATAATTCTGTTCCCTATAATGGGAGACTAAGATAAACCGTGTAATGGGCAAGTTTCTGTCTTGTATCACAAATTATCCTTAAATGATGGAAGATATGAATTATTTGCCATGGCCACATTTCTTTCTTTGAATAACTTAAAGAAATAGGGCTTTAGCATCAACAGAAAAATGCGCGAAGAAATATGCACCTCTTTGAAAAATATTTTTATTTAAAAATAGATAAAATTCTCTACTGAATTTTTTAAGAATTGTGATAGAAAATATTTGGGATTAATTTTTTAAACAATTTTATCCATCTAAAATGAGTTCCTGTTGAGACTTTTTTTTTTTTAATTACCAGTACTATACTCACATAAATTGAACACTAGATAGCGTTATATCATCTAAAATATTCATGGGAGCGGTTAGGAAATGCCTTTTTTATATTTTTAATATCAACACCCGACTTTTTCCTTTTTTTAATTTTTTTCACATTGAACATTCCACACAGGAGATCACCCTCACTTGAATAGACCCGTACTGAACCCTCGTGTAAGCAGCTATTGTAAGCAGCTATAATAAACCACTTCGAAGACCAAGTGTGTTAACTTTTATTTGATTATTCTCCAACCGTTATTCTGAGGTCCCATGTACGTACTTGTAGGACTGGTAGCAGGTCCTTATCCGCAGTCCGCCACGCACGAAACTCATGAGGCTCTGGTCTTCGATGAAGGTGAGGATGGCGGCCATCAGCAGGGACTCGGCGTGGCACAGCTCGGCGTGCAGTTCCTCTGTACACACACACACGGTACAACGGTGTGCCTCTCACACGGCGTGGTGGGCCCACCGTCCGTGTAGTCCTGGTAGTCCGGGTCCCGCACCATCCTGGCCATGTAGCCCAGCGCCCCCACCCGCCGCCTGCGGACGTTACACACCGCCACGGTAGAGCGCAGCGACTGTTTAGCCGCTTCGATGTCGGCCTGCCACCACCGGTACGTCACACAGGGCGACCCACGACATGACGGCATCTACTCACCGGTACCAGCGTCAGAATGGACCGCATGAAGAGGATGGTACTGGTACCGATGGCGTGGTACAGGCTGCAGTTCCTCCTGAGTGACAGCACCAGAAACGTATGTTGAAATTGAACCAGCACTGAGAGAAAGCTATTATGCCGGCATTTATAATATTTTAATTCGTAGACAAAAATTTAATTGGCCACGCTCGAAAGACTTGGCCTAGGACTATCTAGATAAATGACGCTCTTGCGTCTCAGAAAATTCGAATCTGTCGAGGAGAGAAACTAATGGAAACACATATACTGCGATGCCTAAAGGTTTCTCAGTGATACTTTCTGTATCTTCACCAACCTTGACCAAACAAATATTTTTTAAATGTTTCATATACACACATTTTATATGTTTTCCTATACACATATACTCTCCTGTTTGATATTTTATTCGATAACTTGAAAGTATTGTCGCGATTTCAGATAAGAGGCACACAGTTCTATTTTAGAAGGTTTTATTAATCAATTGATAAAAACTTTGTGAGTTCCCACAACTAGAAACTTGAGATGAAAAAATCAGTTACAGAATTAACATACCATCTCATATAACATTAAAAATAAAAGTATTTACATATTTACTAATAGACATTTGCTCTAAATTTACTATGAAATAAACAAATTTGGTGAAAATATATACATTAATATCAGGCATTATAAAATATTAATTAACATTAATTTTTCACTGCAGTATGCGCATATGTTTTGTTACATTATTCTATTTTAACATAACCGTCCTTCCTTCACACCTTCAAGAATGGCTATCGTGAGGAGCCTTTCAGTGGATTCACCAAGAATTTGAGTCATCACTACGAGGGTGAGATGGCTACAGTAAAATGTAATTGTTTAATTATTCACCTTTGTTTGAAAATTGAAACTGGCTCGGGGAAATGTACACAACCTGAGTAAATAGGAAAGCAATGCTGACAAACCGCAATATAAATAGCATTCAACTTCACTTTACACACCATAATTATATATAAAGTTTTGTAGCAAAGTATTTATTATATTTTAAGTACAGATTATTAATTTTTTGATATTCATATATTATTTATATATTGCTACTCTGGGAAATTCCCTCATTTCTTAACCTATATCTTATATAAATGTTTATTTTGTGCTTGCATTAAATAAATTGCTGTGTCATCGTGAAGTTTGTCTTTCCTGAATTTTTACACACACGTCACAAAATTATAACTAAAAGATGTATTTAATTTAACCATATTTTGATTAAAGGAGATCAAAAAAGGAACAGCCACGTACATATTTTTCTAAGCTCACAATTTATTAGACCATATCTGTATACTTCCCTAAACGCCATTTCCCTTTATACTGACTATATAGCCAGTATGTGAATAAGAAATGTAACAATATGAAACACTAATTTTTCTTTGTGAACCATTTACTCTGCCCCCACCGTCATGAGAAAAATATTGGGAAGCCATCAGTGATTAGGCCAGCGGTTTCACCAGTTTAATATACTAAAGCTCTACTATTGTATTGGGCTGTTCTGTTTATATTGCTTAAAATTCATATAAATTTTAGTAAATGTAACTAATAAATTAGAGAATAGGCTTTGAACACAGTTGATATATATGCAAATATATTTACCGATAATATTTATACTATTTCAATTGTTTCACTCTTCATAAAAACATATATACATAGTGTGATCAATAATTCCCAGGAATGCTAAATATTTAAAGAAAAACAAAAGTGTAATGAAGTTTTATTTAAAATTTCTCAAAATAATCACTGTCACTATTTATAGACTTGTTCTATCTTTTTTTTCCCAGATATCAAGCACCTCTGAAAATCTTCATCTTTCAGGCATTTAAATATATTCTTCGTATTCTCCTTTATTTCAGGTATTGAGTCAAACCGACGTCCTTTTAAGACTTTTTTAATGTTAGGATAAAGGAAAAATTCGTTGGTAGCAAGGTCAGGTTAATAGGGTGGCTGGGGTAATAAAGCAATTCCATGTTTAGCCAAATAGAGTTGTACAGTGACGGCCTTATGTGGCCGTGCGTTGTCATGATGCAAGAGCCAATTTTTCTGATGCCATTTTTCGGGTCGTTTCTGACGCACAACCTTCCTTAAACGTCGCAATACATCAAGATAGTAATGTTGATTAATGGTCTGACCCTCGGGCAGAATTCATGGTGTACCAATCCCTTTACATCAAATAAAGTGATAAGAAGACACTTAAGCTTCTATTTGATCATCCTTGCTTTCTTGAATCTTGGTTCTCCAGGCTCTAGCCACTGACATGATTGCCTCTTAGTCTCGGGATCATATCCGTACACCCATTTTTCATCTCCCGTGATAACATTTTTGAGCCAATGGGGATCAGAATTAAACATTTCGACCATGTTTTTGCACGTTTCTTTGCGATTCTCTTCCTGCTCATTCGTTAAGAAATGTGGAACAAATTTAGCCGGGAATCGTTTAAGATGCAGATAATTCTTTATGATAATTTGGCATGTTCCAAAAGAGATATTCAAGTCTTCTTATAGCTTTCTGATATTTATTCTTGGGTTTTCTTTGATCGATGATTTGAATTTGAATGCATTTTCGGGTTTTTTTATCGATAAAGATCTGCCAGTGTGTAGAGCATCTTTGACACTTGTTCGACCAGCTTTAAATCGTGCAAACCATTCAAATGTCCTCGATTGTGATAGGGCATCTTCTTTAAAAGCCTGCTTCAACACTTGAAATGATTCGGAAGCTGTTTTCCCTAATTTAAAGCAAATCTCTATGCAGACTCGCTGTTTTACAATACAGTCCATACTGAAGTTAGAAAATGTTCTGATATACTCGAGCTTAAAAATTCAAAAAAAAAAAAAAACGTGAGCGCGTGCGTCTGTGTGATCATTTTTTTCCTACGTGTTGATAAATGTTTTATCTATAAGGTCTTTATAAAGTTATTTCATTATTTAAAAAATTTACGTGATCCAGTCTTATTCCTGGAAAATATTGATCACACGTTGTATAATGAGCTGAATATGTGAGCGTTATGATCTAAAGAAATGAGTCCTACAATAGTTTGTAAAGGTATGGTAGATAAAACTGGCGAAACCACTGCATATTTACCTTTAATCCCTGGGCTGCCTGTGCTTCTTCTTTACTTCAAAGTCCCATTATAAATCACATCACTTAACGAATATCTGTATTGAACTTCACTAAACGAATAAGTTGTACTGAACGTTTCTGTACTGCACGCATATGCTGCACTGAACACGCACTAGCAGCAAACTGTTTGAATACTATTTTTTGCTTGTTTAGAAGGTAATATAAGATTCAATAAAAAAATCTAAATATATATGCACATATCACCTTACGGAGATTTATAAGGTCGCCATAATTTTTTGAAGATTACACGATCGAATTTAATATGTCATAAACCTATTGATATGTTATTTTTAAAGAATTGAGAAATATTTAAATGAGTGTATTTCCTCATAAAGGTTTTAATGAGGAGTAAAATGATATGAATCGTACATGTCCACAGATGAAGGCAGGAAGCGCTACTTACCAAGGTTGGATCAGCTCCAAGGCCTCCTCATACCGGTTGTTGAGGAAGAGGTGGAGGGTCTGGCGAGCGGCATCGATGGAATCCTCCAGACTGGGCGCCGGCTCTTCAGTGGGCAGGACCCTGGTGCCACAACGGCCTCTGTATCGCGACTTATATACATTATATAGGAAATAAACTATTAAGCGCGAATTATCATTTTTAAATAAACAACTTCTTATTGTCCTTAGTGCGATGAAAAAAAAATACATGGAGGGACTGGTTCATCAGTTAGCAAACCCTCCCAACGGTTTCGCCAAGGTTGCTCGCAGTGTATTTTATCCAGCAGAGAAACTGCCCCGACAACCTCTGGGAGACTGACATAGACGAATATGTGCTAGTCGGCAACGATATGGACAGAATGGATCAGGAAGGCGCACCCTCAGTAAAGCAAGGCGAGGTACAGCACCGCCACAGGTGGACGAAGAAATCGCACTAAAAAAAGATTCCAACAAATTGAAAAGGAGCCCCGCGGATTCAAAGTGTTCGCAAGAGGAGAAATCCAAATTCCAGTCGGTAGTATCACAAGCAGTGAACTCTTTCCGCCGGCCCCAGTTAGGAAGTGGCTCCACAAATAAAGGTTGACCTTAATCCTGGAGTTACGCTTCCGGAGTTCTGGCAACCCTCAAATGTCCAGAGAGGTCCGGGATATAAAAGTGCCGCCAAATGACAGAAGGAGGCTCGCCCTGTTCAGGGACAAACAGGACTTGAGGAAGGGGAAATGTGAAGTCTGTCTTCCTTATCCCAAGAGTCAAGAACGTCATGGTGGTTATATAGGGAAAGAAGTGGTACTGACACTCTGATCGAGGTGGGACTTAGGCATGATGGAAGAGGCTGGCCGCGGACAAAAAGGCTGAGGTATCGACAGCGGGGTTGACCGAGCAGGACAAAGAGAAAAACGACAGTCTTGTGAGAGGAGTTTGAAAAATCAAAGGGTCCTGAGGAAGACACGGTCGAAGTGTCCCGGAGAGGACATCCCAGTGGATAGCAGCTGTTGGCCTGACGGCGGAGGTGCCCTGAAGTTGGTCAGGTCGGTTTGGCGACTGGACTATACGGAGCGGATTACTCTGTGGAAGTGAGTCGATCGGTAGCTATAGTAGAGCAGCCTAGGAGCCGGTTTCGTCTAGACTGTACTTGGACTGTGTGAAGCGGGACGCTTCGCAAAAGTCACTTCCACGGCGCGAAGGATCCTTTTGACGGAGGAGATTGGAGGCAACTTTCCTGTATTGTAATTCTTTTAATTTCGTAACACAGTTGAAAAGCGCTAAATTTATCTGCATCCCTTAACGAACTCGCGCATCGTCTTTGTACCATTCTGATCAAAGGACACAAACGGCGTCTGGGTTAACAAAATATATATGAAACTATAACCAAAATTATCTAAAAAATAAATTGCATTTGGCTACCTGCAACATTTAATTTCACGTTCAAAATGTCGCCTTTTTATTTTTACATTCGAAATACTTTTCAATACATGATATTGGGTACTTGAAAAGGAAATCAAAAACTAAAGATAAGAGAGACAGAAAAGAAACATATTGTCTAATTGTGAAAAGAATAAAGTGACATTATAAAATTGTGATTAAATCTCTTGAGAATATCGGAAAATTTTAGTTTTTTTAGTTTTCGACATGTCTTTGGAATATAATATTAGTTTTTCGTTTTTTTTTTCACATTCATATCCTAACTTTTCAAAATAAGAGAGACTCTGTTCTTTCTCATAAAATCTAAAATTATTCAAATATACGCTCCCTTATGTATTTTTATAATTTCGCGAGCGCGATATCTATATATATATATATATAAACTAGCGGACCCGCCCGGCTTCGCCCGGGTTTTACCCGAGTGAATGTTTGTCTAACGAACATTTGTTAAAACAATTCTCTTTAAACTTATAAAACGTACTCGGCTTCGCCCGGGGTTTTACCCGAGTAAAGGTTTGTCTAGCGAACATTTGTTAAAACAATTATCTAAAAACTTATTAAAAAATAAAAAAGATATATTTGATAATTTGAAACTCGTAAATTTGAATCTCTCGATAAAGTGAACATTTTTTCCCGGTCCCTGTGTGCATTGTCATCCTGAATTTTGTCTTTCCTAATTTTCTACATTAGAAAATCATAGTTTTATCTAGTGAACATTTTTCCCGGTCCCTTGAGAAATACTCGATAAGTTGAATAAAATCAATATTAATTGGTTCCCTCGGTAATTGGAAGTTAAAGGAATAGTATCTTCGCCTTGGAATTGTATCATTATTCTTGTCGCAAATAAATTGCCGTGTCATCCTGAGATAATCTTACTTTTGATAAATAATATTTAAGATAACAAACTTAGTGATAAGAAAACTTGTTATCATCGTCACAATGGGGGCGCTGCTTGCGAGTTAAATCTACAAATCTGCAAATAACTCTAAGGATATTCAAGATATTCATGAAATTATTTTTCACAAACCTTCCCGGTGATATACCTAATAATATCCCAAAATTTCACGGCGATTGGATGTATGGTTTTTGAATCTATAGAGTACAGACAGACAAACATTCAATTTTATATATATAGATTAGCAGTAATTAAACGTAACAGTAAGAAAATGTTGATTTTAATATATGTAAATAGAGTCTCTTAAGAAAGACCACCTAAAAACATGACTCAACTTGTTTCTCCTGTAGGTGGTCTCTCATTGGAGGTTCTAATTGATATTAAAGAATCTCTAATAGACCTTTAATAAGAGACTGCCTCTCGGAGAGACGGTTTAAGCTACGATTTTAGGCATCCTCTCAATGGAAGCTCTACTGTATCTACTTTTTCACACTGTTTGGCTTAATAAATGCCATTTTAACCATTTTAAATGTGTATCAATCGAGTTTTTTTTTTATATTTTATATCCAAAATCACTTCATTTCAATTCATAGGGAATTCTTAACATTTTTTTTTTTGTCTTCATTCAGCTCACTTTCTATTATATTTTAAGCCATTGTTCCATTATACATATTTAATACCGTTTACACTGTTTTACTTTCAAAAATGTCGATGAAATGAGTAGTTTGGTCCGGCATAAAGAAGAGGCATATAATCATTTTTTTGTATATGCATGATAATATTATTTTAATTTTATATATATAGATAGATAGAGATTTACTCTTCATTGTTGGCTTTTTATCTTACATTCATTCTTCATTGTTGGCTTTTTATATTACATTCACTCTTCATTGTTGGCTTTTTATCTTACATTCACTCTTCATTGTTGGCTTTTTATATTATATTTACTCTTCATTGTTGGCTTTTTATCTTACATTCATCTTCATTGTTGGCTTTTTATATTATATTTACTCTTCATTGTTGGCTTTTTATCTTACATTCATTCTTCATTGTTGGCTTTTTATATTACATTTACTATTCATTGTTGGCTTTTTATCTTACATTCACTCTTTATTGTTGGCTTTTTATCTTACATTCATTCTTCATTGTTGGCTTTTTATCTTACATTCACTCTTCATTGTTGGCTTTTTATCTTACATTCATTCTTCATTGTTGGCTTTTTATATTACATTCACTCTTCATTGTTGGCTTTTTATATCATATAGAAAATCATAGTTTTATCTAGTGAACATTTTTTCCCGTGTCACATTCCCGTGTCATCCTGAGATAATCTTACTTTTGATAAATAATATTTAAGATAACAAACTTAGTGATAAGAAAACTTGTTATCATCGTCACAATGGGGGCGCTGCTTGCGAGTTAAATCTACAAATCTGCAAATAACTCTAAGGATATTCAAGATATTCATGAAATTATTTTTCTAAAACCTTCCCGGTGATATACCTAATAATATCCCAAAATTTCACGGCGATTGGATGTATGGTTTTTGAATCTATAGAGTACAAACAAACAGACAGACAAACAGACAGACAGACATTCAATTTTATATATATAGATGAATGTTTGTATGTTTGTTTGTCCGGTATACAAATTCGCAGTAGTTCACTAATTCAAACAAAAATTTCCATACATAGGTTAAAAAAAATACGGGGAAGACGATAGGCTATTTTAAAAAATATATAAATCAATTATTAAAAATATATATTTTTATTCAGAAAATGATGATGACGATATTGCTGTATCATGTTTTATTATCAGATTCCAAATTATATCGGGAAAACTATATTCCAAAAAGCAGAGACCACGGGTGAAACCAGTTCATTATTTTGTACGCAGGAACAAAATTCTAACAGAAAAACATTCATTCGAGCAGAAAACAAAAGCTAGATCATCTTTCTATAAGAATATCGCTTCTCAGACACAAAGTTTGGAGCGGGACATTTCACAAGAGTGACATCCACGGCGCCAATTTATAATTGTAACGAATAGTATTTGAATAAACACATTTAATCTGGTAAAACCCGGGCGTTGCCCGGGTCATTCGGCTAGTAAATCTATAAATACTTATAAAGATTTTATCCTTCATTATTATAACGCAACGAAAATATTTTTCTAAATGATGAAAGTTACTTACTCCACGGCTTCTTCCCAAATTTCATCTCCGTTCTGCACATGCACACACCAAAAAACGAATTTAGCTGAGGAAAAATGAAGTGAAAGGCATTTAGTACAAAACCTCTGTCAGCAATATAAAAGTTGTAAACTATACTCGGGATAAATGAGTGTCAACATCTCCCAAGCCATGAGCAGAGTTAGCAGAGCTATTTCCCTTCTAGCAGATGTTTAACATCAAGAGGGGTAGAATGATGTGCTTCGCTTATTTCTACCTAAAATAAATTCATTAAGTTCATAGATGTTCAAGAGAGAGAGAGAAAGGAAAGAGAGATGTAGTAAATATTTAAAGTAAAAATTTACAATATTTTATTCAATAACACGATATCTTAAAACAGCTATAGATAAAAGTTTCTTTTAAAGATAAAATTGGGCTCTTTTCAAGATATAATCAAATTTTACTGTATATACGGTAATTTAACGGTTTTACGTGCTGCTATCAAACAGCCCTGTTGTGACGTTCATAAGTATTGCTAACTCTTCAACCGCACGTAGGGCCGTGACGAAAAGCTTTTTAACTTGAAAGCTAGAAAGCTGAAAGATTTTATCGAAATAAAAAGACATATCGCAATAGGTTCTTTATGATCTCGTGCTTTTAGGTAAATAATTTTAAGGTATAGATATAAGATAATAAGATAATTTGAGAACATTTTGTTATTCTCTTTTTGTAAGGATTCACATTTAGTATATTAAAAAATTATGCCTGTTTAACTTGTTCAGCCGACCCCCTAGATAAATTCCCGTTGATGTAGTATACCTCATGTGGTGATTTGTGAAGCAGTCGGGGTAGTTGTGGCAAGTGGTAAGGACGCACAAAAAAAGGTAGGATTCAGGAGCAACAACCCGTGAGGAGTAGATTGGAGAGGAAAGAGAAAGTCCGAAGACCACCCTGAGAAGAACTAGCGTGGAGACGACTTCAGAGAGAACTATTCTGATCATCAAATGCGTGTTCTTTCAAAACTATCCTCAGTAGGCTAATACAGTGACTGAAAAGTGGGGAACGGGGCAATTATACCTCAGTTCCTCGAAATATTCATTTTTAGAGTTCAGGACATGTGGTCGACTAGGGCTGTTCTGGCTAGTTAACTACTTTTTTCCTCTCCTCATTAAATAATTCTACGTGATGACACTCATATATTCTCATTTATATAAAGAAGCTATGTTCCTGGTGTGAATAATGTAAGGAACCCGAGGCTTACCATAATATATTGTATTGTTTCAACATCTTGAAAACATCTCTTTACATCAATGAACCCATTACCTTTCAAAAACCCGCCTTTCCGTCTATTTTCACCTTAATTATTAGTTCTTTCTCAGCCCCTTTTGTTAGTTTTGTGGTGATAAAAATTTACAAACGGCGTTTGAGCACTAGTGATTTACACACACAAATAACCTTGCTATTTTATCAATTATTATAAATGTGCGAGAGAAAGGATGTAATCAACTTGAAAAGATGCAATTCTCTCTTTTACTCACACATTTATACTTCACCTTTTTTTTCATATTCTTGCATTTTATTTTTTTCCATTTTCCATTGACTTCTGTAAGTTATAAAATTCTCCCGTTTTACATCTTTTTGGCTTTCATTTAGAAGGACATAAAAATCAAAAAGATCATAAAACCTTTCGCAATAAGTTACTTGATTAAAAACCACCACGAGATTTCGAGCTGTTGCTGCTCTTCAATGGGAAAAATATTGTGAAAGAAAGGTTTTATATGATCTTTTTTTTACCTTTTATGAAATTATATCGCAATTTCCGTATATTTGATTTAGAAGTATCTCGAACGATCTTTTAGTTATTTGCGTTTATTAGAAAACTTAGATTTGAACTTCATCTTGGGAAGAATTCGAGGGCCATTGAAGCAATTTATTAAATAAAGAACTCTTCAATGCGGGACTCGATTCCTCGATGCCACCCCATCTCCAGTCCCATGTGATTCATTCAGTCGTGAAATTTAAGAATTGTCGCCAGGTGCGGCAGTATGGAGCGTGTGAAGACATTTCACGAATATATTCTTTAGCATTTATGAGATTACAAGGACACATTGGCATTCATACCCTCTTCTCAAGCCGTTTTATTTCTCCCTTCGATAAAACCAGAAACTGTCAGAAATTTTTCTTTTCTTTACTAAGAATTATTCTTTGTGACAGATTAAATGTTATTTTTATTTGTAAAAAAGACTTTAATGTGTCACTTTGTTTATCTGAGAATAGAAAGGAAATTTATCCGAAATTTTCTCGTTTTAGCAGAAGTAAAAATAAAAGAATTAGCGTTTTAAATGGTATTTATTAGTGTCTATAGGACTTCTCTCTCTCTCTCTCGGGTATTAACGTCGAGGCCAGGAGAGGTTAAGATCCGAGGTCATGGCCTCTCTCTCCAAGTCAAATATTTCCTCTTCACCTTAAACCTTCCTACTTCCACACCTCACTTGTCTTCTCACAATTTCTGCTTCCTCAATAAACCAAGGCACCAGACACTTTTCAGCGTCGTCTTTCTGTTCGTTTACTTTATGATGTCGGCATATTGACGTCATTGGCACCTAAGATAGATTGGTGGATGGAGATAATCAAGAGTCGAATACAGGGGACTCACGTTTAGCCTTGACCGTGTGTTTGGTTTCTAATTTAACAGCTTTCTTATGTTGTTCACATTTTATTTTATATTCTTTCAACTAAATCAATAAGAAATCCAGGGCCATGTCTCTTTTAACCATTCTTTATTTCTCAAGCTTTCGGGCCAATATGTCCTTCAACAGGAGACCTAGAAGTACCACTTCCAGTCAATTAAAAAAAAAAGGCGTGTATAATTGGCTGGAAGTGGTACTTCTAAGTCTCCTCTTGAAGAGCATATTGGCCTCAAATCTTGAGAAATAAAGAGTGGTTAAAACAGACCTGGCATTGGATTGCTTATTGATTTAGTTAAATTGTATAAAGACAAGGATAAATATGTATTTTATATTCTCTATATAATATTCATAAAGCCTTTCGTGTTGATAATATCTTTGCCTAATTTGAATAATCAAAACAATATGCTGAATTGATATTCCAAATAGTAAATTTGGACAACCATTGGTATCGTGTATGTGGCAGGAAGGAGATTGGTCGGGCGGATACCTCGGTTCAAAACCAACCGATGTTTTATCGAAGAGACAGGAAAACGTGATTGGAGCTGCAACAAGTCATTATTAATGGTGGAGAATCCAAGCACGTAATCAATTTCATTCAAATGTGTCTGAAAAATGAACCGTTAAAATCCTATTATATATTAGAATGGCGACGTTTTATTCTAGAGCTAATAAATCGCTGTGGTAATTATTTTGACAAGTACTTTTAACAGGGGAAATTGTTGTTAGAAATTATTGTAACTTGGGGATAGAATAAATTCACGTTCAAACTGAAGCTATAGGTCTATTTCTTGACTATCCGTAGAGAAAATACGAATCCGTTATGTTTCTCGGCCTGAGAGAGTCTGGAAAATTCTCGTGAATAGTTCAACAAATCCAGACTTGTGTCACCAAATAAGTTGAACCAAATGAATGTTTTTATACAGCACATTTTACATCAGAAAAAAGGTTTTTTACTTATATCGTTGTTATATAACAATACAATCCTTAACTGAACAACACACATAGCGCACTCTGTATGTATAGGGGATCGGTGGAAGGATGATCTAAACCGTTGGTTTTCGGCCGCTACGATCCGGGTTCGATTCCCGCATTGGGCACTTTTTCTGATAAAAAAAAATGTTCCAATGGACCCCGATTCTTGCAAAAGTTCAACCCCACCAGCGAGTGCAAGTGACCAAACGGGGCTCTGGCACATTTTTAAGTACAAAGTCGAACTGCTTTTCACATGTGTAGACATGTGGTGCACTCGATTCCCCGCTAGGTGGCCAACCGAAGAGGCAGCAGGTAACTACGGCTCTCGCCAAGTACTATTATTTCTTTATATCTTTTGCCTTTTATCCTTCTTATTTAAAAAAAAATGTGCTGGTTCAGCCATAGAGTGGAAATTAGATTTTGAAAATGAATTTAACCATGATTTTACTTTTATTCAGTAGGTGTCAGGTAAAGCTGCGAGCTTGCTTGTTTCTTGATTATGCAAATCTGGACTTTATTGACGACAATAATGCAAATTTCGATAAAGTGGCTGACCTAGATCAAGTGAAAAACATTCATCTCACTCGATACGTTCGTTATGGTAAATCAAAATATGAGAATAATCATACTTTCATTGCTGCTAATTTCGGGTATCGAAAGTAATCCAGGCCCTAAAGCTACTAGACAAACAACGCTAGAAACTTCTATGGAGAAAGATTTAAGAGAATTGATTGCGGCACTTAATGCTAAAATTGACGACTGGGGAACAAAAATAGAATCTAGGCTATCTTCGATAGAACTAGGTATGCAGAAATTCGACTCCCGAGTACAGCAGCTCGAGTCTTCACTAGAAGATACCGCGTGTGCTGTTGCATCGAACGCAAAAAAGATTAGCGAATTCGAGAGGCGAGGTGAGTTTTTGGAGATGAAAAACAGAGAGAAGAACCTAGTTTTTTATGGCATTGAAGGTAGTGGTACAGAAACGTCGAACGAATCCTGCGTCAAAATAAAAAGATTATTAAAGGACAAGATTCAAATTTCCGACGTGATCGATGTTTCCAAGTGCTGGAGGCTATCCAAAAGAGATAAAGCCCTAATTTTGGTCGAGGTTTCCGAACACAGTGAGAGAATAAAGATATTTAAAAATCCATTCAAAATTAAAGATTTAAATGTCTTCGTGAACAAGTATTACTCCCCTAGCATCAGAGAACAACGCAGAATATTGATTTATAAACTGAAAGAACTCTTAAGAGGGTGCCAAACTATAGCAATTGGATAGAAATACACAGAGAGACTATCAATAGATCATTCAATCTTCCCGCCAAATAGAAAAACCTGAAATACATGCTCAGTTAATCATTGCTACTCAAATTGCCCTACAAATAAGCCTTTAAAAGCAAAAGGTAATCCCTTAAGGATCATATACTGGA
This sequence comes from Cordylochernes scorpioides, assembly GCA_030710605.1. Classification (NCBI taxonomy): domain Eukaryota; kingdom Metazoa; phylum Arthropoda; class Arachnida; order Pseudoscorpiones; family Chernetidae; genus Cordylochernes; species Cordylochernes scorpioides. The sequence goes on along the minus strand of CP092872.1, from coordinate 47,051,914 downwards.
ACATAAGTGGATTTTTTAGTATTACTTCGGCCTTCTCTCTCTTCGATTACTTGAAATTGTTTGATATTTTTGCTGTAACTGAAACCTGGTGCCACTATTTACTTGACCTAGCTGTAGACGATTTTGAGTTTTACCAATCACCAGCTGTTAAACCTTCGATCCGAGGGAGAAGCTCTGGAGGAATCCTTTTAGGAATTTGAAAAGAAATCCAAGGCTTAATATACAAAGTTGAAATTGAGCCTAAATGGATCTCGGTTATATTTAAACTGGTTTCAATAGCAGACTCACCCCTAGTGTGTACAATTTTTGTTTACTTACCCCCATTTTGCTATGTTAAAAATAAAATGCAACAAGGATTCGAAATAGTTTTAGGCGGTGATTTAAATATTCGCATTGGCTACTTGGGTGCTTTCCACAACTTGTTCCAGATCCCAGCTCTACTTTCCCCCTACCGTACCTCCAGAGATCCAACCGTGTCCCCCCTGGCTGAGACTCTTGTCGATTTCCTTGATGATAACTCCCTCACTATACTAAACGGAAGCTCTATTAGTGATAAAAAAAAAAGGATGCTATACTTTTATCTCACATCAGGGTTCTTCAGTTTTAGACTTATTCATGGTTTCTCCTGTACTACTGGAACTTGTTCTTGACCTAAGTATCGAAAGTTTGCCTTACTCCGATCATTTACCACTTCTTCTAAAACTAAACGGATCAGACAATACAAAGGAGACCTAAATGCTCTCCAACTACCGGAAGACGCCTCAATTGATCTATGTGCTGACACTCTTACTAGCAGAATTCAAACATCAATGGTGAGATCAGGAATGCTAACAAAGGGAAGAGCGGATAGTTCGTGGTCTAAGCCATGGTTTGACGGGGAATGTTATACAGCAAAAAAATATGAAAAAAATTCTTAAGTTATATTTGACTCTCAATACTCCTATTTATAAATATTTGTTTATTACGAGTAAACGCAAATATCTATCATTGCTCGAATACAAAAAGAACAAATACTCTGATTCTGTTCAAGCAGCCCTTAGCAATGTTAGGGACTCTGCCGAATTTTGGAAAATAATTGCGTCCTTTAAGAAACGGAATAGCACAAAAGGAAATATTGAAATCTCAGAGTGGGAATCCTTTTATCAGGGTTTATTGTCGCCCCCTCAAAGAATTGTGGCTGATGTACCTACTCTACTAATTCCTATTGACCCCGAGCTGGACGCCGAAATTTCACTTTTGGAAATTGCGAGGGAAATCGCTAGCTTAAAAAACAATAAAGCAGCAGGTTACGATAGTATACCAAATGAAGCTATCAAAGCCCTGCCAGAGAATAGTTTAATCCTTTTATCTAACTTATTCAATAAAATATTAACTAAATCCCAAGTTCCTTCACAGTGTTCAAAAACCATCATCCAACCAATATTCAAAAATGGTGATCCGAATACACCATCAAATTATAGGGACATTGCCTTTATAAGCAACTTGTCAAAACTTTTTACATCCATATTTAAAAATAGACTAAGTAATTGGATTGAAAATAGAAAACTCATAGCGGAAAACCAAGCAGGATTCAGAAGGGGCTACTCGTGCCAAAACCATATCTTCACGCTTACATCACTAATCCAAACGACAATAAACCGCAAAAGTAGGAAACTTTACGTATTCTTTGTTGATCTTAAAAAAGCGTATGATACAGTTCCACATCTATTATTATGGAGAAAGCTTGTGCTTGTTGGTTTAAGTGGGCGATTTATCAAACTTATACAGAACTACTATGTTCAAATGATGGCAGCGGTCAGATGGAACGGCTCTTTTACAGAATTTATCAAAATACAATCAGGTGTTCTTCAGGGCGAACCTCTTTCACCGTATTTATTTATTATTTTCATTAACGATCTGGTAGCTTCGCTGGATGATTCTGACCTGCCAGGTATATACTTACCGGGCCATGGAACTATACACCTCCTCCTGTTTGCGGATGATATAGTCCTCTTTGGTGAATCCAAGATAAATCTCCAAATAAAGATTAATTTAATAAAAAGATATTTTGAGTAAAATGGTTTAACTCTGAACCAATCCAATTCTAAAATCGCAGTGTTTCGAAATGGAGCCGTTTGGCCAGATCTGACGTTTGGTTTTGGGGCCAACAACCCTTAACAGTATCTTGGTTACCCCTTAACAACCAAGAATCAAACGCCTTACGTAGCGCAACACTTTAAAATCAAAGCATTGGTTGTTACAAACGCAGTATGGAGAATACTATCCAAGTCAAGAACCAAATCGTTCGGAGCAGTGATGAAACTACTTGACTCCATAGTTTTATCCACGTTGTTATACTCGGCCCCACTGTGGGCGACGAATCAGATAAGAGTTGTAAACCAGATCCAGGATATTTTCCTACGGCGATTTCTTGACCTTCCCAAATATACTCCGGGCTACATCTTACGAACAGAAACCGGAAGGATGTCCCTTGAATTAAACATTACGTAATTGATTCTAAAGTTCTGGATACGGATTTTAAAAATGGACAGGACAAGATTACCCTATGTTTGCTTGTGCCAGCTCTGGAAAGTGTCAATTGTGGGAAAAGCGGGAAACAACTTTATTTCTAACCTGAATAACATCATTGACTCTAAGTTTTTTTTTTATTTTTTTAAGAACTGTGAAGATTATATGGTTGTGCGAGGAGAAATGCTTAGAATTATTCAAACCACAGTGGACCAGCTACTCCAATTTGACCGAGCTAAGATACAAAACTCAACTCATTTTATTCACTACCAACCTCTAAGTAGCTCCTTCATGACGGAGGACTACTTACTATCAAACCTCCCCTTGAAAATTAAACGATTTATAGCCCGTCAAAGGATTCTATGGCTACTTTTCCGCGAGGATATCACGGGATTTTGCAACAGCGACCCTTTAAATTGCTACTTCTGCAATGTTGGCATCCAAGACAATTTGGTCCACTATCTATTCCATTGCCCATTTCTACATGAAAAGAGACTGGAAATTCGCGAAATTTTGGGACTAACTCACTACAATTAACAACATGTATATAAAATCTTTACTACTCTCCTGCTCGATAAAACATTTGTTTATAAATATTTTAAATTTTTCAAGACGATTGATAAAATGAGAGAAGAAGTGCTCACAACTCCACAGACAACGGCTGATTGCTCCCTCTCCCCTCTAAATTGCTTTTCCTCCTCACTCATGTACATATATAACCTTTTAGGGGAATCCCCTTGTAAGACAATAGTGTCTTAATAAAGGTTTTTGTTGTTGTTGTTGTTGTGGTGCACTCACAGTTAAAGCAGTCTCCTACTTCTATCCACCACAATTATCATGGCCTGTATCACGTGTACTAGGGATAAGCAAAAATTAACTCTGTATGTACTCAGTTCAACAATTGTATAAATTATTCCATTATTAGAAAAAAAACAATAGCGTTGTATGCTTCCATCTTCTAGATGTGCAATTTGGCATTCAAGTACAAGTGCCTCTTAAAATTCTTACGAGTTCAAAGTGTGCGCATTCTATAAACAATTTAAAGTAGAAAAATCTAACAATGAGGAGAAAAACTCCCGAAATATTTTGCAAATTTACATTTTTTCCAAAATGACCTTTTTTACACTCTTAGCTTTATATCTTGTAAATGTATAAAACTATTAATCTATAGTATTTGTGGTGTTTATATTTATGAACTGAAGGCATCTGTTTTTATGAAAGCAAACTATTTTTAACTCGATTTTTATCTTTTTTAAACAAAACAAATTTATGTCCACAGTTTCTTCAATTACCTCATCCAAGAATTTCTCAGAAGTACCTGATATATGGTAGAGGTGGATTAAACTGTCAAAGGCAAGATTCACCAATGATGAATAAAGCCCTTCCAATATTTGTCCATCTCAGTAAGTACAGGAGAAGGCTGATTTTTATTTAAAAGAAAAAAATGCTTATTTGATTCATTTTATGTTTATATCACCCACACACACAGCTTCATTAGGACTACCGGTCTTATACAGATTCACCACAAGAAGGAAGCATAGATAGAGCTCCTATACTCCTGGCAGTGTAGAACCCAACAGCCTCCAGGTCCTACGTATGTCCAGTAGCCACATTTTATGTTTATATCGTCGTTGTATAAAAGGCTATAAATTAGCCAAAACTTTTTCATTATCCCTTGTGTCATCACACAATGTCATGGAGACTATTTACATGTATCTTGTTAATATCAGTTGTACAAGTCGTGTAGCCAACACTTATAATCAGCAAAACCTATACATGGATACCCTGTATATTAATTGGAGACAAGCATGTTACTACACTCTGCAATAAAGCGTTGTTTCCCTTGACCCTATCTAAAGTGACATCCACGTTACAATCTCACTAAAATATTTCACAATGCTAGTGTACATTATTTTCAGCATTCAACTATACAGCGTAGTATTCGAGCGTAAATCTCCTTTCGAATTAGAAGAGAAAAATGCCATAAAGTATAAAATAAGAATATAAACAGTAGCAATGCGCTTCTTTATTCGTGCAAAGTACAAGCTTTCGGATCTTCATAATCCTTCTACAGGCTACAGGCAACTATAAGTTGAGTTTTTTCTCAAACTTATAGATATGCCTGTAGAAGGATTATAAAGATCCGAAAGCTTGTAATTTGCACGAATAAAGAAACGCATTGCTACTCTTTATATTCTTATTTTATCTCCCTTCGAAGTTAGGCGTCTCGAAATTTAATGAATGACTTTCAAGACTGAATAGAAAATTAGTCAGCGTTTAGTGTGAAATAGGGAAATTTTCTATTTTAGATTGAGGTCACCATCGAATTGGAATAATTCTTGTATAGCTGGTTTTTAAAGTTTTGGAATAATTTCCGAATAATCTCTCTATATGTGCGCATATTTATTCAAAATCGGAATGAGGCCAGAAAATTATGTTTTAAAATTACGTTTAAAATACTAAATGTGACATATAAAACTATCTTAAGCAAATTAATGTATATTTATTTCATGTAAGTGCGTCAAGGTTAGGAATTTGAACCATGGGGGCAATGCCTATCTCATTATTGGGAGAATACAGGTTTTGTGTAAGATAATTTTTAATTTTTGATAGACCTATATTTGAGCTGGATAATAAGGCTTTTGGTATCTTTTATATTCTCAATATATCTCTCACATGAATGGTGAATTTAACCTAGATATCTCCCAGAAGAGAAATATTATACTTGTTTTTTATTTATTTATTATAGATGAGTATATAATAAGATTTTCTTGGGTGTGAACTTATATTACTGACCATTAGAATTGCCACACGAAGAACGCGATACGCTACAGACATGCAATTTACACCATAGGAAGAAGATGCTGCAATATGCAAATGATAAGAATTTCAACGAATTCAAACAAAATAGGCGAGCCGGTAGCATCATCTACAATGTGCTGAAGAGATGAGCAGGTTTCTCATACAGAAATTTCATTTAAAACATTGCTTCGTTGTGAAATTTGGTAATGCCTCGTGTAAGAAGGAGAAACGTTTACCAATACGTTTCCCGAGGTTGATAGAGGTAGCTTACCGGGATTGCGGTTTATCGTTCCGCAGTATTGCTGCTCGCGTCGGTCGAGATCCATTACGTTAGAATAATATTGAATAGATAGCTTCAGGAAGGTCAAATGGAATGACGTGATGGATCTCTGAGGCCCCAAACACTAATGATTTGCACCCCCATGTCGAGAACCCTGAGGCAAAAAAAAAAGGAGTAATTTGAAAACAGTTTGAAGACGTTTTCAGCATCATTGACATGTCAGCTCGGCGACCAGGGTTCCGGTTACCCTTGACGCTGCATCAAAGAGAGGACCGTCTTCAATGGTGTGATCAACGACAAACCTGGACGCAGGAATATCGTGACGCTGTGTTTTCAGACGAATCCAGGTTCTGTTTGCAGCACCATGATGGTCGCATCTGTGTTTGGCTCCATCGTGTAGAAGGCACATTTCCAGCGGGCACTCAACATCATCATTCTAGTCCATCACATGGAGTGGTGGTTGAGGTGCCATCCATTGGATACACGTCTTAGTCACTTCTTGTTCTCATTACTGACATTTCAAAAAATGCTCTATATATATATATAGAGTTAAGATCCGTGGCAGTACCTTTTATTCGAGGCTTGTGAGACGCTACGTTTCAACAGGTAATGCACGAACACATGTTTCCGGTAATTTATGGATCATCCTACATACAGAAAATGTCCGACTGCTGCCCTGATCCGCACTCTCTTTTGATCTGTCACCAATAGAAAACGTCTCGTCAATGGCTGTTGAGCGACTTGCTTGCCACCACACTCCAGTCACCACTGTCTAAGAACTGTGATATAATGATGAAGCTGCATGGGAAGCTGTATATGTGCATTCCTTCCAATCTCCTGCGTATAGGCGCAGTTATTCCTGCCAATTTCCTAAAAAATGTTATCACTTGCTATCCCTAGTACAATGTATTTAACCAATAAAAGCATTTTATTATTTATTCCTGGTATAACTATTTTAATGGCCAATAGAGTAAATATTGTCATTGTTATTGTACCTTGTTCCACCTTGGACAACATCAACCCTCTCAGTTGCCATCGCGGACCAACGGGAGCCCGATGGGAGCAAGCACGGTACGAGTCCTATTACACTTCATTGTTTGCTTTAGTGCGTAGATATACATCTTTAATTATTTCTTTAGTAGATTAAATCTTTCTTTATTCTTGTCAAATAATCTCGTTTCAATCTAATAAAAATATATTTTCATGAATAAACAATATTGCGATGGAAAACATTCACTTGGGAAAATCCCGGGCGAAGCCTGGCAATAATCGCTTAGCTAAATATTTCAAAAGAGAATTTATCAAAAGAATTTATCAAAGAGAATTTATCAAAAGAGATAGAAAAGTTCGTCTTTCTATATAAGTTCCAGTGCTATACTACGCTATATAAAGTTAAAAGGATTTTAAGCTCCCACGGAATACTTCCACAACAGGCTACAATTAAAAGTTCGCGAGATCTATGGGGTTGACACCAGAAGTTGGCTTTGATTCAATTTGTTGGAACGAAGCCACTTAGCGACACCAACTGGCCACATGGGAGCTCGTCCCTTGAGGATCTTTTTCTTTCTTCCGCCTTGTCCAATATATACCGCAATTAGTCAAGTGATTTGTTTTCCTAATTTTATTCGATTTTGTGCAAATTGTTTCAGTTTCGGATTTTTTCTTAAACGCTTTAACATTTATTTTGATAGTAAATGTCCACATTTCTTTCCAATATTTTTTTTTTCAGGAAGTAGTTCCGTTCATGTTGTATCCAAACATTCCTCCTGACGCAAATGGCAATTTTTACTCAATAAACTCCTATATAATCTGTCCAGGTATGAAGCCCATGATAGCTTTTTATTCTTTATGAAATATAAAGAAACCAGTACCACCATGCACACTTTAGTAATGCAAAGTTCCACCTTGTTCAGAACTAAGGTCCTTTTGAGCTGCTTCAATCTACCTACGTACTCGGAAGAACTTTAAGGACCTTGTCTCTCTATGTCTGAATACTAATAAGTGTTTATACTTCTTATATACCTGTTATCTACTTCTTGTCTGTGTCTGAATACTCCTGGTGTTTATACCTCTTGTACACTTCTTGTTTATACCTTTATACTTCTTGTATAACTCTTATCTACTTCTAGGCTTTATACTTCTTGTATACTTCTAGTATATATATATATATATGAAAAAAAAACAATAGAAAAAATAAAAGATAAGTGAGTCAGGTGTTGATATTAAAAATAAAGAAGGCATCTCCTGACCACGAGCACATGTGCTTTTTAGATGGTCAGGAGATGCCTTCTTTATTTTTAATATCAACACCTGAGCCACTTATCTTTTATTTTTTCTATTGTTTTTTCATGTGTTAAGCGTCTTTACGCAAATTTGGCCTTAAATACCCATTTCTTGATTTCTCAAGAAGCCTCTGGGACCAAAATTCTTTTTGGTCGCAGTGGTTACAGCCTACTCCACGCTGACGAGCGCCAACAGCGCGAAACGCGTTCGTGGATGGCTTTTCTTGATTTATCAAGAAATTGGGTTGGCCAAATATCACGGAGCAAGCTAAATAAACGTTTAGTTTATTTTTGCTCCACTAGATGGCGCTCTGCCATCTAAAAAGCACATGGGCTCGTGGTCAGGAGATGCCTTCTTTATTTTTAATATATATATATATATCCCTCTTTTAAACATACAAAACTTCCTTTATATTTCTATTATATGTATAAATACTTCTTTAATATATCTTGTCTACTTCGTGTATATTTCTTGTCGATTTCTTATAAAATTATTATATACCTCTTTTATATTTCTTCTATATTTTATTTTTATTTTAATACTTTTTTGTGTCTTGTGAATTTTCTGTATTCTTATTGTATACTCATTGCCTTCTCCGTGTATTATCAACTTCCTGTTACGACATATTAGAGCTTCGGAAGCCGATTGGTCACCACAAGATTCCGGGCTAATGGGAATCGGTGGAATTTTAAAATATGATACTTTTTAAAAACACAATCTAATATATATAAAATACCATTACTATTTTTGTCAATTTATCAAAAGAAATAAATATTGTTTGGAATTGTTTGTCAACCTGTCTATACTTTTCCAGTTTGTCCCCAATCCTTTATCCTACAAATCGATTTCAACTGTCTTGATAATCAAAATGGCCGCTGATAAACTGTGTTCTTTAAGATTGGTTTATTCCTGACTTGAAGGATTTATTTTAATCTTTAAAAGTTTGGAGTTTGTTGGTGTAACATTTAACGATAAAGTCGCATCAAACGTAAGCCTAGAATTTCAGTTTTATTTATTTTTTAAATAAAATATAATTAATAAATAAAAATAGTGTTTATAAAGTTTCATTAAAATACACTAAAAGGATTTAAAAAATAAATATTTTGCAGCTTCTGCTGAATAATTAGATCTATATGAATCTCAAAATAAGGTGGCGGTATACGAATAATCGTATATTGAGGGAAGAGGTAAAATATTTAGTAAATCATAAAAACGTGCTAATCAGTTGCTTCATATTAAATAATATTGAATTCGAAATTCTTTATAATCGTCCTTCGCCGCTTTTATATTTTTGACTTATATAAATCTAATTGTTCGTTGGAGAAAGCTGAAATATATTTTTCTTCTTTCTAGTGTATTTTAATAGAGGGGTTTTTTAAAAAACTATTTCCATTAATTATTTATTTTATTTTACTCCTGAGTTCTAATTGTACAAATTTATCAATTTATTTTTGATATTTTATATTTAGTTATAAAATTTTTATTTTTATTATTATAAATGATTATATATTTCTGACAATTTACTCACAATTATATTTATATCTAGTTCATAGTACCAATTTATTTTATTGGAAGGATCAGAAAACGGTGGAGTCTATTTTCTCATTTTGATATATACAAATTTCATCGTATAGTCTATTCAAGACCATAAGTCAACCTAGATGTCTGATATTTTGTACACCTGCGTTGTTAACTTGATTGGGTGAGTGTATACAACTGTATATCTCTATATGGTTTAGAAGTATATTAAAACTTGATCCCAAAAATAGAAAGAAAATTTAGATAGTATTTCATCCCCGACCATCCCCGAACTCAATTTTATAGAATTCCAGCCACTCATTACGTCAATAAAACGGTTGTGCCTTTTTTTTTTTTGCCTGAGAGGAAATTCTCTTCTCTCGTCTATCCCCGACCCTCGCGGCTACCTATAATTCAGAAATGTTAGTATAAAAAATTGATCCCGAAATTTGAAATGAAATATAGAAAGAATAGTCCTATACCGACCACCCAAAAGTCAGAATTTTGGTCAACTCGCTTTATTAGTTGCATCGAGCGAGTATGCAAATTTTTAGACTTCTGTGTGCTCTGGAAGTATATTGATATTCAATATAAAATTTGATATTAAATATATAAATTAATATTAGTCCATTGTCGACCACTCAGAAGAGACAGATATTTTGTCAACTTGTAGTGTAATCAGGTTTGAAAAGTGTGCCATATTTAAGACTTCTAGGAGCTCTGTATAAGTACATATTATATTATTTTTTCAAAATACTAATTATGTGATTATTATGAAATTGATTAAAAGATTCGTGGCCAGACAAACAGACAGAATGACAGACCGAGAAGCAAGTTGAATAAAAGCTTTAAGAATTAAGCCTGAAAAGTTCTAGTTGTGTTGACAAGTTTTAATTTGGCATCAAATCGGTATAAGCTCGTGCTAGAGCTTATTTTCGGTGTGAAGTCGAAAGGATTACTAGGGAAGTTTATAACTGAAGATTTATTTATCTTTCTCTACCTTTATTTCTTCTGCTGTACGCTCTACTAAAGCTTCATTGTCCACTTCTATTTTCATATCACCACCTTCACCAAGGGATCATTCACCCCTTTTTATTTCTCCCGCTTAGGGCTTCCAATCCCGGAGCCAAATAATGATCCCGAAATCCCGGGATTCTGCTCGAAAAATCCCGGGATTACTGGTTTGTGCATGAAAAACAGCGCAAAAATATATTTTTCTTATCTAGCATTTTGGTAATCAAACAGATGATGAGATAGCACACTTTTGATGTTTTGTTTATACAGCTGCATTTCGGGTCTTGTTTTCTGAGAGATTTGAAATTATTTTCATGCACTAATAACGAAGGGTTATTCTGCAAGATCTTTCTTAAATGGCAGCCTCTAGAATGAGAGTATGCAGCATTATACATGGAGGGGGCCCCAGTTTTTGTTGACATGCAAATAGTGGCTTCTTAGATAGTAGCGGCATCCCTTTATTTTTGTGGCGGACCTGCGTGTAACATGGACCCGCCACTAACCTCTTATCTGGGCTCAAATTGTTTTATAATTTTTTAAATCTATGTTTATACTCTCCATCCTGTACTCTGTATGCATGGGTCATCATGAACGCACTGCTTTGCTGTTCATTTTGTGAAACCCTCGCTAGCTTTTTTGTCATTTAATTTAAATTAAATTTATTTAATGTCATTTCATTAAATGCTTCGTCACTATCAAGCATCAGCCTAAAGTAGTTTTGAACGTATACAAACATAAAACAAAGTCTCTAAAACAATATTATCGGACCTTGTTATTTCTCAATAGAAAACGCGTCGGACATTTTTGGTAAGCTTATCACTTCTTGATTGTGATGGCGAAGTTTATTCCTTTTAAATCAGAAGGAATCTGGTGCTATTACCTACGAGACGGATCTGGCCAAAATGCACAGTGTATAGCGTGCAAAAGGATTTTGAAATGCGTCGGTGGGTCAACAAATGATGGATGTACTTTATGCTAAGAAAAAAGAGAGGGTTGTTCCTGAATTCGTTTCCACAACAGTAAATGAAGCAGAATGACGCTCTGCCATCAAAATTCTCATTTGAGCGCCCAGACATGCCTTTCTTTTCACTTTACATAAGTTTTATTATACTCGTATATTCGTTATAAATTGGTGATATGTAAACATGAAAAGGATTCAAAATTATTGATATATATAATGTTATATATAAAACATCTCATCATAGGCAAATGTAGTTCAATGTAATCTGTATTAGCACATAATATGTTCGTTAGAAAAATTTAAAGAATTTGCATCAAGAGCATGACCGTATACCATAGACCAGGCCGGTGTTAGTGTCGGAAAAATTCTATGGAGAGCCGGTCAGAAGGTGTTCCCCAGGTAGCTTGGAGAGCGATCAGCCACACGGGATGATGATGATGATAATGCCCTACTCATCATGACCTGGTACGTGGACCATCAACAGTCCTTTGTTCAGGCCTCCCTCCTCTTGTTCCTGCCATTTCCCACATTGCTTGCCTTCCCCCTCAAATGACTCCGAATTCCACGACTATATATTGTGTGCATTACTTTAATTGCTTCTTCTCCTTATTTGAAACTTCTTACTCTTTGCTTAAATAATGGAGCTTCATGATGACGTGGATGTTATTATTTTTTAATTAACAGCAATTTTATACCTAGAAAAGATATTATAACATATATATACAGAACAACCTCTCTTTAGCGGACACCTCTCCACAAAGGCTAGTTTTCACATTTGCAAAATTACCCTTTTTATAATTTAGCAACTCTCCAGTAAGAGGACACCTCTACCTAAAGGACACTTTGGCTCTGCAATTAGGTGTCCTTTACAGGGAGGTTCTCCTGTATATATATCTACTTATATAATTGCCTTATTCTGTCTGTCTGAAGTTCACTGTCTGAAGTTCACTGTCTGAAGCTCACTGTCTGAAGTTCACGGATAGAATGCGCGCCCATTGGCTGCCGGCGAACACGTGGCCCTCCCTGCCCCCCTCTAGACAACCCTGTTATCAGCTGTGTGATACATACACCTGTCTATAGCGGCCATTCTAGACAACCCTGTTATCAGCAGTGTGTTACATCCACCTGTCTATACAGACCACCCTGTCTATAGCGGCCACTCTAGACACCCCTGTTATCAGCAGTGTGCTACATCCACCTGTCTATACAGACCACCCTGTCTATAGCGGTCACTTTAGGCAACCCTGTTATCAGCAGTGTGATACATACACCTGTCTATACAGACCACCCTGTCTATAGCGACCACTCTAGACAACCCTGTTATCAGCAGTGTGTTACATTCACCTGTCTATACAGACCACCCTGTATATAGCGGCCATTCTAGATAACCCTGTTATCAGCTGTGTGATACATACACCTGTCTATAGCGGCCACTCTAGACAACCCTGTTATCAGCTGTGTGATACATCCACCTGTCTATACAGACCATCCTGTCTATAGCGGTCACTTTAGGCAACCCTGTTATCATCAGTGTGCTACATCCACCTGTCTATACAGACCACCCTGTCTATAGCGGTCACTTTAGGCAACCCTGTTATCAGCAGTGTGATACATACACCTGTCTATACAGACCACCCTGTCTATAGCGACCACTCTAGACAACCCTGTTATCAGCTGTGTGATACATCCACCTGTCTATACATACCACCCTGTCTATAGCGACCACTCTAGACAACCCTGTTATCAGCAGTGTGTTACATTCACCTGTCTATGCAGACCACCCTGTATATAGCGGCCATTCTAGATAACCCTGTTATCAGCTGTGTGATACATACACCTGTCTATAGCGGCCACTCTAGACAACCCTGTTATCAGCTGTGTGATACATCCACCTGTCTATACAGACCACCCTGTCTATAGCGGTCACTTTAGGCAACCCTGTTATCATCAGTGTGCTACATCCACCTGTCTATACAGACCACCCTGTCTATAGCGGTCACTTTAGGCAACCCTGTTATCAGCAGTGTGATACATACACCTGTCTATACAGACCACCCTGTCTATAGCGACCACTCTAGACAACCCTGTTATCAGCTGTGTGATACATCCACCTGTCTATACAGACCACCCTGTATATAGCGGCCACTCTAGGCAACCCTAGGAAGCAAGATGTATACAAGGTCAAGGGATGGGAATCGAACCCACGACCTTCCGCTTACCGAGCAGATGCCATGACCACTAGGCTATAGGCTCATTATTTCTTTATACCGTTATATTATATATAGTTAAAACATTTTAAAACACACAGTTTGGAACGGGACGTTTCACAAGAGTGACATCCATGGCGCCAATTTATAATTGTAACGAATAGTATTTGAATTAAAACGTTTTTAAAATATATTCGCACTCGGGTAAAACCCGGGCATTGCCCGGGTCATTCGTCTAGTATATATATAAACAATAAGAATTTAAACAATAGTAACTATGTAGCGATTCAATAAAATGAAAGAAGACAAGTTTCTTTTTTTATAAGCTTTCTGGCAAAAACCCTTCAACAGGCAAAATAAAGTATAAATACGACACTATGAACGATACTAATGACTGAAGTGATTATATATACACATATTATTTACATATCTATAGTAAAGAAGAAGGAAATGAGTAATTTAACTATTTGTAAAATAATAATCATAGAGGATAATTTAAAGAGATGCAAATCCATAGCTGGAGGCAAGAAATATTGATGGAGTATATGATATGTCTGATATGGAGTTTAAGTATATAAATGAGAAAATTACATAAAGGCCAGGAGAGCATGATAAGCGTCGGGGAGGTCAATTTTACGGTTGATACTGTTCTGTTTATGGGATTCAATGGATTCTAGTATAAGTCTTTGGTGTTGGTTGTGAATGTATTTGTAATGTATGGTGGGGTGTTTGGTGTTAAAAGAATGGCCTGTATTTTGTAAATGCTGATATAAGAGGGATCTGTAGTCATGGTTGGAGATGTTACGGGAGTGCTCAGACATTCTCATGGCAACAGCCCTACCCGTCTCGCCTACGTAAGTGGCGGAGCATTGCTCACAGGAGACGGAATAAACTGCGCCAACAGAACGGAGGGGATCTGGGGGGACAAGGGGCTTGGTGTGAGGGTGACGTAGGGATGTGAGAAGGTTGGGGGAGTTCTTTTAAAAGGTGCGGATACCATATGATTTGAGACTTCTGGCTATTTCAACTGTGGAGGGGGAATAGGGAAGGTAACATAATGATCTATAGGTTGTAGGTGGCATGGGGATGAGGGTTGGTGTATATGTATATCTATTGATAAATGCGAGAGGGAAAGATGCTTCAGAGAGGTGTCATATGATGCGATTTCTTCCAATAATTCTAAAAATGTCTAGGGAACAGTGGGTGTAGATTCTTTTGGTGAGGGTTTTTACAATATTGATTTTTTGAGAGGTAGGGCAGTGTGAATTCAAATGAGTGTAACTGGGGGGGGGCATTGTTTTTCATAATAAACTGTAGTATGGTATGTGGATGAGGTACGGATAATTAATATATCAAGGAAAGGAATAACATGGTTGGATTCTGTCTCTAGGGTAAATGAAATGTTATGGTTAAAACTATTAAGAGTTGACAAAATGGTGCTTTCCTGACCTTTCTTGCATATGCATAAAACATCGTCTATGTATCGGCGCCACAACTGAATATCTGAGGGGAGGGTACGGGTGATCCAGTGATCTACTTGTAACATAACTATTTCGGCTACTATGGAAGATAGAGGGCTGCCCATCGGGGACCCCTTGATCTGTCTGAAGTGGTCCTGTAAGAAGGTAAACGTGTTCATATTTAAACAGATTTTTGCAAGTTGAATTATAGGTGAAATTGTGTGGGAATCAATGTTCTGCGAGTTAAGAAACTGTATTAAACTGTCTATGATAAGTTCGTGGGGAAGACTGAGGTAAAAATATATTTTTTTGATCTCGGTAAAAATATTTTAGAATAATTCAAAATAAAACTTCGTGCTGACATATATATTGTTTCTTTTTTTTCTCGCTGTAGAAATATATTATAATAATAGGGATGTAGTGTTAACTGTTATTGGCTAAATGTTTTTTTTTTTTCCAAAGTAAAAGTTCCTAAAAACGCTGCAAGACACGCTAAATATTGATAGAGCCTGACTCACCTTAATCCTCCAATAGGCCCATCAATATTTGTTCCATTCTCAATCTTGTTTGCGTTTAAAAAGATCCTATTATATCACATAAAAAACCAAGTGGATAGAAAGGTTCTAGAGAAATGCTCGTAGAAGTAGACGGACAATCAGCCATGTCGAAATATCGGAAAGTAACAATAAAAAGTCTGAACCAAGATAAACTTGTCTTCATAAAATATTTAGGTTTAAATAAAAATATGTATAACTGTGGTATTTTTTAAACTGTGAATTTTCACGTTTTCACATTATTTGATAAATTTGGGGGAAACTTTGCGACAATTTAGAGTTAGTTTTGGGAGGAGGGACCCGAACTTCTACCGCAAAATATGCTAACTATTCCGATAATGGGCTAATTAGTACCTTCAGTGGGTTTATAAAATATATAACAATAAATTCGTATACTACTACGACTATTACTATTCCTGCCCAGAAGTTCAACCCCTCCTCTACGTGGCGGGCGGGAGAAGCAGCACAAGTAAGGGACTACCCTATAGGGCGGAGTACGGTGTCGTGAGCCCCGAGCCGCTACGGTAACCGTGAAGGCCTACAGGGAACTCTGAAATGTGGCTGACTAACGGGGCAATGGCACCCCCCCCCCCCCCCCCCCCCCCCCCCCCCTTTTCACGGAGCAACATTGACAAGACACCACCACCACT
Organism: Cordylochernes scorpioides; assembly: GCA_030710605.1. NCBI lineage: Eukaryota > Metazoa > Arthropoda > Arachnida > Pseudoscorpiones > Chernetidae > Cordylochernes > Cordylochernes scorpioides. Next base: position 47,035,677 of record CP092872.1, on the reverse strand, counting down.
ATTATTACTAGTAGTAATAGTTGTATAGTAGTAATAGGTGTAGTAGTAGTAATAATAAAAATAATAAAACCCTTCACTAAAACAATATTGGTTAAGGAAATATCCACTCGGGCACGACGCGGACAACGCCGCATGAAGTACGCGGTTGATTGTATTATTACATTTGGTTTATAAAAAACACATTTCAACAAGAGTCGTCTGCTCCAACATCATCTGTCAATTTGAAACTATTTCTAAGTTATTCATAAATGGCCCAAAAAACCTCAAAGTAAGAGCAAAAACTTAATCACAATGTCCTCCTGACCTGATTTGAACTCTCTCTAAAAGCCTCCGATTTTTTTTCTCAGGTTATTTCTCACCACGGTTTCTTTGTTACGGTCCGCAGTCAAGGATTCCCTGGTTCATGGCGTGAAACTGGGAACATGGAATAATTCCTTCTATACAAAATTACGCATCAACTCAATTGGTCAAACTCTAAAACATTCGTTATGACACTTGGCTAACCTACTACTTTGTGTTTTATAGTTATATTTAGTTAAAATTAAAAAAGGCATATCCTGACCAGGAGTTCATGTGTTTTTTTTAGATGGCAGAGCGCCATCTAGTGGAACACAAATCAGCTAAACATCGATTTAGCCTGTTCCCTGATATTTGGCCAACCCATTTTCTTGCTAAATCAAGAAAATCCGTTCACAATTAGTTATAATAATTACTCTGTGTATTTTAGTTTTTTTTTTTAAGAAAAACATTTCTTTTGATCATATCTATAGGAATAAATATCAATCAATCCTTTTTTTTAATCTCAATGTTAGCTGATTTTTATTCCATTCCGATAGATTGCGCAACCATCTACAATTATCAGTTTCAAAAGATCAGGGGAAGATTTTGAAAATATTTTATACCTGATTCTGTTAAATTATTATTTTTTTGCTAATTTTAATATGTTTTATTTTTGTTCTCATTTTGCACTTATGAATCTTCCATAGGTCATTAAATATATTCAACTTAAATCTTGGCAACAAACACTGGGTGATATGCATTTATAGGTGCAATTAAGGAACCCCCCCCCCCCCCAAATAGTATTCTCCCAAAGAGGATGATAGCGCCCATCAATAACCAATTCCCTAAGGTAAAATCAGAAAGTTCCGCGATATCAATTCCCAGAATTTTTGTAATATCCAAAGTTGTATGATGCTGATGAGCGTCATAACCTAAAACCACCGGTGTGACACTTTAAAATTAGTTTGTGTTGTACATATTTCAATTATTTGTTACCACAGAGTGTGTGTAAGCTCACGGGTAAATAGGCGCTAAAAAAACAAGAAAAAAAAGAGTTCCTTTGTTTTCAATATAAGTTTCCTTTTTATATTTAGTTATCTCTCTTGTTAATCAATAAATATAATGTTTAATTAATAATTATTGGAATCAGTTTCATTAATAATTCTAAGCAAAGTCAACAATTGGTAGCAGATGTTGGTTTATTGATATAAAGCTCAAAAACGAAAATATTCAATCTGAAGATTAAGCAAGAAGTTTATTCTGATCGGTAAACTGAAGCACTTATAAGAAGATTAAAGGTATTTATATAGATTAAGTTAAATTATATCTATATATTGCATGTTTAAAAGCTACCCAATATTTAAATAAATTTAAAATATATTTGTTTTAAATTATATATTGGTTTGTTTATATTAGCTCAAAAGACGAAAATGGCTGAATATAATGTTTTATCCCAAACAAAAATTGAACCATTAACAGGAAATAATTATCAAATATGGGCGTTGAAAATCGGCGCAGTTCTGAGAGGAAGAAAATTATTTAAATGTGTAATTTCAGATCCAGAACCTGATATGGAAGACAAAAGTTCTTGGGAGATTTGGAGTGATAAAAATGATGAAGCTTTTGGGATAATCATCACTACGTTGACAAATGAACAAGCTGGAATGTTCATAGGAGAAACAAATGCTAAGAAAGTATGGGACTCACTGAGAAAAACATACACAGGCAATTTGGAAGATAAAATTATTGATATAGGCTTAGAATTAAAGAACATTAGAATGAAAGATAATGAAACTGTAGATGAATATATAACAAGGGCAAAAAATATTGCTGCTAGAAGTTCATCATTAGGGCATCAATTTACCTCAAGAGAACTTTCATTTCATATTGTCAGAGGCATACATCCAAGGTATGAAAATATTGCTATTGTCTTACGATCAAAGAGAGAAGCAACAATTGAAGAGATTCAACAAACTCTAAGAGAAGAGGAGTCAAGAAGAAATATGAGATTAAATCAATCGGTTGAGAATGGGCATGAACAAGCATACAGAATTAAAAATAGAAAAGTCCAACAATTTCAGCCAAAAAGATGTTTTGTTTGTAATAAAAAGGGACATCTAGCTAATGATTGCTGGTTTCGAGATAAACAGAAACAAGGATACCAAAAGAAATGGACTCCTGGTGATAGAAATCACAAATACAGTAGGGAACATTCAAATAACCTAGTGGATACTATGAAAAGTGGAATTAATGAGCAAGCATTTGAAACATATGTAAAAGAATTTGAAGATTCACCAGATGAGAGAAATGATAGACAAATATGGTGTATAGATTCAGGATGCACCGCACATTTAACCCCAAACCTAACTTTGATGGAAAATGTGGTAGATTATGAAAGTGAAATCAACCTAGCTGAAAAGGGCAAAACTACCCAAGCCATAGCCAAAGGAGATATGAGACTTACTACATGCACAAGTGAAGGCCAAGAAAATATTCGCATCAAAGATATCTTACATGTACCAAGTTTAAGGAATAATTTCTTGTCAGTATACGAATTAGTCAACAAGGGAAATTCAGTTATTTTCAATAAGGATGGAGCAAAAATTTATAATGAAGGGAATGATTTAGTTGCTGAAGCATATATTAAAGATAGAATGTTTATGATGGAAACAAAACAAAGAAATGTACCAATAGCAAAAAATGAAAATGTCATGGTTATAAATACACATTTATCAAATAAAAATAGCAATATAAGTTTATGGCATAAGAGATTAAACCATATAAATGAAGAATACATGAAAAAAATGATTCAAGGACATATTGTAAGAGGATTGGATCTAAAATTCGAAAGGTTACCAGAGTGCGAAGCATGCATAATGGGAAAACTGGTGCAGAAGCCATATAATATTACAGAAAATTATACAGTTAAGCCCCTGCAGTTGATTCATATGGATTTATGTGGACCAATGCCATGTCAATCTTTAGGAGGATCTAAGTATTTCCTTGTTATAGTAGATGATTACAGTAGAAGAATCTTTGTATATTTCCTGAGATCAAAAGATGAGACCTTTGAAAGATTTGAAGAATTTAAAGCAAGAGCCGAAAACGAATTAAGTCTTAGAATAAAAGATGTAAGAACGGACAATGGAACTGAATTTTGTAACTCTAGATTTGAAGGACTTTTCAAGAGAAGTGGGATCCATCACCAACTTACCACCACATACTCACCACAAAGTAATGGAGTCGCAGAGAGAGTGAATAGGACTCTTATAGATACAGCGAGAACCTTACTAATTGACTCAAAATTACCCATGATGTTTTGGGCAGAGGCAATTGCTACAGCTACATACATTAAGAATTGTACACCCCACAGGTCTATCAAGCAAAATACGCCTATGCAGAGATGGAATGGCAGGAAACCATCGGTCAAACACATTCGAATATTTGGATGTTTGACACATTGGCTTGAGAGCAAACCAAGAAGAAACAAGTTTTCACCAAAGGGTAGAAAGGGAATATTTATTGGTTATTCCATTAAAAGAAAAGCCTACAGAATATATGATATAATGACAAAGAGAATCCATGAAGTCAGATCAGTAAAATTTAGTGAAGATAAGAGAGGAATTGATTATGCAAATGATATTCAGGAAGATACTAATTGTGATAATTTGACCTATAAAGGAAATTGTGAAGAAATAGTTAAAGACTTTCTTATCTTGAAAGAAGACAATCCTGTCGCAAAGAGTAAAATGAAGTCTCAGGAGGATACTTCAGTAAAACTAGGTGGTAACTGTGAAAATGACTCATCACAAACTGAACCGATACAGGAAAGATGTGTAAAAGGAGGAAGAAAGAAAGGAGAAACAAAGAGCATCTTAGAAGAACGGCACAAAGCAAGACTTGAAGAACAAGAAAGGAAATTGATTGAAGAAGGAGTTCGACGCTCACAAAGAATAAAGGATAGGAATAATGCAAACTTAATTATGGAAATTGATCATTATATTCCGGAGAACTTTAAAGAAGCAATGGATAGTGGAGAAAGAAATGAATGGCACAAAGCAATGGAAGATGAGCTCAGTGAGATAGAGAAACATAAAGTATGGACACTAGTACCAAGGGAAAATGGTATGAAAGTCATCAATAGTAAATGGGTCTACAGTACGAAGAAAACACCAAGTGACGGCATATATAAACGAAAGGCCAGACTGGTTGCTGTTGGATGCAATCAAAGATATGGTGTGGATTATAAGGAATCTTTTTCACCTGTACTCAAAAAGGAAAGCTTGCGAACAATAGTAGCTCTTGCAACACAACAGAATTTAACCATAAAGACTTATGATGTGAAGACAGCTTATCTCTATGGTGAGTTAAAAGAGACAGTATACATGAGACAACCAGATGGTTTTATACAAAAAGGAGAAGAAAACAAAGTGTGTAAATTGGAAAAAAGCCTGTATGGTCTACCACAATCAGGAAAATGTTGGAACAAAAAGATCAATGAAATTTTATACCAGTTGGGAATGATTAGAACCAAATGTGATCCATGTGTCTATAAACTCCAGAGAGGAGAAGAGTATGCAATACTGGGTCTATATGTAGATGATCTCATCATTGCTGGAACTAGTAAGGAAATTAATGACAACCTAGCCTCAGAAATAGAAAAATATGTTACTCTAACAGAAAAGAAAGATAGCGAACCATTTATTGGAATTGAAATAAAAAGGGAAGAAGATGGATTTTATCTATCTCAGACTCATTATGTTGATACTATTCTTCACAGATTTGGACTGGAAGAATGCAACAGTGTGCAGACACCTGGAGATCAAAATCAAAATTTGGATGAATATTTGGACTCTAAGCCAGTAGATAAAACTGTATACCAGGAAATGATTGGATCACTAATGTACCTTTCTACGGGTACTCGACCGGACATATCCTTCAACGTCAGCAATTTATCACAGTATAGTAATGATCCAAGAGAAATACACTTAACTGGAGTTAAAAGGATTTATAGATATCTGAAGGGAACAAGAGATAACATGTTGGCATATAAGTCAAAAGACAACAATATCACAATAAGTACTGATGCGAGCTGGTGCACAACCCGAGACGCAAAATCCTATTCAGGCAATACAGTCAAACTTGGCAACAACTTAATAAACTGGAGAAGTAGAAAGCAAAATTTAGTAGCCTTGTCTACATGTGAAGCAGAACTTATTTCAATATGTGAAGGCATTTCAGAAGTATTATGGTTAAAGGGATTACTAGAAGAACTTTGTGAAAATTTAACTTTCCCAATTACCTTGAAAAGTGACAGCCAGGCTGCAATAAACTGGATACAATCTGACAAGATTACTTCACGAACAAAGCACATAAACCGAAAGTATTATTTTGTGAAAGAGGAAATTCAAAATGGAATCAAGCTGGAATACACTAAAAGTGAAGACATGGAGGCGGATATACTAACGAAGAGTCTACCTAAGGACAAACTACGGAAATGTGCAGATAGCCTTGGACTTGCTGATTAGGGCTTACACACAGGGGAGCGTGTGTTGTACATATTTTAATTATTTGTTACCACAGAGTGTGTGTAAGCTCACGGGTAAATAGGCGCTAAAAAACAAGAAGAAGAAAGAGTTCCTTTGTTTTCAATATAAGTTTCCTTTTTATATTTTGTTATCTCTCTTGTTAATCAATAAATATAATGTTTAATTAATAATTATTGGAATCAGTTTCATTAATAATTCTAAGCAAAGTCAACAGTTTGAGATATATATATTATAATTTGATCATAAAAGATCCGCTATAATGTTCTTACATTAATAGAGTGTGAACACAAACTCTGGTTCTACAGCAATACCCCAGGAGACAGGCTGAGCCGACCGAAGTACTTATGTTGGTATGCACTTAGCACTTAGTTTCTTTAAGGATTTAAAAATATGTAGCAATCAAAAATGGAAAAAAAAGAAAAAACATCCAGTTGATATTTTTACCAATAGATGGCAGTGATCCATTAGAGAGATATTCAGTTTCAAAATCAGGAGGTGTCCTTTCATTATACTACTGTATATGTTGTTGTTGTTGTCGTGTCCAAATTATACTATCTCTCACCCTTATAATCTTCTTTACTACTTCTAACTATTTGAAATCATATTTCTCAGTTTGTGCTTTTGTACATTTAGTATTGAATATCCCTTTTTTAGAATTATAAATAACCGTGAAAATATCCCTTTTGTAGGTATTTAAAAGTACAACGTGTATTACGCTGATGGGAATCAAAAAAACCGAAGCGCATTGGTGTGTTCGGTTATTTAATTATAATTAAAGAAAGGTAATTATAGAAACCTATATGGCAAGTGAATATTTGAAGTCATATATGATATGATAGATGGAAATAAGCCATCAGCAACATTAAGTTGAATAATCAAGAAGTGCGTTTTTATCCCGTCTGTGTTATAATTGATACCCGATGAAAATGCACTGAACGTCAAGTAAGGCTAAGACTCAAATTCACGGTAACGCGTTATATTACTGTGTGTAAAGACAACTAATAATGATTGAGACGAAGATAAAATTGAAATTTATAATCGGATAATTTTTTCCTAAGTGGCTTGTTTCGTCCGGTTAAACCATATTTGAAGTTAAAATAACCGTAATAAATGAAAGGAAGATTCGAAGAAAGCTTCTTGTGTTTAAAAAGATCTCTTTGAAAATCTTTCCTTCGTTTATTACGTGAAAATTCTCTTCAAGTAAAACCAATGTCTAAATATGCTAAGCATAGATAGAATCTCTAAACCTATACACCACAAACATAATTTACATTTATTAATATTTTGCATTAGCGCGCCATCTTTTATGAAAACTTTGAACTATTTTTGACGTGTATGATTTTTTTTAATAAATCAATTTTCTACTGCCATTACTGCAATGATAAAATATTGGGAGGGCCTGGCTCATCAGTGGTGAACTCTCCCAATATTTCATTATTGCAGTAAGGGTAGAAAAAAATTGATTTATTTTTTAAAAAGAATCATACGCTTCAAAAATAGTTCAAAGTTTTCATAATATACACCTATTAAAAAACACAAAGAACCATAGAATATGTGCGTGAAAGTTTCCGATTGCAGCAATGCAAAAATCTGAGTATACCGATTGTAGCTCAATTTTACATCCAAATCGTACAGAAGTATCTCGAATAAATCGCTTTCACTTTATTCATTCTTGTGAAGTTGAATATCTGAAGGTAATATTCGTGTGGGAGTGATTTTTTTTATTTGATCATAAAACAATTTAATTATATTTCTGTTGTTCTTCCAAGCAATTGATTTGTACCCAGATGACACGGTGAAAAACAGACACTCATGATTTGATTTCTACATAAACTATAACATAAACATAACTCTATAAAGTAAGCAAGAAAGATCTACTTGTTACAACGTGTTCCAAAAATAATAGTACTCATAATAATAACGAGAATATATTTCGTTGACATGATCTCGAATGTTTGCGAATATCGTCAAACGAATCAACTGGTCAATAGTCGAACAGAATGGAGAACGTTTGCCATTGTAGAAAAACAGAAAAACTCTAAGAAAAGAGAAAAGGGCTAACATATCAGATTTTCTTTGAAAAGGTCTTATTCTTTGTAAGAACAGGGAAGCCTATTCTGGGCTGGTGCATGTCGAACATTCTAAATTGCCAAAGAATACACGTTGAAATAATGTCATTACATATACGATCAGGCAAAACAAACTTTAATAACTTTACAAGTTTATTAACATATAAATAGATAGGCGATTTTATAAAATTCCTCTAAAAATATTCTTTAAATAAAAGAGTGGACCAGGACTGTGTTGGTAACGCCATCTAGCTTTCATATTTAGAACTTTTTATATTCCTAGAATATTCCTCTTTTAAATTTGTAAAGACATAAATGTATACATTATATTTAATATATATAAATTATATTTAGAAATTTTAATAATATACATATTAGGTAAAATATAATCGTTCGTTCATAGATTATTCTGTTTATTTTTATATAAGTTTGTTGAACTATATATACATTACCATTGCTTTGTTTTTAATAAATACAATCTAAATTGAATATAACAAACTTCTTGCAAAATTTTGTTTTAAAATTTTGTGCAATTCAATATATGAAAAATAAAACAATAAAATAATAAAAGGTCAGATGTTGGTATTAAAATTTTAAAAAAGGTATATCCTGACCACGAGCACATGATCTTTTTAGATGGCAGAGCGTTTAGTTGATTTCTGTTCCACTAGATGGCGCTCTGTCATCTAAAAACTCATGTGCTCGTGGTCAGAATATGCCTTTTATTTTTTTAATTTTAATTCAATATATGTATTATGCGACAAACCTTTTTATATTTCAAATCGATTTTTACACATATAGTCAAATGAAAATATAATCCATATTCTTGGTTCACTGCCTCCCATGAATTTTTATAGATATCGTCTGCTAAACCCAAAGGCAAGCTGGCATGTTTCAATAGCTTTAAAATTCTCGGGCAGCTCGTTACCATAGGCCAGAATACCATCGTTACATCGGGGGATCGAGGTCAATCAAGCCACAGCCTGGCATCTCCAGAAATGTATGCACAATTAGGCGTAAATTTAGTCATCATTTATAGTTGGTAGCCACATGATCAAATCAGTGGTGGTTCCCTACCTCTGGGTATCAGCCTGATACATTCTCTATACAAGTCATCCGATAGTTCTGGAGTTTGCAGTACTCTTTCCGTATCGCATGCGGCGAGGTGGCCCCTGTGTCTAGCCCTCTGACTGGTAGCCTTTTATTCGATAACTCCATAGAGTCGAATGGCTCAACTCAAGGAAATAAATAAAAATCACCTTAAAACTGAGCCTGATGAAGTGTGTTGAATATACTTCTATTTAAACAATTTTAATGGTTATATTTAAAATGCATACAACACACACACAAAGAATAAAATAAAATATGTATACTAAAGATTTCAATCGTTAATTTCGAAGCTACCTTAACATTTAAATGTTATAATAATCAATTTTCCCTGTAAAGCAAAATATTATATTAGAAAATACGCTGAGAATGAATATTTAAATATATATACTTAAAACGTATTGGAGTGTGAACGAATCTATCTATAGTATGTGGCGAAACGTAACAAACAACTAGGAAGGCTTAAGTAAGTATTTACATAAATAAGCATAGAAGAAGAATAGACAGCATGGGGTCACCGAGGCTAAAAATGGGCCAGTAGGGGACGTACAATGGCGGGGGATGTGGGCCGCTGAAAAAATGACCCTGATCTGGACTGCTCTACAAGTGGCTTCGAGAGGGTTGACTTTAACCACCGTGGCTTCATGTGTGCTCGGGAATGTACTATTTATTCAGCAATATTTATATTTTATAAAATAAAACGATCATTCCACACAGAATCATTTTTTTTAATTGTGTTATTACAGTAGAAAATGGATAATTCGAACGTCTTCAATTCGAAAACGTTTTCAATTCGAATATTTATCTTGGTCCCTAGAATTACCTATAAATAGAATTTAGGTTTTTAATTCGAATTTTTGGATAATTCGATTTTCTATGGTCCCTTGGGTCCAAGTTCGACTGTACTTAAAAAATAATCATAAAGAAGGAAGTTAGAATCTCTGATAAATTGAAAAGTTATATATAGAATAAAATCGTTTGTTAAAAATTAAGAATAAATATGCAAAATATTTAGATTATTCATGTTTTAAAGCACAAAACTTAGTATAAAACAAATCGATTTTAATATATCGTGTGTGTGCTCTTAACTAATGTATGTAATGCATGTATATTCGTACAATTCTCCAATAAATGTTCCTATTTCTAAATCCCTTTGTAACTACCTAGCAACCAAAATAAACTTTGATTTCCCTGGCCAGCAGGTAGATGTGCCGAGTTGAGCCCCATCAAGAATTCCCTGTTCCTTTTTATTTTACATCCGAGTTTCATAAAAGAAAGATGCAATAGCATAGAACCGAGGATTATTTAGTAAGAAATAGCGATAGATCGGTGGAGTGCAAGGGACTAGGCCAGAGGTCGGCAAATTGCGGCTCACGAGCCACATGCGGCTCTTTGGATGTGAAGCTGCGTATAGTATTTGCATAAATAAAAAAATTATTTAAGCGAATACTATTCATTATTGGCAAGAAACAAATTTTCGCTCTTTAAAAACTTTGAAATTTCATAAAAAGTAATTTTCGACTCTTTCGACGCAAAAAGTTGCCGACCCCTGGACTAGGCTCATTATCGGCTTCGGGAGACTTTCCTTCCCGTGGTCTACACTTGACCACAGCCCGACTTCCTTTCCTTCCAGAAGGCCTCCAGCACTATAACATTACTCTTTAATTACATATCACTATAAGAAATGAAATTATTCAAAAGCACGAATGGCTCTTTTTACAAAATAAAACTTTTCTACTGTCCTTTCTACGATGAATAATTGATAAGTAAAAATACATTTAAAACAAAAGTTTTTATTTAAATGCACTAAAAAGGAAAAAATAAAATATTTTATCTTCTGTCATTAAGTAATTAGATGTATCTGAGTGAAAATAAAAGCGGCGGGGGACGATCATCATGAATTTCGGACTTAATGTGATTTAATATGTAGCAACTGATTAGCGATTTTTATAAGTGCTTGCTATATGATCGTCCCCCGCCGCTTTCATTTTCACTCAGATACATCTAATTCTCAATGACAGAAGATAAAATATTTTATTTTTCCTTTTTAGTGTATTTAAATAAAAGCTCTTTTTAAAAATTATTTTTTAATCATTAATATTTAGTTAGTTTTTAGTCATGAATTTACAAAACTTAGAATCAAAAGTTCGCTGAGTATTAGGCCTTAAATAGAAGGGAGGCCTGCTCGCGGCGGATTGATCAATGTAAGAGGCGTAACACAAGACTTAAAAAGAAATATAGAAATTGTTTCATCCCTGGCCACTCTGACCACCCAGAAGTCTGAAAATTTGTGCACTAACATTGTTTATTTGACTGAGTGAGTGTTAAAAGTTTCATAATTCTATATTATCTGGAAGTATATTAAAATTAATTTACAAAATTTGAAAGGCTATTTGGAAATTTGTCTGTTTCCGGGCTCTCTGACAACGCAGTAGTCTGAAACTTTGTAAACTTGCATTATCATCAGATTCTGAAAAGTCTACCAAATTTCAGATTCCTACGTGCTCTAGAAGTATATTATAAATCGATTACAAGATTTGTCGACAGACAGAAAGACAGACGGACGGACGGACAGACAGAGAAGCAAGTTAAATAAAACCTTTTTAAAAATATTGGGAGGGCTTAGCTCATCAGTGGTTAACCCTCCCAGCGATTTCGCCAATTTAATCTACCAGATCGCTTCTTGGATCTCTAATATTGGATTGGGCGATCCTACTTATATACGCTACACTGATCTAAGAAGCGGTCTGGTGGATTAAATAGGCGAAACTGCTGCGAGTATTCACAACTGATGAGCTAAACCTTCCCAATATTTTTTGATCGCAATAAGAACAGTAGAAGTTTGATTTTTGTGAAAAATAAACATTCGTGCTTTCAAATAATTTCATTTCCTATAATAGCGTGTTATTGCTTTATATTAACATACACCATATTTATCCTTTATACAAATAAGGGCAGGTAAGAGTAATGTTCAGAAAGACATTTGAAAATTATCCCGCATTTGTTTCTTTTGAACGAAAAATCTAAATTATTTTAAGGAGAAATCACGATTATTGGACAATTTATTTTTCCGTTTATCATTACTCTTCACAATTCATCCTTTCATACTTAATCCTTAAGGTTAGAAATAATCGTGTTTTTTCCTTAAAATAAATTTCGATTTTCGTTCAAAAGAAACACATGCGAGATAATTTTCAAATGTCGTTCTACAATCATAAGCCGTAATATATTGTTTTAGTGATGTTCAGGTTGAAAACTTTGAGGTGTTGCCGGCGGGGAATTGAGCGAAACCTCACCCAGTTAGCGGGGAGACAGCCCGTGGTTGAATTACGTGACATTTACTCTATACAAGGAATTTATATCGTGCGGTAGTTCTTATATTTCTGAACTATACTAAAAGTGTTTAAAATGAAATGGTTGCGATATAAAATGTTATTTGAACTCCGAAATGTGTGTGTGTGCTATTACTTGAAACATTTTTATATTCTGTTGAAAATTTCCTTTTAAAAGATGTTAGTAAAAAAAAAAAAGAAAAATGCGAATAAAACCCATTTATTGTTTTAGGGTATAGATGTCAGATTGATCATGTCTGCATTTCAGGGAACAATCACAATGGTCGTTCTTAAGTATCATTTTATGACTGGAAACGCCATTTTCTTTCTCAAATATATCCTTCTGTAAATGTTTTGCAATAATAACTCATATAATCTTATGCTAGAACAATTAATCTTTATTGCCAAGTTAGAACTACAATAGAAAAGGCATCTAAAGTAACAAGACTATTCAACTCCTAACTCTGGGCTGCTCAACTTAATCCATGCGTCTTATAGATAGAACCAATAATTTAAATTAAAACTATGCAAATTGTGCTACAATAAAGAACGAATATGAAAATACACAACAGTATGTTTTAGGAATTTCTCGAATGCTGGAGTTGTATGAAATGTAGACTAGCCATTATAGTATTTGTGTAGAAGAAGACCCATTTATTTAGCTTATTTTTATGAAATTTTTGTCTTTTCTCTGAAGAGTTCCCGCACAGAACCAAACAAATTTATAAGATAAAAAATCTATTCGAAATTTTCTTATCCCTTTCAGTTACATATTCATTGTGTACATAGCAGATATGTACTTTGAATATCATAATCATTGTACATTACTCTTTTTTATTTGTTGATAAGTGTGAATTGTGTACTTTGACAATGTATTGACAGGATGTCAATATATAATTTTTAATTGTGTCACAATCAATTCTCACAGTTTTTCGTGGTAAATATGAACACACAGAGAGAGAGGTTTCACTTTCCAGTAGATTGTGATGTGTGATAGGAAGTTGAGGGAGAAAGGCAAAATCCAATATTTACGATACAAGTTTACATTTAGAGCGACAACAGTGTGTTTGTTGTTCTGCTGACTTTGGCTTGCGACCTCCTTTCCTCGCTTGGCCAACCTCCGTAATCACCCTCCGCTGCCCTATCTTTACATCCAATTTGCACACATTCTCTCTATTCTCTGACAAACTTCGCAGCTCATCGCCGACGGAGTCATCGTGGAAGCATTTCTTGTTCCTTTCCTCCAAATATTACGAATTTTGAGACATATCCCTATCTCCTCTATAATCCAATATTCTAAATTTTCTGTTCTGCTAGTTTTTGTGACAATTTTACCGAGACCTTTATTTTTTATTGCAACAACACACTTCCTCCGAGAATAAGTTTCTTGCTTTATTTGAACGATCTCTCAAGATTTCGGGGGTATTCCAAACCATTCTACAGGAGTATAAAACTTTTTTTCTTCTTTTTTTTCCTACGAATTGTCCACTAATTATGTATCTCCTTCAAATTTTCTATCCATACGAAAATTTTGAGTGAATTCTTATCATTGTTGTGTAGAGTATCATTTTTGTGCTATATCTCTATATATATAAAATTCAATGTCTGTCTGTTTCGCGATAAACTCAAAAACTACTGAACCAATTGGTACCAAATTTTGCATGTCGCTTTTTATAAACCTGAGGAAAATTTTCGGCTACATTTTAGTATTTTCGGCTATTTCTTTTTTTCATTTGAAAAACTTTTTTTACGCGGAGTAAATACGAGGCGAAGTAACAACACGAGGCCAATTAAGCGACCAATGAGCGTTCTGCATTTCTTTTCACGTTGCTTGCGTACTTTTTTTCAAATATCTTTTTATAAGAGTGTCACTTTTTTTTACAAAAGTATTGAGAGAGAAATTTATATTACTAAATTACGGTAAGTGCACACAATGCAATTTAAAAAAAAACTTTTTAAAAGAATTAGCGTTACTGTATGTAAACAATGGCTTTCGTATTTTTTATTAATTTTTGTTCTGGCCTTTGTTTTTTTTATATAATAAATAAAAGTTACAGTCAATATGATATATAATTCTTAAAATTAAACAAACAATAGTCATGATTATATAAAAGGGCGTACCTGGATCTGTAAAAGAAAAAAAATTGTTTTTTTTTTTTTTCTTTTACAGATCCAGGTACGCCCTTTTATATAATCTTAATTAATGGATCGCCTTTTGACTCAAACAATAGTCAATATGCAAAATAATACAAACTAACTTAATGAAATCTTCTAATATATAAAAGTCAATGTATGTTGTCTGTTTCGCGATAAACTCAAAAACTACTGAACCAATTTGTAGCCAAATTTTGCATGTCGCTTTTTATAAACCTGAGGAAAATTTTCGGCTACATTTTGATTAGTATTTTTGGCTATTTATTTTTATTTGAAGAACTTTTTTTACGCGGAATAAATACAAGGCGAAGTAACAACAACAGGCCAATTAAGCGAACAATGAGCATTCTGCCCTTTTTTTCAAGTTGCTTGCGTACTTTTTTTGAAATATCTTTTTATACGAGTGTTACTTTTTTTACAAAAGTATTGAGAGAGAAATTTATATTACTAAATTACGGTAAGTGCACACAATGCAATTAAAAAAAACTTTACAAAATTAGAGTTACTGTATGTAAATAGTGGCTTTCGTATTTTTTATTAATTTTTGTTATGGCCTTTATTTTGTTTATCTCTTTTTTAAAAATCATTTAAAATGCAGTCGCAGTCATTAGCAAATACATGTTTGCCTAATTTCCACATGATCTTTTATTTTGTACAGAAAAATATGCCAGTATTTTGGATTATTTTTTTTTATAAACCTTTTTTTTTCTTATTCTTACTGAGAAGATTGGCATCGCAGTCAAGATCCATCGCAATCACTCACTCAACTCAGGCAATTTCAAGGGTTTATGCGCTGGGGCGGGTACCTCGGGGGTTGGGAGGAAAAGCTGCCATCTATTTATATTGATTTGAAAACAACTAAATGGGTTGCAAAAATAATTAAATCAAATACCTAAACACTAATATAATACAATTTTTGCCATCATACATACTTTTTGCCTGTGGTTTAGTGTTACTTCTGTATTGCTATTATATGGCACTTCTACTATTTATTATTGATGTACTTTCAGTATGAAGGACATTGCACTCAGGGGAATTCTCGGGCGAAGCCGGGTCATTCGTCTAGTACATATATATAATTAATATATTATTTTAAAGTTTTTTTTTATAAATTATTGAAAATTTGTGTATGTTATTTTTTAACAGGTTCATGTTTCTTACGGCACATTTCAAAATTGTGAGTGTTGTGGAGTACAACATACACATTGATGAAGTGCCGCCTATATGATCATTGAACACAAATATGAGCATACGAGTATGTACTTATGTGAATATTTACTGGTTTGATCAAATGTTATAATGTTTTTGTCTTTAATTCCTTTTTATTCTTGCTATCTTCAATTTTTCTTATTTTCCGCTTTTATGACGCATAAATGCCGAAGCTTCAGCGTTAACCTGTTATTACCTTACTTTTTTACTATAAAAATTACAACTTTTTTTGAACCTTAAAATATAGTTCTCATCTACCGCTTTCTGATTTTTTTACATATTAATAATATTTTTATTTCAATATATATACAAAATAAATATATAATACTAATATTATAAATATATATATGCGTGTATTGAGTTGTTCAATGCACACAAACAGTTTAATAAGTTGTTTACATGCGAGATAATGCCGCTACATGTATGCAATGCCATAAGAACACAAAAGGTGACTTACAATTGACAGGCATTAAAATATATATCTTTTATATAATGTAGAGGATTTTTTCATAATTAAAAGTTAAAATGAGAAGGTTTGCACGAAAATTATTTTCAAAAAATAATTCAATTTATTTTTGTATTTCGGGTCATATCGAGCCTCATCAAAGTACTTGTGACACGCATATAAGAAATATATTCGAAGTCTGATGTAATGTTGGTAAGTGATTTTTATTATCATCACTCTACGACTATATATAAACATCCTTCAATCCCTCGGGATTCTTATATGGCATTCGTCAGTTTTTACTGAAAATGCGTTTAAATATTGCCGTGGTGAAGCGACGACTCTATAGATTTGTTAATTAAAAACAAGGTAGAATTTTAATCTTTGGACTTCAAAATTTTCAAAGAGGAGCAAATGTGAAAGGTTTTCCATCTTGCTGTTCCTAATTATTACGAAAGGCGAGATGAGGGAAGTAAAGCATCTCTGTTCATTCCTTCTCATCAACAAGAGAAGTCATCAAAAACATTTCATTCTCGATTTGAGACAAAATTAATGTTAGTTTCACACATCAAAAATGCGTGTTAGTTAAGGTTCCTAAAGGCACAAATGTATGGTTGTTAAATAGGTTGAAATGAAAACAAGACAATCCCCAAAACTTTTAGAGGTATACAAAGAGGTGCGACATTTTTCGGTTCATTTACATCCGAGCTTCGCCACTGCTTTCCCTGTCCTTTGGTTTGGAGACTTAATGGTGACACTGTGCTCTGACGCTATTCAATATGCGTTTCAAGAATTCCTTACCCTCGGTTGGAAGTCGCC
This sequence comes from Cordylochernes scorpioides, assembly GCA_030710605.1. Classification (NCBI taxonomy): domain Eukaryota; kingdom Metazoa; phylum Arthropoda; class Arachnida; order Pseudoscorpiones; family Chernetidae; genus Cordylochernes; species Cordylochernes scorpioides. The sequence goes on along the minus strand of CP092872.1, from coordinate 47,018,714 downwards.
GAAGTCCCATTGAACCTTGTTCTTTTAGCTTGATTTCCGGGAGTGAGGCGATGCGGAACCCATTAGGCTTTTTTTCCTCAGCCGTAGGAGTTGTAGTCTAGAGGCTAGACCACGTACGGTGGTGATTCGTGAATCCTCGAGAGAATGGCTCTTGTTTCATGCAGCATCCTATGATCAACGACGACATAGTAAATGTTGCCGCTTGTACGAGAATCCTTTATTTGTGAATGGATTTGGTCAAACAATTTCGTCTTATGAAACACTTTTGTATGTTACATGTTTTTCTAGCCACATATGGCTTTAACACGACGGAATATTTCTAAAGATATAACTCTCTAGGCAAAAAGGAGGTATATAATAGAATTTTGTTCTTTTTTGGGCGCCCACATTACTCGAATTCTAGAGTTTAATTGCGTGCTACCCGCGAACACCGAGTGCTGCATATGAAAAATATAGCTAAATGTTGAGTAAAATTTGATTCCTGTAACTTGCTTCTTTTTAATTTTTTAATTCTTGTTTTGAAACATGCATCTCTCATATGATAACCTTTATGTATGTGTGTGTTATGGAAACTAATTGTAAAATTGGCAATATATCGCATATTTCCTGCTTTTTTTCTCTCATGATTTGTTCACATGCACAATCTTCCACTAGACAACTGAGTATAAAAATTCACCAAAAGGAAAGGTTTTTATTGGAGAAAAATACAGATAGCTCTTTCGAGCATGCTCTCCATCAACTAAATTTAAATTAGGCTGATAAAATAATTTTTAAAAAATACATTCTAGAAAGATCCTTTTATTTTTTTAAATTTAATTTATTAATCAACTAGGCGCGATATTCAAATATTTGCGTCTAAAACAGAGGAAACAAAACAGCAAACAAATTAGAACTTAGAATTAAATATTTACAAATTTACATGTATTATTCTACAGAGTTCATAAAATTATATAGACAAAGTGGCTGAGGTGAAAGAGTTAGATCATTTAAATCAGGAAACAAACGATGTTTCACTTCTGCAAAGTTCGGACAGTCGTAGATGAGGTGAAGAGCAGTTTGTTCAGTTTCTCCGCAGGAAAAATTTGGTGTTTTTCATAGGCCTCTTCATGCAATTATTTCTGGAATTTTCCGTGTGATGTGACAAATTGAGTGACTATAAAATTTGGATGAAACTGTGTAGGAATTCCTTTTGGAAAAATAGTGTGCATTGTGTAATTATCATTAAGAATGGACTGGTACAAATGATTCATAATAATAGCTTTACTTCTTTTATTTCGTTTGAAAAATATAAAAATGTGGCGGTGGTGTAACCTTTCCTTTTTGTCATTATCGAAACTCGGAATTTTCCCGATTGTAAGTGAAAAAGGCTTGCTTACACTGTCGTCCTTTTTACGAAGACCCTCGCATTTTAATTTAAAAAAAATAGTTTTTTAAAAGCCTTCCTTTATTTTATGATAGGTAAACTGAGATTGGACATTTAATTTTTATATTAATTAAGAAAAAAGGTTCACAGAAGCATTAGATAAGTAATGATTTACTTTTATAAATTCAAAATAAAGAACGATAAAATCGCCTTTGCAATTTTTCTCGTGGTAAAAATAACAACTCGTGATTAATCAAAACTATGATTGATACCAAGAGTCCTCTATTTTATAAATATAAACTTTTAAAAATTCTTGAAATTTCAAATTTTCATAAGAGAGAAATTCTAATAAAAATGTTATTATTGAAAGATCTTGCTGAAGATACTGGTGGTATTGTTCACATTATTTTGCCTCAGTTGAATAAATCGTTATCACTTTTTTAAGCCCAAGGAATAAGAAAGCCATTTTAAAATATGCCAAGACCTGTTATAAACGATCAAATCCGCGCGACCCCAACTGTAAATAGAATCTTGTAACGGGTGACTAGGTGACCTATGGCTGTGACCTCGAAACCAAAAGCCGAGTGGGAGGATGCTAACGAACCGGAACATAAAGAAAAATTGCATATACAAGTATTTGTACTAGTCAAAAGGTAAAGAATATTTGTTTTTAAATCAAAAATTATTCAAATAGGAGTTCATCACACCAGATATTGATATAAAAATCATTAATGGCAGTGTTATCCTCTATGCATGTTGTAGGAGAAGCTCTTAGATAATAAAGCATGAAAAAATGCCAGATTGGTTTTCCATATCGACAATTCTATCCACATTTCATCTATTCTGTCATACATTTTCTGGTTAAAAGCGAAACTTCAACTCTACCCACTCCACAGAATTCAAGGAATCTTTCATATTTCTCATACGCTAAATGTTTTCTTTAATGAGGTAGATCTGTAACAACATCCGGTATATAATCGAAGACAATCCCTGAGTAGACATCCTAAAACAATGGAAATTATTATATAATTAATTTGAAAATTAGTGCCAGTTCTATAGATGGCGATAGATGGCGCTAATAATGATATTTTAAATGAAGCTGACACCCGTGTATTGAAGCAGAAGAAAATCTCTTTGGAAAACCTCTATTAGAGTATTTTATAATGAATGGGCACTTGTAAATCCAGTTGTATTTCGCAAAATTTGCATTTATATTTTTCTATTTTGACACACACACGAGTATTGCACCCATTCGACTTAGGTTTGTTGTGTTTTATTCTAGAGATTTTGGAATTTTTATAAAATATATTTAAATAAAATATGCTATTATCAATCTATTATTCTATGAAGTGGACTGCACACATGGAATTTTATTTACATTTCGTATAGAAATAGGTAAAATAATTGAGTCAATAGATATAATTTTATGAATAATTGAAAATTTTATTCTCGCCCAGCGCGATCAGTTTTTAATTTTAAAGAAAATAAATAATTGAGAAGTTGAGCCATATATTTTGTCAATGTTTTGTTGAAAGAAAATATGTCACAAAGTCTATTTTATTGATGCCGTCGATAAGGTATTTTATGATTGTGAGTTTTGTCTAATAAAATCATAAATATTTCAGTTAAATGTTTGGAATCCAACAAAACTATTCTTCGCTTTTATTACTTTATATATATTTATTTATTTATGATTCAAAAATGCAAAATTATTTTACAGTTGTACATAAGAAATTTCATTTTGAAACATCATAAATTCGGATATCTATTAACTATTAGTTGCTAGATTTAAATTCTTGTAATTAGTAATTCCTGTTTTTAAGGGAAATTCTGCAGAATTTACGGCATTCTTTCTATATCTGATCATTTTCCATCTAGTGTCGTATCTTGCTACAATTATCCCATGTCTAAATATAGATGAGCTAACTACTGTGTTTTTGTCGTGTGTCCCCTTGACAAAAAAGTTTCGCACGATTATCAAATCACCCGCGGGACAAAACACTCATCGACACAACCCGAAATTGACACCAGGATGTAAAAACAGGTGTCGGGAAAAGAGTCCCAAAGTTTTTGAGAGGTCGAGAAACGGCAAAGGGCCTGAGAAGCCGACGTTGTAATATCTAGGACAATGCCTGCGGCAGAGGTCCTTTGTTCAATTTGTCGCTCGAACCTTCTAAACTCCTCGAACCCCTTATCGCAATGTCCAACTCCAGCTAATATCATCATCATCTCTTAGCGCTCTCTATCTGAAGAAATGTATTGAAGCAATGCGACTAGAACTGGCCGATCGTCGGGATATCCATCATGACAACTTCATGTGTCTATGGGCGATCACAGCAAAATTTCGTACTCTGAATGTGGTGTTAAGGTCCATCTCTTTCTGACCTTTCTCCCACTTCCAGGAAGTTAAGATATAAGTTAACTTTAAAAATTTTAGATAGCAAATATCCGCGAAACTGACATTTTAAATATGTTTGCGTAGCGATTATTCTTTTAATGGGTTATATTATTAATTTCTTGATATAGTAGTCGCTGAGAAGTGATTATAATAATCCATTAATATATTATAATCATTATTTTCCGTACACCCAAAATTTTCTCGTTTTGCTATTCATTATGCTAATTTACATAGGTTCGAATAGCCTGGTGTCAATCTATATATTTAGTTCTCTACATCTGAAATTTTTTAATTATTGAATCATTAGCTTTGGTTGGGAAAAGATGAGCAATTGCCCGTCGTGAATTTTTTTTTTAAACATTAATAGGGATTTGAATTTCATAAAAAAAATAGATGTTAAGATTTAAATAAACCACAATTAAGGCAGTATAACCTTTGTGCTTATTTTGCATCGTCTTCTGCAAAATTAAATTGAATAACGACATTCCCTTTATCTTGATTTACCGATTGTTAAAAAAATAATTTTTTGATACTTTAAATCATCTGGAGTGATTGAAATATGATTTTTACCTAACTTAAAATTGATATTTTTTATAATATTTTTCTCAATCGCGTTTATTAAAAAAATTTCATTTTCATTTTGTGAAAATATGCCAGGTGTGGCGGACTCAATTTCGCCAATAAGGACTAGAAGTCGAAATTTGCGCATTGAATCAAATTTTAAAAGAAAAACTAAAATAAATGTTTCAATGGTTTTCTATTCTTACACGATTTCAATCTTGCCGTGTGAATATGCACGTGTTTACTATATGTGATTGCCTACTAAATAGATCGATTGAAGGAAACATTGAAAGCACCAGAGGGCACACTACATCGGTGGATTAAGACAAGATTAAAAAAAAAACACGACATGTCTTAAAATCTATGCTATCATCGTGATTATATCGTATCATTGGGCGTGATCGAGAAGGCACATAATTTTAAGAATACTGATTAGCTTAAAAAAGTAAATATAAGGTTGTTCTGAAAGTTCGTGTTTTCTTAAAACGTCGTTTTTCTTAATACTTGGCGAATAATATTATCACGGCAAAAAAATAATAATACATTTACTTTATATATATATATTACAAAGACATTATACATAATGGCGAGTAATATTATGGTGAATAATATTAGTATTTCAATTTTTTGCAAGTGTTTACGAACTTTTGGGACAACCTTGTAGTTTCTACCACTTACTACCACTATGATTGTCCACATTGTCTAGATGGGGCAAGTAACAACTTTTTAAAATTTATTCTCTCTCCGAAAAAAAATGGAACGATTACTTTATACAATTTGACCGAAGAAACCTCACCACGAGGGACCGACCCAACTTCCGGGTTGGTTATCGGACCGTGGGGTGGCGGAAGCCAAAATGGCGTCTAAGGAAATCAACCCAGACGATACATCCCCTTCCTCATTTCCATTAAAATAAAATAACTAAATCTGTTTTCTGCCGGGTTGGTTTTTGTTGTTACAATTATTTTTAGATGATAATTTTTTAATTTGTTCATTTAGTTTGTTTTTAATTCAACGTAATAGCTACACTTAATTTTATATACCTCATTTTTATGCTCCATTAACTTGGTTAAGAAATTAAAAGTAAAATCGCCTCATTATTAAAAAGTTTATTAGTCTTTTAATTTATACAATTGTCTTTTTAAAATAATATTATGCAATTCTTTATGCAAATTTTTACAATCATATGTCTAATGTTTATGTAATGAATATGTAATGGATGTTAATTAAAGTAATATGCAGTTGCAAAATTGAATTTGTCAGTCATTTTTGGAATCTTCCATCGTTGACATTTTTATTTTTTATTTTTCGAGCATGAACACATCTAACAAAATTCATCGTACAACTTTTTAGAATTTGATAAATATCTTCGAAATCATATTTTATTAGAAGTCAATTCGAAATATAAGCATTAATTACTCTAAAAATTACTGAATCAACCTTTTAAGCGTCTTGACCAAGCAACGCTCAGGTTCGCGTTCTTGCATTTAAAGGGCATCACGAGCTGAACTCGTGTAGCGTGTGATCAAAAAAAAAAAAAAAAAGAGCCACCCAAAGCTAACTCGGGTAAGATATAAAATAATATTACTCTCATGTTGATCACTTTTGATGCTCGATTTTATTTTGTAAAATATAGTTAATAGACAACTCCTGAACTCCTGATTTCGCTTATTTTTCTCTTTAGCTCTTTTTTGTTCCGAATAAACAACAAAATAACATTTTAACAGCATTGAAAATGATGGCAGGATGTGATACTGATTAGCCACAAACGACTCTCCATAAAAAAAAAACTCAAAACAATACGTTTTGTAGATATCTTTTGTGCAGAACACACAGAACGCATATCAAAGAATTTTAGGCAAACCACCTGATTGAAAGATTTGGCAAATTTTATGGTTCCTACCGTATGACGTCATGAAATCAAAATTACCTCTGTACTAATGAAGACCATAAGTCGAATCCATGGTATACAGGTTGGCTTAATTGTTTGCCAAACCTAGTGTTGTGACATAGTCTCTGATATGGATTTCCCTATATTGTGAAATAATATCAACAAAATGCAGTGTTTTGAAGCATTTAAAAAATAAAATGGAGAAGGAAATTTTCGCAAATATTTAAACTTACTCCCCTTCAAGAATTCTATCGCTCCTTATTTCTAAAGGTTAAAAGTAAAAACTACATACGCATAGAACATATATTGCCCTCTTTTATATACTTTCAAAGATGAAATTTTGATATTTTTTTAAATAATAAAACTAATTTTGATTTTTTCCGCATTTTATTATTAGTCAACTAAAGTACGCTCTTAAAATAGAGAAAATGTGTAGGTTCAAATTTACTAGTATTGACGTGTAAAAGGTTAGCGATATCAAAATTTATTTGATATACAAATATGTATATGATATATAGTTCACACACCCCATATCGCCTATTCCATTATCTTGGGCAATTTTACTTTAAAGTTGATAGATTTCCTTGTGATAGTTAACTCATCGCATTTGTGTTAGTTAAAAGCAGAATGGCGTTATATGCCAAAATGTTCTAAAATTATCATATAATAAAAGGTAAAAGCAAGAATAGTTGACATCTTCAACTTTTTTTTTCTGGAAAATAGGAATTTTTGGGGAAAGGAATTTCGATAAAATGACACACACAATTATATAATTTTAAATAACTAAATTGAAAAGTCATTTTGGAGATTGGTTTATAATTAAGTTATAAAGGATTGACTTTTCTCAGCCTTATTTTTATACTTTATTATTTCAATGCAAATTAACATTAGCAATATAGTTTTTTGAAAAGTGCGACAGCGGGTCGCTGAAACGTTGTCAATAAAATAGAGTCAAAAAAGTATAAATCATCGATCATAAATCAAGTATAAATCAAAAAGTATAAAATAAAGCTGAAGTCAATCATTTATAGCTTAAATTTAAAACGACACGTGATACCGCTTCAATTCAATTAAGTCCAACCTCACCAGTGACTGAAAGCAACCAAAAGGGTTTCTTCCACCTCTTCCAGTATGAATTTCTAGCCGTTTCTACATGTATAGACATGTGGTGGATCTACAATATGGCCAGTTTCCAAATGCCTATTATGGTTTATATCAAAAATTTATATTGACCTTTAAAAAAACCCTACCATCTTATATAAATCAAGTTAAGAACTATAATACCGCGAATAATACTAAAATCCAACTGGTATTCGTTTCAAAGTAGCAAAGTACCACCGTCTGCATGCCTGCACAATTCTCTATAACATATTGATGATTCCATATTGCGTCTGTTACGTAAAAATTAAAGGGTATCTTAACCAAAATTATAAAAATGTCTGATTTAATGGATTACAAGTAGCTTTTTAGGTTCTCTGATCTTAAACAACCTAATGTTGCCCTACTTCTTTATAAGCATGATGCATTAGCGCGCTATCTGTGGATTAAACTGTCAAAATTGCTGGAGCGTTCACTTACTGATAAGCCAGGCTCTTTCATTATATTTTTCATTTCAGTAAGAAGACAGTAGGAATTATTTTTTTTTTTTAGAAAGAAACTTATTAAAATATCGTTATTTCTTCATAAATTCCAATCCAGTCCATCAGTTCAAATTTTCTTTTTCCTATTATCCTTTTTCTCTAATTTTACTCATCATAATTTCTTCGAAATATTTCTTCTTTATATATGTACCATTCCAATCTTAAGTCTTTTTACGTTGACCTCTTTAATAGTTGCTCTCCACATATTCTGAGGACTTCTTCATCTTCGACTCCGTTAGCTCATCTTATTCTTCTTAGTCTTTTCCATATTAACAGTTCAAATACCTTTCTATCTTCTCTCACTTCCCACTTGCCACAAGAGTGTATATCCCATGAAACACATATATTCATTTAAAAACATAACAATAAACTGATACCTATATGGACTATCTCTTTATTACACTGTGTAACAAAAATATGTTTAGATGGAAATTTTGCCGGGAAGAAATTGTTATTAAAAAAGCATAGGGCTCCTCTCCCGTAAAATTAAACGTCAAAGATAGACGCCATCTATTGACCATCGCAGCAAACTAACGACCTCAGGTCGTCAAAGCCACAACACCAGCTTTAGCAAACCGAGAAACGTCCACCTAGAGACCGTGGTTTCGGGATAATGGTCCTAAAGTCTGCCCTAGGCTGACGAGGGCCATTAGCTCAAAACCATGGTCTCTAGGTGAACGCTTCTCAGTTTGCCAAAGCTGGTGTTGTGACTTTGTCGCCGACCTGAGGCCGGTTGTTTAGCGGCGACGGTCAATAGATGGCGTCTAGTTTTGACGTTTAATTTTACGTGAGAGAAACCCTATGATTTTTAAATAAGAATATTTTTATTTGTTCCTCATTTAAAATTATGTTTTTAGACATGTCTAATTAACTGGATCTTTCTTTAATTATTTTTTGTTTACTTATATAATACCCCTTCTCATACAATGGAGAATCTGTGTGAGACCAGAGAGTCTCAATAAAGGCTGGTGTATTAGGATACATACAATTGTAAAATAACAATGATACAACTTCAAACTTAGTTTTGAGTCTAGGAGATGTATTTATTTGAAAAATGCCAAAAGAACACAAGTCCTAATAATAATGACAATATGCATCTGAAAAAAAAACGAAAGTAACATACTTCCCGTCGATATAGGCGTCTGAAATTATTCCTACTTGCATTATAATTAGGATTGAGCGAGTGTGCGAATTTTAAGGCTTCTAGGTTGTCTGGAAGTATACTAAAAATTGACTAAAACAGTCTGAAACTCTTTCTACTAAACATACCTCCTAACTAGCTAGAAGTCTAAAGTTTTATACACTTACATTTCCATCAAGATTGAGTGAGTGTATACATTTTTAGACTTCTACGTGATCTGGAAGTATGTCAAAAATAGATTACAAATTTTTGAAAAGATGTAGGCAAGTTAAATAAAAGCCTTTAAAAAATTACGCCCTTTGCGATTAATTATGGCAAAAACCACTTGCTTACCAAGTTTTTTAGGATTCATATGTTTAAGACAAATTTATTTTTAAAATGCAATTCGATATTAAAGGCCACAAGAGAAATATCTTTAGAATATAGTTAAAACCTATAGTTAAAATTGTAAAAAATAATTTTATTGACACCTAGATCACAAAATATTTTCAAATGCTTTTTGGCGAGATTTTCGATTATAATAAAAATTGCTTTCTGAGTTAAATTCCATATCTAGTCCCCCATCATGTTCACCGTTTACGAATCTTTATAGTGTGACTCAAACGCCGCAATATCTTGATGAAAGTGCTCACCTTGCTCTTCTAAGTATGTTCCCATGTTGTCCTTGAATGCGTCGAGATGGGCGTCTAATATATAAACTTTGAGGGACATTCGGAACCCATGGTACCATAACGAGCATAAGATTAAGCGACCGCGTTATTTTTTTCAAAATTTCATCCAAAAGGTTCCACTGCTTTAGTCTGAATGTCAGAAATTTTCCCTTTGATTTTGTGGGTTCTAGATTTCTTATTAAGTCATCACTTCAGTTTGGCTGGTTAAATGTCGGTATGTCCTTATATCTCCTAGTAATTCTTTGTTATGAAAGCTGTCTTCATCCTCTGATTTACTGTTCTTTAATGTTGTAGATGGGCAGAATAGGTATTGGGTACTCAGGACTGTGAGGAACGGGAGAAATGGACTAAGGAATCTGGATAAAAGATAGCAGGTGCTGTTTATTAAAGTAGCAGTTAGTCGAGTGATCAGTGGGCTCTCGCAAGCAAACCTTATTGTTTTCTTTGCACCTCTATATCATGCTTCCAGTGTTTTAGCGCAAAGATTACAACTGAAGTGAGGTGGTCAAGGTTTGTCTTGGTCGCCAATTGGCATTCCAAAATATGCTTGGTATGCTTTACACATCTTGATAGCAGTAAGCAATAAGTATTTTTAAAAACGCCGCAGACGCAGACAAAATGGTCATCCGCATTATACTCACAACCGTTTTTGACCATTTGAATTAGTTTTAGTTAATGTAAATGTTTTAAAATATATATTTTTTACACACACAACTTTTATCTTTTATAAAATACAAATGAAAATAGAGTTGAATAAGTCACTAATATTTTAATTACAATTTTGCATTCTATATTTTCAATCCGTGAGATATTATTTTTTTTTAATATCAGAAATAATTTATTTCACACACAAAATTATTCTAAAAATACATCAACAAAATTATTTTATCTTTAAAAAATCATCCCGACGTCTCGGTGACAAACTGAAACTATTTTAGAGGGTTTTCTCAGAGAATTATAGATGCATATTGTTACATCATGATTAATGGCGTATTTCTTATATTAGTTTTAATATATTTGAAATTTAAATTATATATTTATTTATTTTTATATAAAATATTCTATGATATTTATTTAAAACAGATTATTAATTTATCATCATTTGTATTTAGGTACACTGTGACTTCACTGCTCTCTTTGATGTGAGAAAATAAATAAAGGATTCTGGTGGCTACTTAAAGAAGACTTATCTCGTTATTCCCTTTTATAAATTTGTAGGATGGTTGAAACACGCTCTGGTAAGATGCAAGACCCAGCACAGGAGAGAATCCAGGCTGAAGAGTCTGCCAAGCCGCAACCTGGTGTAACAATTGGTAGAGATGCTAGTTCCGACCCAGTTGTCCTGAATCCCAACATCGACATCCCCAAGTATGATGGAACGGAAGACCCTCGCCCATGGATTGAATCTCTTGAAGAAATTGGCTTCTTGTACCATTGGGCAGACTACATTATCTCTCGTTATGCCGCCATGAACATGACGGGAAGCGCTAAAACCTGGTTGAATTTACACAAAGCTAGTTTCACGAGCTGGGAAAATATTAAAATCCGCCTCATTCAGGATTTTTCTTTGGACGCGAATAAAGAAGAACTTAGAATGAAGCTCAACAGAATGCAACACTGGAATGAACCAGCAATCAGGTTCGCGGAAGACATTCTAGTGTTGTGCAACAAGGTTGACCCCGCAATGGAAGAAGAAACAAAAATTGAACATGTTATTGGAGGACTGAAAAAAGAGTACTCATTCGCGCTCTACCTGAACCCTCCTAAAACGACCGATGACCTTCTTGTCGTGTGCAAGAAAATGGATTTTTTTGAAAAGAAGTATCGGGAACGTGTGGAGAAATCCAGAAACCTAGATAACGGTCCACGCTATTCTAGACCCCAACAACAATCGAGGTACATGCCGCCGACTGCCGCACGAAACTACCAGACCACTTCCAGGCCCCAAGCCCCTGTTTCCAATAATTACAAGAACGACTCCCATCCTAACCCCAGACAGTATCGAAACAACTTTCCCCAGCCCTCTACCCCTAGACGTCCTTATAATCCTAACTTTGTGCCGAAACCAAACCTTCAGAGAAACACTTACAATAAAAGCCAAGAAGTGAGCAAAAATAGGACGGAAGATGGAAGACCAATCTGCTTTAAATGTAACAAGCCAGGGCACGTGGCCCGTTATTGTAGGGTCAAGTTTATAAGAATCCTAGAAGAGGATCCAGCAGATACCCAAGAGAAGGTCGAAGAAAAATGCCAAATGAATGAAATATCAGAGAAATCAGGACCTCGGCTTTATGCTGATGTATGTCATAGCACACAGACAAATATTCCTACCCGGAATAGATATTCCGTGTTGGAAGATTTAAACTAAGCGTCGCGCCTGAATCTGTCAATCAAAGCAAGTCGACCATAAACGGAATCAAGAAGTTGGACCCTAAATACAAATTAAAAATTAATGTGGACAAGATAGGGACTTTTGAAGCTTTGGTTGATACAGGTGCTGACCTCTCAGTGGTCGACCTCAGAACGGCCCTCGATACAGGCCATGGTATAAGTAAACTCGCAAAAATTTGTGCAGGACCCGATGGAAAAAAATTGGACATGGTAGGAAGTATATTTTTAAATATAAAAATTGATGACGAAACATTATCACACAACTTTGTGATATTGAAAACGCATTTACGGACATTAATTCTTGGGAGAGATTTCCTTAAGAAAATGAACGCAAAAATAGATTGTAAGCAAGAAACTATAAAATATGATTTGACGAATAATCATGACGAAATCAATTTTGAAATGTTGAAAATAAAGAGTGCCAAGGATTCCATTGTACCGGAATGTTCCATGAAATTGATCAAGGCATTGGTAGAAACAGAGGATGGAGAATATATTATCGAGGAGAGCAGCAAAATGTTTCAAACAAATGGACTTCGTCTAGCAAGAAGCTTGATCAATGTTATAAATAGGGAAACACACATCTGGATAACTAATCCGTATCCTCGACCGTTAAAAATAATGAAAAACCAAACATTGGCTTTTGGAAGTAGTCCAGCGAAAATAAATGTGAGTCGAGAAAGAGAGGTAGAAAAGAACGAAGAACCTAGATTCCAAATAAACGAAAATCTTTCACCAAAGGAACAGAAGGAGTTAAAACAAGTTTTAGAAAGGTATGGAGATCTTTTTTCATCGAGATTAGGGAGAACCAATTTGGCAAAACATCGGATAGACACAGAAGACGCGAAGCCAATTAAACACAAGCCTTACCGGGTAAGTGCTAAAGAACGAGATATTATAAAAGAGCAAATTGACGAGATGCTTACAGAAGGCATAATTAGGCCATCTTCTAGCCCCTGGTCTTTTCCAGTAATATTGGTCAAGAAGCGAGATGGTAAATACAGATTTTGTGTGGACTACAGAAAACTGAATAATGTGACAGTAAAAGATGTCTATCCGATCCCTAGAATAGACGAAGTTATGGATACTCTCCAAGGATCTACACACTTCTCAGCAATAGACCTCAGATCTGGATATTGGCAAGTTGAAGTCGAAGAAAGAGACAAAGAGAAAACAGCTTTCACTACAGCGCATGGATTATATGAATTCAACGTGATGCCTTTTGGACTTTGTAACGCGCCTGCTACCTTTGAGAGAAATATGGAGAATATGCTTGGAAATCTGAGATGGCAAATTTGTTTGTGTTATCTGGATGATGTTATCATATATAGCCCGGATTTTCCAACGCACCTCAAAAGACTTGAAGCTGTTTTTAGATGTTTTCGTGAATCTAATTTAAGGTTAAACGACAAAAAATGCCGATTTGCTTTTGAAGAATTGGAGATTCTCGGCTATATAACGAGCAAACATGGTATAAAACCCGCGGAACATAACATCAAAGCTGTCAGAAATTTTCCTCGACCCAAAAAGGTCAAAGAAGTACAATCCTTTTTGGGAATGTGTTCATATTATAGAAAATTTATCAAAGACTTTTCAAAAATTGCTGACCCTTTGACCAACCTTATAAAAAAAAGTGTATCATTTACCTGGACAGAAAGACAAGAGGAAGCGTTTCAAACCCTAAAAACAGCACTATTAAGTCCACCAATTTTAGGTCACTTCAATCCAAATGCACCTACTTATGTTCATACTGATGCGTCCAACATCGGCATAGGTGCAACACTTGTCCAAGACATCGGTGGTGAAGAGAAGGTGATCTCATATTTGAGTCGTACCCTAAGTAAAGCGGAGCAAAATTATTCAACCACTGAAAAAGAATGTCTGGCCGTTGTCTGGTCAATGTCAAAATTACGACCCTACCTTTATGGAAGACACTTTAAAATAGTAACAGACCATCACGCCTTATGCTGGCTCAAAAACTTGAAGGATCCAACAGGTCGATTGGCAAGATGGGCATTGAAAATTCAAGAATATGACTTCGATATAATACATAAATCGGGAAAGAAGCATCTGGACGCCGATGGCTTATCTAGGGGGCCCTTACCAGAAACTGATTGGGATGAGGATTTTGAAAGGCTATTTTTAAATCAAATAACAGACGAAGAGGATAAATTTATCGAAAGTGTTAAGAAAAACCTTAATGGAAGCAGGCGATCAATTGCGCAAAACTTTAAAGAAGAAGATGGATGCCTCTTTAAGAAAAACCCGAACCCTGAAGGCAGGGCGTGGTTGCTTGTGGTTCCAGAGAATAAAAAGAGAGAAATTATGAAAGAATATCACAATCATATGTCGAATGGCCATCTGGGCGTCGCCAGAACCATGTACCGAATAAAGAGTAAATACTTTTGGCCATCCATGCTAAAGGATGTCTCAGAATTCGTTAGGACGTGTCACCTTTGCCAAAGTAGGAAAGGCTCAAACCAATTACCTTCTGGACTACTACAGCCCATCCCCCCAGCCAACTTTCCTTTCGAAAGAATTGGAATTGACTTTGTTGGTCCACTACCATCTACGAAAAACAGGAAAAAATGGATAATCGTGCTGTCGGACTACTACACTAGATATGCAGAAACAAGAGCAGTCTCGGAAGCAACAGTGAAAGAAGTTTCTAAATTTCTAGTAGAGGATATTTTTCTTCGGCACGGAGCCCCACAATATCTTATTAGTGACAGAGGCTCTCAATTTACCAGTAATTTAATGAAAGAGGTGATGAAAACGTGCAAGATTAAACATTGCTTCACAACGAGCTATCATCCCCAGACTAATGGATTGACAGAGCGGTTAAATAGAACATTGATCAATATGCTCAGTATGTATGTGAACACTGATCAGAAAAATTGGGACGAAATACTCCCATTCATCACTCACGCTTACAATACTACAATTCAGGAAACCACAGGATATTCTCCCTTTTTCCTGATGTTTGGAAGAGAACCCACGTCTCTTTTGGACGACAGGAATATCTCGGTGGACATTGACAAAGATGATTATGATGAATACATAAAACATCACTTAGACAAAATAAACAGAACAAGAAAATTAGTTATTAACAACACAATAAAGACTCAAGAAAGAATGAAAAAGAACTATGACAAGAAACACATGGAAAGAAGCTACGAACCAGGAGAATTAGTAGCAGTTTGGACACCAATTAGGAAAATAGGAAAGTGTGAGAAACTACTGAGAAAATATTTTGGCCCATATAGAATATTAAAGAAGCTGTCCAACGTAAATTACTTAATTGAACCAAAAGATAATCCTGGCCAAGACCCATTGATTGTCCATGTCTCAAGAATCAAACCCTATTTTGAAAGAATTGATGAGGTCAATCACGAGGACGTGACGACCTCTGGAGAGAGGGAAGTGTTACATCATGATTAATGGCGTATTTCTTATATTAGTTTTAATATATTTGAAATTTAAATTATATATTTATTTATTTTTATATAAAATATTCTATGATATTTATTTAAAACAGATTATTAATTTATCATCATTTGTATTTAGGTACACTGTGACTTCACTGCTCTCTTTGATGTGAGAAAATAAATAAAGGATTCTGGTGGCTACTTAAAGAAGACTTATCTCGTTATTCCCTTTTATAAATTTGTAGGATGGTTGAAACACGCTCTGGTAAGATGCAAGACCCAGCACAGGAGAGAATCCAGGCTGAAGAGTCTGCCAAGCCGCAACCTGGTGTAACAATATGCACATCATAAATTGCTGAGGTTTGCTAACGTATGTTATGTTGCTGTAAAATTGATAATGTAAAATAATAATTACTCGTTATTAAATCGCATATGCGCGCGCCAATTTTTTTTTTTTTTTAATGAAGCTCTCAGTCCAAGAATCGTTTAAACAATTCTTAACATCACTCGCTCAATCCGGATGAGAATGCAAGTGTACATAATTTCAGACTCTAGGTAATTGAAGAAGTATGTTTGGAAGAAAAGTGTTACAGAATGTAATCAATTTTTAACATACTTTCAGACTATTTAGACACTCAAAATATTAAACACTCGCTAAATCCTAATGACAAGGCAAGTATGCAAATTTTCAGACGCCTAGATCGACAGGATGTATTTTATTTTTAATTTCGTTTTTTTTTTTTCAATACATTGTCATCATTATCAGGGCTTTTCTTGTATTCTTCTTGCATTTTCAAATACATAGATACAAATAAAACGAACTCTGTGTGAGAAATAGAGGCAAAAAACGGAGATAAAAATTAAACATAAAGGGAAAACATGGAGATAAAAATTGAAACCAAAAATAAAAATAATACCCAGAAACATATCAGCGAGTGAGGCCGTAAAGTATTGTATATTGCGGTGGGAGATCAATCTTCCGGTTAAAACTGGGAGTACAGTTCGATACCAGTGCTTCCAGAACCAAGCGTTGGTACTTGTTTCCAATATCTCTGTATACAGAAATCGTATCATCTAAATTGAAGGAATGGTCAAAATCTGCGATGTGTTGAAAAATGAGAGATTTTTTATCTTTGGAACGTATATTACGATTATGTTCGCGGATTCTAGTAGCGATGGTTCGGCCAGTTTCACCAATGTAGCATTGTTCACAATCGTTGCATGATATTTTATAGATGACGTTATTGAGGGATAGAGGGTTAAGTTTGATGGAACTTTTTGTTATAGGGTGCCGTAAGGATGCTTCTAGGGAAGGCGAATTCTTTAAGAACGTGCGAATACCGAATTTTCGTAAAAATAACGCAATATCGGAGTTCGTGGTCGAAAAAGGAAGGACACAGACGTTTTTATAGAGAGGAGGTGCAACTTTTTTGTGGTTCGGGACGTAAAAATGGCGATCAATAAAATTATGAGGGTAACCGGCGGATAAAAGATGGGTGTAAACGGTACGTTTCTCGATCATTCTAAATAAGGCAAGGGAACAATGTGAGTGTATACCCGTTTGGAAAGAGTTTTTACCGTGGTGATTTTGTGAGAAACCGGGGCATGCGATAAAAAGTGTAAATAGAAGGGAGTGAAGTTAGGCTTGCGAAATACGGTGGTCTGAAAAGCGCCATTAGTGTTAATGACTAAAACGTCTAAAAACGGGATGCAATTAAAACAGGATGGGTTGTGAGTAAAGCGGAGATCATGATGGTATGAGTTTAAAACTGTGAGTATAGGGAGATGGTCGGTATCACGATGGAGGCAAAAAATGTCGTCAACGTACCTCGACCACATCTCGATCCCCAAATGATTATGAGAAACTAACCACCGGTCCAAATTGGACATAACTATCTCAGCTGCTATTGTGGAAAGGGGGCTGCCCATAGGGGAGCCTCTCATCTGTACAAAGAAACGGCCATTGAATTCTAAAGTATTCATGTCAAGGCAGATGGTGAATAGATCCAAGATAGTTTTTTGATTATTACTAGGAAGAGTGGAAGAAGAAAGAAGTTGTTCTAGGCGATCTATGATCAGAGAATGCGGGAGGCACAGAAAGAGTGATGTCACGTCAAAAGTTGACATGGTAAGACCACGAGATTGGGGGACACTCTTTAATCTTGTAAAAAAGTCAGATGGATCCTGGACCGAATAAAGATTATGAGTTTTGACCAGGGGTTTTAGAAGGCTAGAAAGGTATTTGGCTAGCTGTGAGGCGGGTGACAGGTGGTAGGCAACTAGTGTTCCATATATATATGGCCTACCTAAAACCCATAAGCCCAGTGTCCCCCTTAGACCCATAGTTGCCTACCACCTGTCACCCGCCTTACAGCTAGCCAAATACCTTTCTAGCCTTCTAAAACCCCTGGTCAAAACTCATAATCTTTATTCGGTCCAGGATCCATCTGACTTTTTTACAAGATTAAAGAGTGTCCCCCAATCTCGTGGTCTTACCATGTCAACTTTTGACGTGACATCACTCTTTCTGTGCCTCCCGCATTCTCTGATCATAGATGGCCTAGAACAACTTCTTTCTTCTTCCACTCTTCCTAGTAATAATCAAAAAACTATCTTGGATCTATTCACCATCTGCCTTGACATGAATACTTTAGAATTCAATGGCCGTTTCTTTGTACAGATGAGAGGCTCCCCTATGGGCAGCCCCCTTTCCACAATAGCAGATGAGATAGTTATGTCCAATTTGGACCGGTGGTTAGTTTCTCATAATCATTTGGGGATCGAGATGTGGTCGAGGTACGTTGACATTTTTTGCCTCCATCGTGATACCGACCATCTCCCTATACTCACAGTTTTAAACTCATACCATCATGATCTCCGCTTTACTCACAACCCATCGTAATATACATTCCAAAGATTAAAAATATCTCATTTTTCAACACATCGCAGATTTTGACCATTCCTTCAATTTAGATGATACGATTTCTGTATACAGAGATATTGGAAACAAGTACCAACGCTTGGTTCTGGAAGCACTGGTATCGAACTGTACTCCCAGTTTTAACCGGAAGATTGATCTCCCACCGCAATATACAATACTTTACGGCCTCACTCGCTGATATGTTTCTGGGTATTATTTTTATTTTTGGTTTCAATTTTTATCTCCATATTTTCCCTTTATGTTTAATTTTTATCTCCGTTTTTTGCCTCTATTTCTCACACAGAGTTCGTTTTATTTGTATCTATGCAAATTCCCTTTCCAATCTTCAGTATGTAAAATTCCTTATTTCCTCGCGCGTATATATGTAAATATTTTTGCTTATAAATATGGCACTTCTCTGTCTACACTTGTATAAGACCTGAAGAAGGGCAGTTGCTGCCTGAAAGCTCGTCATGTTCCATTAAAGAATCTTACCACGTTACCCTGTTTTTCCTTTTGAATCCTACAACGTGGCTATATGATGTCAGTGTGTGTTTAATTATTATTTTAAGTAAATATAGTTTTACCCTGTAGAAGATACTTTATTTCGGTATGCTAGAGGTAGTAAATTCAAATGAAAACCCATTCTTATATGCCTCAAATTTAATTTTACTATGATCAAATATCTTCAACAACACTGTCTCAATAGAATAGCTTGTCTTGAAACACGAGCTCGTCCAAAGATATTTATTTGAAGTAGGCTATTTATCATTTGCTATATATGCATATATATATGCAAATATATCTGCATATATATTTTTAAATCAATTAATTTTGGTGCAATTTTACCTAAAATAAAGCTATTTTGCACTTTTTAACTTTTAACAACAACAAAAAAAATTAATTTCATTTACATTGAATCATTTTACATGCTCTCCCGCCTTTTGAAAAAGCAAACTAAAAACCATACTTCAAAATTTTAAAAACTTGCATACCTTATATTGTGAAAAGGCTCCATCATTATATGTGTGATATAAAATGTTATAAATATATATAATTGGATAATTCGAACGTCTTTAATTCGAATATTTATCTTGGTCCTTAGAATTTCCGTTTTCAATTCGAATTTTTGGATAATTCGATTTTTTTTTTTGTCCTTTAGGCTTCGAATTATGCAAGTCCGACTGTATATTTAAAATATTTAACATAATAAAAATAATACAAATCCATCCAGTGTTGCATCAAATGAAATAGAATACTGGTTTGTGAATCCCTACATTGAGTACATTAGATACTGTACTAGAGGATGTCACCACCAGGTACCAACGACCTACCTCCATGACGGCCGGCACAGCTCTGGCTGACCCGGGCCATTGATGGCAGCCAGGCCGGGACGTCTTCCGAGCATTTAAAAAAAATTGTTGACTTTATGTTTTAGTGCGTGCTTCTACTACTGCTTTTAAAAAAAACTCTCAATATATCCGTTATGAAAATATATTTTTAACTACAGTGGCACAAAAATATGCACTTTTATAATATATATATTTTTTCATTAGAAAAATCAACATTTTTACATATTTATGATTTTAACTTTTATTTTAATTATTTTCGGCTCGAATCTTGATTTTATCTGCTTTATCTCATTATACCGTATCTCGAATTTTGGGCTTATCTCAAACATCACCGAGTTCTAATAAAGAAAATAATATCAGGAGATAAAGCGTCTGTTGATGATGATCTGAAGCGATGAAATCTTTTAATGCATTGTGGCTTTCCTTTGTTTTTTAAGAAATTATCGCGTAATAAATGGTCGACGTGTTTGAATAAGTGGTAGTTGGTAAACGGCGAGACGCCGGGCGAATGTGGGGTGATTAAGGGTTCATGGCTATAATCTTGCCGTTTTTGCCGTGTCATCAAAGAGACTTCTCTTGGAGAAGAACTAACCTTGTTTTCTTTATCAACATCAATCACACACACACATATACAGCTTTATTAAGACCGCCGCTATTGTACAGATTCACCAAAGGAAGAAAGGAAGCATAGATGGAGCTCTTATACTCCATGCAGCGCAGAGCCCAACAGCCTCCAGGTCCGACGTATGTCCAGTGGCCACAAAATCCACCGTGCATGGGTTAGCGTATCACTGAAAAGGCGAGTGTGTATTCAGCCGCGTTTTAGTCTTCGCTTTCTCGTCCAAATGGATCAATATCAAGCAGACTCGTTGAAGGTTTTAGTGCCTATCTTAATTTTTGCAATACCTTTATCCAAAAATAGTTTTACCTAGTAAGCTATGATGGATCAGATCCGCCCCAGATCATCAAATAGTCACAATTACTTTCTTCTGTCTTTGACAAGTGTCGGGATTACGCTATGGCTCGGACATTGCGCTGAACCTAGCCGAAAAAAGGTAGAGAATCCATTTCTCGTCGCTAGTTACAATGCGTTCGAGACCCTATATACAATAATTACCTTTCAAAATTCATTTATTTACTTTCTTTGGATAACCATTTATTATGCAATATATAATATTTCTAGTTATGGATAAGACTTTACTCGTGTAAATTTTGACCGAGGACTCTGAGAGAATATTTTGCTATACTTTTTTTGCAGATTTTCCAAAGGCCTTCTATAATTATTAGATACTTCATTTGATATCCGTTCAAAACAACAAAAATAAATATTGGAAATACATTGCGTGATTTTATTTATTTAAAATTGTATAATAACGTCCATTTGAAATTCAAATTACGTTTGTATGTCTAGGAATCTAGATGGATTAAGACCTAAGAATTGCAAGCCATGAAATTGCTGATTTATTCATATGATGCTTCAATTCTGTGCTACCTAGGAATATCTTTCATCAGCTAAGGTAATGCGAAGATATTCCTAATTTGAAATAAATTTAAACATCATAGGAGTAGATCAAAGGCCGAATTCAATGTCGCCCGATACTAAATAAATGAAAGAGGGTACCTCCTGATCGTGTTACTGAATGCAACTTAACTAACTGCTATCTTTCAGAAAAAAATATCAACAGTCCGTTGATTTAAAAAATATATATATTAATCAATAAAATATATAAATACCCGCATTTACAAACAAGTTCAGTTTTCCGTAAAGTACAGTAATCAGTGAAGTTCAGTCTCCTGTGTAACAGGAGAATATTCGTTATAATTCGAGACGCCGATGTAAATATTCCCCAATCTATCCGTCGTGCGACATACATGGAGGGAAGATTAACTTTTTGAAAATAATATTCAACATTGCCGAATTATTAGTTGGATGTAGTTAATTATAAAATCAAACGGTATATATTTGGGGTTCTAAATTATACAAGGTATTTTCATTAAATTCCTGGAATTTTTAAAAATAAAAAATAATGCAAGATCAAAAGAAATTTTATCTAAAATAATCTTCGAAATATATATAATCTTAATATCTTTCTGCATCTAAGCACCTAAGCCATCTTACATTCCAATTTTCGTACCATTTTAATAGGGGATTTTTGCCATTATGCCTTTCTTCACATGAATCGCTGCCCTTCAAAAGACATCTCATTTTAAATATAGGAAATGTATTTTAGGCAAGATTCGGTAAATATGTGGCCTGATAAACTAAAGGAATTTTGTTATTGGCCCCATGATATTTAAAATCACAAGTTTTATAGAATATGGCGTTGGTCAGGAACCCAAAATTTGTCGAACTTCTTTTCCAATTGCCGATGGTCGTGTGAATAATGGGACGAATTAATTTCATTCAAAGATCCGTTATCTTCGAAAATTATTCTGTGACAATCTTTCACATCTTTAACAAGAATTTCATTTTTATACAGAAACGAATGCATATTCGTTTTTCAGGAAATTTTTGAGAAAAAAGTATCACTGATATCACGCTGAAAGCAAACAAAAATACATAATAAGAACGTAAAATATTTCTAGAAAATAATGTTTGTGGTTTTAAAGCTTAATGACCACGAATTGTTAACACAGGCTTCTTTTTTTTGATCCGTGGTTAGGTTTAAAAAATATTAAATTAGTCTGTAAATTTATTTTAAAGCAGGCAGCAGGACAGTCGGGGAGATAACGGCGGGGACGACGGACGCGACAAGTTGGCTAGGGGAAGTGTCCCGAGGAGTGGGACCGTGCGGATCAACAACCAGAGGACGGGGCAAAAAAGGACGAGGAGGAACCTACCCGGGACGGACAATGGAGGCAAGTTCATCTACTGTATATAGTTATCAATCTACTCTTTAAAGCTCTGGGAATAAATTTATAGTACTAAGCTGTATCTAAAACGAACCCACATTGTTTTCTTAGAAACCTTGAACGCAAACATCGACGGCTGAGAAGCGTCGTAACAATATTGTAGCAAAGTATTTATTATTTTATTAACAGAGTATCATTTTTTTATGTTTATATTTTGCTACTCTGTAAAAATCCCTCATTGCTTATCTTTTGTTTTATCAAGTATAGTTTGTTCTTGCCTCAAATAAATTGCTGTTTCATCCTGAAGTTTGTCTTCCCTAATTTTCTACGTGGCAATATAAATAGGAGTGACCGAGGGTTCCAAACTGTCTCTCTGTCATTAGGCGTGTCCCTTGCTAGATGCAATGCACCGTTTATTAACACTTTAATTCATATATGTGATGATTTAAGACCATGGAATTGTTGTAAATAATCCAGATATCTACTATCACATGTTCCACCACGTGACTGTATATAACTTGTTATTTACTGCAAATATAAAGCATCACATAATATCATTCTGTACCGCGTAAGACTCTAATAAAATATAGCAACTGTACAGGTAGAAGGAATGTAGAAAAACAGGAGAAAATTAAGGTTAAAACTAATCAGGCTTAGGTGAGAATAGGAGAGTAGGCCTAGCAAGCCCAGTCCAACTTTTACGAGTTCGTGGCCCTCCTGGATGATGTAATTTCCCCCTCCCCCCTGTTTACGTCAGAAAAGGGCAGTGACCTGCCTGGACCCTGAAGCTATAAAAAGGAGGCCCCAAGTCTTCAGTAGTTAGTCCTTTGTTTCAGTCCAACATTCGTCTAGCCGCGCTGGCCGCTCCGATAGAGGTAACTAAACCTTTTCCTGCCAGAAATCTCCTCGTCCCATTCCTTCTTGACGTTCAGACGCTTCTTAGTGGAATCTCTGCTTGTTTATTTCACCTTTGGCCCAGCTGTGTCGCCTTCCACCACGACTGCACGGTAGAGTTGACATCGAGGTTCGTCTAGCATCAGGTAACACTGGCCCCAGAGGTCCCAAGATATCACAGACTCTCCCGTCCGAAGAGCCGACAGGATTGTGGACGCCAAGGTACAAGTAAGCAAGTAGACCACTGTCTGTACAGAAAGATGGAACAGGGAAGAGGGGAGGATTCAAAGGAGCACATGGAGTCCGATCCCGACTACGAAAGTGGCGAAAACACCACTTTTCCAAAGATGGAAAACACTCTCGGTAGGACGCAGGAAATCGTCCCCAGCCAGGAAGACGCCACGCCCCCGCCGGTGGTATCAGATGTCCTGGGGAGGTTGACAAGGGTGCTACATCAGCTGTCCGCGGCGACCGGACTATCGCGAGATGTGGAGCTACCGCGCTACGATGGTTCGTACGAGGCGCAGAGCTTCTTCACCAACTAAGACGCCCAAACAGATCGGTTCCAACTACAATACTCTACAAGACTGAGGAAGCCAGCAAACCTCCTGCAAGCACCCCTCCGAGTTACCAACACGCGAGCGTATGTTGCCTGCTCCACCGACCATCTCTAAACCACGAGCCCAGCGCAAACAGTGAACTCTAACTGTCCCAAGGATCCTCCAACCACGGCACCAGACCAGGCCTGTCCTGACCCACAAGGCAGCACAACAGTAGGTTCCTCCTCACATAACTTTGGTTGATCAATTGCTCGTTCGAGCTGAACTGTCCAATAATGTAAACCTACCTTTACTACTTGATACAGGAGCATCTATCGATATAATTAGTCGGAATACTTTTAAACTAATAGAAACCAGTTTGCAAAAGAAAATACCTGTCCACCCATTTAACTTAACTATTAACGCCATAACTAACAATATTTTCACCATAGGTTATATATTTTTAACCTTAAGAATAGGTAATATAACGCAGAACTTGAAGTGCCATATCATAGATACACCCTTTGCTTTTGGCATATTATCCTTTAACTCCATAAAAAGATTTCTACTAATTATAAACTGTCCTCAGCTACTCCTGTATCAAGATAATGTACCCCTACCAACTACATTGTGCCAATTCACCTCGTGTAAGCGACACGTGTCCCATGGACAGGTTAATACAACTGTCCCATTTACTAAATCTTCCCCTCCTGGAACGGGTTGCTCACACGTGGTGAACTCCAACGCTCTTACTTGGTCTCATTGTAATGTCATCCTAATCCCATTTTCAACGCCTCTATGTCCTTTTCTTTCACAGCTTTGGACAGAAGTAACCTAAATCACAGCCTTCCAAAACTATACCAATCGTTAAATTCCAACATAGCTACACTCCCTCGTACCTTCCATTTACATGCGTATTTAATCATCGACAAATCTCTTTCAACAAAATAAACAACACCCTCTCACATCACTTTCTCCAATTGGCAACAATTTTTAGTGCGCGACTTAACACCCAAATCCAATTTCAAGCCACACAAGCTCCATAACGTCGCCACACTAAACACAAAAAAAAAATTCACATTAAACGTGCCATATTCACTAACAATATAAAAATTCTCGATATATGTTCGTACAACCAGCACCCATGACTTTATTAAATTTGTTATTCATGGTGAAACAGGTTAGATTTTGTACCAAACAACGACTTCACGTGACACCTTTTCATTCATAATTTTTAACTTCGTGTCACAGCGCTACACCACAAAACTCTTTCACTTTTTAGGCCAAAGACGCCTTCACGCCTGTGACACATCTCACCTCAAAGCGTGTCCACGTCGAAAGTCGCACTTTCACTCACTTCTAACCTGATATCACTGAATAACATTTTTACTAAGTCCGCAACAACCTCGAAACACAACAACCATTCGATTTGATATCAATAGATACAATATTCGGATTTTCGAAACACGGACACTCCAAGACGTATCTCCATGTTATAGTGGATCACTTGACCAGATACGCTTGGGCATCCCCATCGAGATCTACCAGTACTTTAACGTACATCCAAACCCTAAAAAAGGTACTACAACAAGGGTCTCCAAAACGCCTACTTACGGATAGAGCACCCGCATTCACCTCCGAAAAATTCCGCAAATTTCTGCTATCTCGCGGTATACAACCACTACTTTCCACCAGTAACAATCCGCAAGCTAACCGATTGAGAGAACGATTGAATTGCCACAATTACTGGAAAGCTAAGGTTACTATATCTCGAAAACCCAAAGACATCCTGGACCAAATTAATTAAGCAAGTCGTCCAAATCTATAATCAATCCCCGCACACCGTCATAGGTTTCCAACCGATCTTTTTGATGTTTAATAGCATCCCACCATAACTAAAAAAACCATTACAACCCGTTCCCCGAAGTACAGAAAGCTAGGCAACTTGCCTTCAGCAGAACACAGCTTAAGCATGAAAGGGACAAACAAAGATATGATAAAGGTCATCAAGCCCCGCATTTCGAGATTGGTGACCTAGTCCTCGTAAAAAATTATAAACATCCCGATACGTGAAAACTGGCACCATACTTCACAGGTCCGTTTACACTTATAGAAATAATATCTCCGAACGTTGTCCGAATTAACAGACCCAATCGACCCCTAAATAAAGAAGATGATACAATTCATGTGAACAAACTTAAATACTATACAGAAAATATCTTATTCCTCGCGCCCCAGCCTCTAATTCAAACACCTCGCGTAACACCTGATGTACACTTAGTAGAATTTAACCATTTATGTCCCACGATATTTGACGCTCAGAAATCCCGTCTTATACCCCCGACTTGCTCAGCCCCTTTTCTTCATCTTAGTGCAGAGATCTTCTAATAAGTTGGAAGGAAGCAAGCTGTCCCCGCAACAGGCCCCTGGCCTAATTAAACATCCGCCGTGACCCCCCGGAACTCGCTAATAATAAATTCGAGGGGAGCTGGAAAAACAAACAGCCGACATTTTCTTATCACGGCCCGTCGAAACCCCATGCCACTCTAATGAATTTTTCGCCATCTATTAAATCAAATATTAGTGCGTGCCTTTTACTATATACCGTTCTAATCCCTAACCAATTAATCTACGCCGATATCCTGTTTAGCTACAAATAACTTGCCTAACACGTTATTTTACATTTACTAACAAATCAGTCCACTAACAGAATAACTAAGTAATTCAATAACTAGTCCCGCCTACTGACTCCAATGAATTAGCATATCTATTCTTTCATTAATAACCCGAAACCAAGTCACCAGGTCTAGATTCTCTCGCCCTCGATTAACTTGTCCACTTAACATCGACACTTAGAACCAAGGACAACATTTTACCTACAAAAATCACACACACCCACATATGTTAAAAAACAACAACCCTTGATCGGTTAGAATAGATCGCCGTGTTTCCTACACACACAATATAAATGCCGCTTTAGGAAGAATCACGTTCTCACCTAAACGTGGCGCAGGGAACAAAAATCGACAAGATTAGGACTCAGTGGTTTCACAGTTGGAAACAATGTGATCCACGAGCCGCGTCAAACATAAAACAAATTATATAAAATACAAAATAAGATTGCCTTAACCAAAATGTATCATATTATCTCATATTAATTAGAAATAGTTTTTCCAAATCATTACACCTGCATGTAAATTTAAACATTTTAATATTTTTCAAAAGTGCGCGTGATATGCAAAACAATAGTTACGTGTATATAAATCCTATTTTCAAACTAGTTGGATTATTGTTTCATTAATTCCTGTAGAAGGGCGTATGTGCCCGAAAGCTCGTATTATATTCGTTCTAATAAAAGAAACGCAGCCCTTGAAGCTTTGTTTTATTCATTTATAAAACAAATTCGATAAGTTAGAACAACTTATGCCATCAAGACCAACTCTATCTATTTCTTAAAGGCCAACTGGGAGCAACTTTACCTTCTTTCCCGATATATAACTTCTATGTATAATCGTACTTGCTCTTCTTTCTCGAAGAACATTTTTTTTTAGTTTTCATTTTAATATCCTTTATATAATCATTATCTAGCTCTTGTAAATGTTTTTTTTTTACGTCAACCAATCAGTTTGGACTATTGTCATTTTATATTAATTACTTTTTCCTCTTTACCAAATTGTTTTTACTTTGTGACTCTATTTTATAATCAACTTTATATTTAATCTTTCATATCTAATAATCTCAAGTTTATGTTTCATGTTTATATCACTAATTTGCATTTGTCATTTTATATTTTCTCTCACTTTATAAATTAAATGTTATTTACATTGTTTCATCTTCCGCTACCATGTTCAATGCTATCGAGTATATTATTGCTCTTTTTTTCATTTAATATGTTCACTTTCTATTACGCCTTATATGCTGCTATAGTGTGTAAATCTTTGTATTATGTCATCATTATTTTTACTTTTTTTAAGGATTACTTTGCATTTAACTTCGCAATTCTATTTTCGATTGTTCAAATCCTTTAACGCTATATGCAAAGCCTTAATTTCGCAACTTCATATCTCAATGATATATTCTTTTATAATCAAACTAAACATCATGATCTAAAAACAGGGCAATCTTCAAAACCTCTTAATCAACCACTTTAAAGGTTACTTCTTAATAAATCTAACATTCCTTTTACGCAGGGACTTTTAACAATCCTTCGCAGGCTAGACTTGACCTACTTTGATTTCGTAAATAACAATATTGACACACCGTCCCCCAGATTTACCTATCCCAACTTCTGGCTTGGACACGTGCAAATTGTATTTTTTTATATATTCCAGGGCACTCTCATGCCACACGCTGGCACATCTTTTTTTTTTACTCTTTTTCTCGCTAAGCCCCTGACGACTCCAATTAAAACTTTGATTTCTGGTCACTGATCTTCGCCCTCATTTATCCTGCATGCGTAACGTCTTAACGACTAATTCATAAAACCCTTAACAATCACCCTTATCTTACTATTCGATGGTGGTACAGTAACTTTATTCGGTCCTTAAATTTACATGTGAAACATGGCCTAGGTTTTCCGCGCCGTGCACATTAAATGGTTTGGGACTTGAGTCAAGGTGACATTGCCTCATCCTGAACATAACTAACCCCTCAACCTTTTCTAAGCCCATCACGAAGAGATCATGATTGACCCATCCAATCATTTATATTTTTACCTATCATCATTATATGTTCTCTATTAAAGCTTTTATTCCTATTTTTATTTTTACTTGTATGTTTAGTATGAGTTGTTTATACTTTATTATCTCTTATGGATATACAGAAATCAACCCCATGTTATATACCAACTCATATCAATTAATTTTTAAAAATTACTTCCTTAATAACAGTCTTCCTATTCCGCTATCTTAAATCCGTCCATATGAACCCTCTCACATCTGGGGCCATCTGTGATGATTTAAGACCATGGAATTGTTGTAAATAATCCAGATATCTACTACCACATGTTCCACCACGTGACTATATAACTTGTTATTTACTGCAAATATAAAGCATCACATAATATCATTCTGAACCGCGTAAGACTCTAATAAGGTATAGCAACTGTACAGATAGAAGGAATGGAGAATAACAGGAGAAAATTAAGGTTAAAACTAATCAGGCTTAGGTGAGAATAGGAGAGTAGGCCTAGCAAGCCCAGTCCAACTTTTACGAGTTCGTGGCCCCACTGGATGAAGTAATCCCCCCCCCCCCCCTGTTTACGTCAGAAAAGGGCAGTGACCTGCCTGGGCCCTGAAGCTATAAAAAGGAGGCCCCAAGTCTTCAGTAGTTAGTCCTTTGTTTCAGTCCAACATTCGTCCAGCCGCGCAGGCCGCTCCGATAGAGGTAACTAAACCCTTTCCTCCCAGAAATCTCGTCCCATTCCTTCTTGACGTTCAGATGCTTCTTAGTGGAATCTCTGTTTGTTTATTTCACCTTTGGCCCAGCTGTGTCGCCTTCCACCACGACTGCACGGTAGAGTTGACATCGAGGTTCTTTAGCATCAGGTAACACTGGTCCCAGAGGTCCCAAGATATCACATATATATATAAGTCATATTATCCTTTACATAGAATTACCTATACAGATATATACACATTTAGTTTAGATTCTTTTTTTTAAGTGCTCAGTTACAAGCATCTACAGATTTTATACATTTATGAATATTAATTTATTAATAACATTATATGTTTTATATTTTTAAACTTGTTTGAATGTGCCGCAAACTAACAAATCTTGTTATTAACGTAGCTTAATTGATAGTTTTATTCATAGATATTGCTCATAATATATATAGTATACACCCTCGGTTCTACTTTAATAGTTTATTTTTCTAATAATCGATGCACTATTTTTTATGAATAAATGTTTCCATATTTGGTTTGAAGTGTTGTGGAAAAAATGTAATCCAGTTTTTGATTGATAAAAAAGTAACCTACCTGTCAGACATCAAAATATTTCAATTTAGTCGTTGAACAATCGTTTTCTCACGTATTTGGATCACGAGTGTAATGACGCATTAGATTGGAATTATTCAATTGATCGGTGAGTTCCAAAGTTATCTGTTGTGTGGTGTATTTAACGAACTATTTCTCTTCGAGAGTTGTGTGCAGTGTTAGAGAAGAGATTGTTCAGATGATAGATTGATGGTTTTCGAATTGCTATTAAACGATTAATATAAATATTAGGTATTTGTTCCTGGTTAGTTCTGTATTATTTTCGATAATTGTTATTTAATAGCCCTTCTGTTTTAGATTCGTAATTGTTTGATGAATAATTTTGTTCTGCTTTCTGAAATCACCTCAAGTCCATATCAATTGCAAGAATTTGATACTACCTAAGCGGTCCGAATTTATCATTTTTTAGATTGGTTATATTTTCGTTAATTGTTAATTAGTCAATAGAATGGCTGTTTTGGACTCGAGATAGATTCCCTATAATTTTCGTGATATTGAACATTATCAAATTGGTTATATTCTCACAGATAGTATATAATTGATAGGCAGAATGTTCCTTCTCCATATTTCTCATGATCATATGAAAGGATTGGTTTCTCGAATCCACAGTTCCCGCATGATCAAATGATTGAATTGGTTTCGTATCCCCAGTTCACATAATAAATTGATAAACTAGTTTGGGATCTAAGTTCCCGCATGATATTTGAATTAATTGGTTTCGTATCCACAGTTCCCTCATAATATTTGAATGATTTGGTTTCGTATCCACTGTCCCCGCATGATCAAATAAATTAATTGGCTTCGTATTCAAATTTCCCGAAAGATCAAATGAATGAATTGATTTCGTTTCCACATTTTCCGCATGATCAAATGAATGAATGGGTTTCGCATCCACAGTTCCCGCATGATCAAATGAATGAAAGGGTTTCGTATCCACAGTTCCCGCATGATCAAGTATTTTAAATGGTTTCATATCCACAGTTCCGGCATGATCAAATTAATTAATGGGTTTCGTAAACACAGTTCCCGCTTAATCGAATGAATGAATTGGTTTCGTATCCACAATTCCAGGCCGAACAAATGGAGGAATTGGTTTCGAATCCACGGCTCCCGCGTGAAAAATGAATAAATTAGCTTCGAATTCACAGTTCCCGCATGAAAAAATGAAAAAAATAGTTTTTTCTCCACAGTTCCCGCATGATCAAATGAATGAATGGGTTCCGTATTGACAGTTCCCGCATGATCAAATGAATGTAGGGGGTTTGATATCCACAGTTCCCGCGTGATAAATGAATGGATTGGTTTCGTATCCACAATTCCCGCGTGATAAATGAATGGATTGGTTTCGTATTCACAATTCCCGCGTGATATTATAATGGAAGGTTTCGTATCCCCAATTTCCGTAATGATAAATGAATGGTTTGTTTCGTATCCACAGTTCCAGCATGATAAATGAATTGGCTTCGCATCAACATTCCCCAAATGATAATTGAATGAATTGGTGTCGTGTCCACATTTCCCGCATGATAAATGAATGAATTAGTTTCGTATCCACAATTCCCGCATCATAAATGAATGAATTGGTTTGGTATCCACAATTCCAGCACGATCAAATGAATGAATTGTCTACCTATCCACGGTTCCCGCATGAAAAATGGATTAATTTGTTACTTATCCACAGTTCCGCATGATAAATATATGAATTGGTTTCGTATCCACAGTTCCGCATGATAAATGAATGAATTGGCTTCGTATCCACAGTTCACGCATGATATTTGAGTGAATTGGTTTCGTATACACAGTTCCCGCATGATCAAATGAATAAATTGTTTACGTATCCACGGTTCCCTCTTGAAAAATGAATTAATTGGTTTCGTATCCACAGTTCCGCATGATAAATGAATGAATTGGCGTCGTATCCACAGTTCCCGCATTATATTTCAATGAATTGGTTTCGTATACACAGTTCCCGCAAGATATTTGAAGGAATTGGTTTCGTATCCACAATTCCCGCATGATCAAATGAATGAATGAGTTTTGTATCCACAGTACCCGCATGATCAAATGAATAAATGGGCTTCGTATCCGAAGTTCCCGCATGAAAAAATAATTGATTGGTTTCGTATCCATAGTTCCCACATATTCAAATGAATTCATTGGTTTCGTATCAACAACTCCCGCATGATCAATGAATGAATTGGTTTCGTATCCACAATAACCATGATCAAATGAAAGGATTGTTTTCGTTTCCACAGTTCAGGCATGATATTTGATTGATTTGGTGTCCTGTCCACAGTTCCCGCATGATAAATGAATTAATTAGTCTCATATCTACGGTTCCCGCTTGATATTTGAATAAATTGGTTTCGTATCCACAATTCCCGCATGATCAAATAAATAAATTGTTTTCGTATCCACAGTTCCCGCATGATCAAATGAATTAATTGGTTTCGTATCCACAGTTCACGCATTATCTAATGAATAAATGGGTTTCATACCCTCGATTCCCGCATGATAAATGAATGAATTGGTGTCTTATCCACAGTTCCGGCATGATAAATGAATACATTTGGTTTCTTATATCCACTGTTCCCGCATGATATTTTAATGAATTGTGTCGTATCGACAGTTACCGCATGATCAAATAATTTAATAGGTTTCTTTTGCACAGTTCATGCATGAACAAATGAATGGTTTTCGCATCCACAGTTCCCGAATGATCAAGTTAATTAATTATTTTCGTATCCACAGTTCCCGCATATACAAATTAATGAATTGGATTCGTATCCGAATTTACCGCATTAAAATGAATGAATTGGTTTCGTATTCACAGGTCCCGCTTGATAAATGAATGGATTAGTTTCGTATCCCCAGTTTACATAATAAATTATAAACTCGTTTGGTATTTAAAGTTCTCGCATGATATTTGATTTAATTGGTTTCGTATTCACAGTTCCCGCATGATCAAATAAATTGATTGGTTTTGTATTCGAAGTTCCCGAATGATCAAATTAATGAATTGATTTCGTTTCCACATTTCCCGCATGATCAAATGAATGAATGGGTTTCGTATCCGAGTTCCCGCATGATCAAATGAATGAAAGAGTTTCCTATCCACAGTTCCCGCGTTATCAAATAAATGAAAAGGTTTCGAATCCACAGTTCCCGCATGATATTTTAAAAGGTTTCATATCCACAGTTCCCGCACGATAAAATTAATTAATTGGTTTCGTATCCACAATTCCCGCTTAATCGAATGAATGAATTGGGTCGTATCCACAGTTCCAGGACGATCAAATGAATGACTTGGTTTCGAATCCACGGCTCCCGCATGAAAAATGAATTAATTGGCTTCGTATTCACAGTTCCCGCATGAAAAAAATAAAAAAAAATAGTTTTTTCTTCACAGTTCCCGCATGATCAAATGAATGAATGGGTTTCGTAACGACAGTTCCCACATGATCAAATTAATGTAGGGGTTTCGTATCAATAGTTCCCGCATGATAAATGAATGGATTGGTTTCGTATCCACAGTTCCTACATGATAAATGAATGGATTGGTTTTGTATCGACAATTCCCGCGTGATAAATGAATGGATTGGTTTCGTATCCAAAATTACCGCGTGATAAATTAATGGAAGGTTTCGTATCCCCAATTCCCGTTATGATAAATAAATGGATTTGTTTTGTGCCCATAGTTCCAGCATGATGAATAAATGAATTGGTTTCGTGTCAACAATCCCCGCATGAAAATTGAATGAATTGGTGTCGTCTCCACATTTCCCGCATGATCGAATGAATATATTTTTTTCATATCCACAGTTCCCTCATCATGAATGAATTAATTTGTTTGGTGTTCACAGTTCACGCATGATATTTGAATGAATAGGCTTCATTTCCACAGTTCCCGCATGATGAAATAAATAAACTGTTTTCGTATCCACGGTACAAGCATGAAAAATGAATTAATTGGTTTCATATCCACAGATCCCGTATGATCAAATGAATGAACTTGTTTCGTGTCAACAGTTCCCGCACTATATTTTAATTAATTAGTTTCGTATCCACAGTTCCCGCATGTTCAAATGAATAAATTGTTTTCGTATCCACAGTTCCCGCATGATAAATCAATGAATTGGTTACGAATCTCCAGTTCTGCATGATAAATAAATGTATTGTTTCCGTGTTTCCAGTTCCACCATAATAAATCAATGAATTGGTTTCGTATCAACATTTCACGCATGAAATATGAATAAATGGGTTTCGTATCCGTAGTTCCCGCATGGTCAAATGAAAGGATTGGTTTCGTAACCACAGTTCTCTCATGATAAATGAATGAATTTGTGTCTTATCCACAGTTCCAGCATGATAAATGAATTATTTGGTTTCGTGTCAACATTTCCCGCATGTTAAATTAATGAATTGGTTTCGTGTCCACATTTCCCGCATGATAAATGAATTAATCGATTTTGTATATTCGTGATAAATGAATGAATTGGTTTGGTATCCACGTTCCCGAATGATAAATGAAAGAAATTGGTTTTCTTATCCACAGTTCCCGCATGACCAAATTAATGAATTGGCTTCATATCCACAATTCCCACATGACAAAATTATTTATTATTTCGTATCTACAGTTCCAGCATTATCAAATGAATGAAAGAGTTTCGTATCCATAGTTCCAGCATGATAAGTAAATGAATTAGGTTCTTATCCACAATTTTTCATGATAAATAAATTAATTGCTTTCGGATCCCCAAATCCCGAATGATAAATGAATGTTTTTTTTACGTATCCACAGTTCCATATGATATATAAGAGATATGGCGTGTTTCCATTATTCCTGCATGATAACTAAATGAATGGGTTTCTTATCCTTAGTTCCTGCATGATAAATGAATGATTTTGCTTCGTATCCACAGTTTCCATATGATAAATATATGAATTATTTTCGTATCCACAGTCTCTACATGATAAATGAATGAATTGGTTTCTTATCCACAGTTCCCACATGATAATTGAATGAATTTGGTTTTTTATCCAGTTCCCGCATGATATTTGAATGAATTGTGTCATATCCAAAGTTACCGCATGATCAAATGAAGGAATTGGTTTCTTAAACACAGTTCTCGCATTAACGAATCAATGAATTTGTTTCGTATTCACAATTCATGCTTTATCAAATAAATGAATTGATTTCGTATCCACATTTCATGCATGATCAAATGTATGAATTCGTTTCGTATCCACAGTTTCTGTACTTTCATATAAATGAATTGGTTTTGTATACACAGTTCCCGCATGATCAAATTAATGAATTGATTTCAAATCCAACGTTCCCGCTTACCCAAATGAATAAATGATTTCGTATCCACATTTCATGTAGGCTCAAATGAATGAATTGGTTTCGTATCTACAGTTCCCGCATGATCAAATGGATGAATGGGTTTCGTATTAACAGTTCCCACATGATTAAACGAATAAATGGGTTTTGTATCCACTGTTCCCGCATGATTAATCAATGTATTGGATCCATATCGACAAATCTGCATGATAAATAAATGGATTTTTTTCGTATTTACAGTGTCTGCATGATAAATGAAGAATTAGTTTCGTATCCACAGTTCCCACATGAATGAATTGGTTTCGTATCCACGGCTCCCACATGAATGAATTGGTTTCGTATCCACAGTTCCGCATGAACGAATAAATGAATAGGTTTCGAATCCACGCTTCCCGCATAATCAAATGAATGAAAGGGTATTGTATCCAGAGTTCCCGCATGATAGATAAATGAATTGGTTTCTTATCCACAGTTTCAGCATGATAAATTAATGAAATGGTTTCTTATGCACAGTTCTCGCATGAACGATTGAATGAATTGGTTTCGTATTCACAGTTCATGTATAATCAAATAAATGAATTGGGTTCGCATCCACAGTTTTCGCATGATCAAATGAAAGAATTAGTTTCGTATCTACAATTCCTGGATGATCAAATAGAGGAATGGGTTTAGGAATCCACAGTTACCGCATGATTTAATGAATGATTAATTTTTGTAACCACAGTCTCCGTATGATAAATGAATGAATTGGTTCCGTATCCATAGTTCCTGCCTGATAAATGAATGAATTTGTTCGGATCAACAGTGCCGGCATGATATATGAATGAATTGGTTTCTTATCATCATGATAAATGAATTAATTGGTTCATATACACAGATTTTCATGATTAAATGAATGAATGGCTTTTGTATCCACTGTTCCCGCATGATGAATCAATGAATTGGTTCCATATCCACTAATGTGCATGATAATTGAATAGATTGTTTTCGTATTTACAGTTCCCACATGATAAATAAATTAATTGGTTTCGTATCCACAGGTACCTTATGATAAATGAATGAATTTTTTTCGTATCCACAGTTCTCGCATGATATATAAATAAATTGGATTCGTATCCACAGTTCCCGCAAAATAAATTAATGAATTTGGTACTTATCCAGTTCCCGCATGATGTTAGAATGAATTGTGTCCTAACCACATTCCCGAATGATCACATGAATGAATTGGTTTCGTATCCAGAATTCCCACATGATCAATTAAATAAATTCGTTTCGTATCCACAGTTCCCGCTTGCACAATTGAATGAATTAGTTCCGTATCTAAAGTTCTCGCTTGAAAATGAATGAAATGGTTTGGAATCTACAATTCCCGCTTGCACAAATGAATGAATTAGTTTCGTATCCACAGTACCCGCTAGCACAAATTATGAATTGGTTTCGTATCCACAGTTCCCGCATGATCAAATGGATAAATGAGTTTCGTATCCTCAGTTCCCGCATGTTTAAATGAATTAATGGGTTTCGTATTCACGATTCCCGCATGATATATGAATGAATTGGTTTCGCGTCCACCGTTCCCGCATGATAAATGAATTATTTGGTTTCTTATCATCATGATAAATGAATGAATAGGTTTCGTATCCACCTTTCCCGCATGATAAATGAATTAACTGGTTTGTTATCCACTGTTCCCGCATGATAAATGATTGAATTTGCTACTTATCCAGTTCCCGATGATATTTGAATGAATTGTGTCCTATCCACGTTACCGAATGATCAAATGAATTAATTTGTTTCTTATGCACAGTTATTGCATGAACGAATGAATGAATGATTTTCGTATTCACAGTTCATGCTTTATCAATTGAATGAATTGGTTTCATATTCCCAGTTCCCGCATGATCAAATAGATGAATGGGTTCGTATTCACAGTTCCCGCATGATTAAATGAAAGAATGGGTTTCGTATCCACAATTCCCGCATGATATTAGATGAATTGTTTTCACGTCCACCGTTCTCGAAAGATAAATGAATTAATTCGTTATCATCCTCATGATAAATAAATGAATTGGTATCGTATATATACATTTCCCGCATGATAAATGATTTAACTGTTTTCTCATTCAGATGATCAAAGGAATGCATCGGTTTCTTATCCGCAGTTTTCGCATGAACGAATGAATGAATTGGTTTCATATTCACAGTTTCCGGATGATCAGATGAATAAATTAGTTTCGTCTTTACAGTTCCCGCAAGAAAATTAAATTAATTGGTTTCGTATCCACAGTTACAGCATTAAAATTGAATTAATTGGTTTCGAATCCAAAGTTCCCGCATGATAAATCAATGAATTGGTTACGTATCCCCAGATCTGCATGATAAATAAATGTATTGTTTTCGTGTTTCCAGTTCCACCATAATAAATCAATGAATTGGTTTCGTATCAACATTTCACGCATGATCAAATGAATAAATGGGTTTAGTATCCACAGTTTCTTCATGATAAATGAATGAATTTATTTCGTATCCACAGTTCCCGCGTGATATATGAATTATTTGGTCTCGTATCCACATTTCCCGATGAAAAATGAATGAATTTGGTACTAATCCAGTTCCCGAATGATATTAGAATGAATTTCCTATCCACGTTCCTGAATGATGACATGAATGAATTGGTTTCGTATCCAGATTTCCCACATGATCAATTAAAAAAATACGTTTCGTATCCACAGTTCCCGCTTGCCCAATTGAATGAGTGAGTTTCGTATCGAAAGTTCTCGCTTGCACAAATGAATGAATAAATAAATTAACTGGTTTGTTATCCACAGTTCCCGCATGATAAAAATGATTGAATTTGGTACTTATCCAGTTCCTGCATGATATATGAATGAATTGTTTTCACGTACACCGTTTTCGAAAGATAAATGAATTAATTGGTTATCATCCTCATGATAAATAAATGAATTGGTATCGTATACACATTTCCCGCATGATAAATGATTTAACTGGTTTCTTATCCGGATGATCAAAAGAATAAATCGGCTTCTTATCCTCTGCTCTCGCATGAACGAAAGAATGAATTGGTTTCCAATCCACATTTCCCGAATTATAAATAAAAAAATTAGTTTCGTCTTCACAGTCCCCGCATGAAAATTGAATTGATTGGTTTCGTATACACAGTTCAAGCATAAATTGAAATAGTTGGTTTCGTATCCACAGTTCCAGCATTAAAATTGAATTAATTGGTTTCGTATCCACAGTTTTCGCAAGATCAAATGTATGAAAGGGGTCTGTATCCACAGTTCCCGAATGATCAAACGAATGAATTGGTTTCGTATACAGTTTCCGCATGATCAAATGAAATAATGGGTTTTTTACCCACAAATCTCGCATGATCAAATGAATTAATAGAGTTCGAATCCACAGTTCCGTTATGATCAAATAAATGATGGGTCTCGTATCTACATTTCCCTAATGATCAAATGATTGAATTGGTTTCGTATCCACAGTTCCTGCATGATAAATTAATGAATGATATTCGTATGCACAGTTCTGGCATGAAATATTAATGAATTGGTTCTCTATCTACAGTTTCCGCATGATGAATTAATGAATTGGTTTCTTAATCAAAATTTCCGCCTGAAAAAAATGAATATTTTGCCTATCCCCAGTTACGCGTGATCATTTGTATGAATTGGTTTCCAATCCACAGTTTCCACGAAATAAATTAATGAATTTGTTTTCTATCCACACAGTTCCCGAATGATATTTTAATGAATTGGTTTCGTATCCACATTTCCAGTATAAAATTTAATGAATTGGTTTCGTATATACAGTTCACAAGTGATTTATGAATTAATTGGTTTCGTATCCACAGTTTCCGGCATTATATATGAATGAATTTGTTTCGAATACACATTTCACGAATGATGAATGAAGGGATTACTTTGGTTTTTCAGTTATCACATAAATAATGGATTGATTGGATACATATCAACACTTCTTACCTAATGAATCAATAAATTAGTTGCGTATCCAGAGTTCCCTTAGGATAAATGATTGAAATGGTTTCGAAACCACAGTTCCCGCATGAAAAAATGAATGAATTAGTTTCTTATGCACTGTTCCCGCATGATCAAATGAATGAATAGGTTGCGTATCCACAATTTCCACGTGATAAATAAATGAAGTGGTTTCTTATACACAGTTCCCTTATTAAAAAATGAATGAATTAGTTCCGTATCCACACTTTCGCATGGTCATATGAATGAATTGGTTTCGCATCCACAGATCCCGCAAAAAAAATAAATGAATTGGTTTCGCATCAACAGTCCCCGCATGATCAAATTAATGAATTTGTTTCATATCCATAGTTCCCGCATGATAAATGAATGAATTGGTTTCGTATCCACAATTCCTTATGATAAATAATAAATTGATTTCGAATTCTCAATTCCCGCATGAAAATGAATAGTTTCGTATTCACAGTTCCCGCGTTATAAATGAATGAATCGGTTTGGTACACACAGTTCACGCATGCTAAATGAATAAATTTGTTTCGTTTCCACAGTTCACGAATGATGAATGAATGGATTGTTCTTGTTTTCACAATTAGCGCATGAATAATGGATGGATTGCATTCATTTCAACAGTTACAACATGATATATTAATGAATTGGTTTCGTATCCAGAGTTCCCGCAAGATAAATGATTGTTTTAATTTATTTTCTAATTCCCGCATGGTAAATGGATGAATTGCTTTCGAATCCACAGATCACTCATGATAAATGATTGTATTGGTTTCGAATCCACTGTTCCCGAATGATCAAATGAAATTATTGGTTTCGAATCCACAGTTCCCGCATAACTGAATGAATGGATTGTTTCCGTTTCAACAGTTCCCGCATTATAAATAAATGAATTGGTTTATTATCCCCAGTTTGCCGCATAATCATATGAATTAATTAGCTTCGTACTCACAGTTCCCGCATGATCAAATGAATGAATTGGTTTCTTATCCACAGTTTCCGCATGATAAATGAATGTATTGGTTTTCTTATACACAGTTCTCGCATGAACAAATTCATAAATTTGTTTCGTATCCACAGTTCCGGCATGATCAAATGAATTAAGTGGTTTCGTATCCACAGTTTCCGCATGATCAAATAAATGAATTGGTTTCGTATCAAAAGTTCTCTCATGATCAAATGAATCGGATCGGATGATAATTATTTGATTTTGTATCCACATTTTTGTTTGATTGTTTGATTAATTGATTCCTTATCCACAATATTCACTAATGATAAGTCAATAGTTTAGTGTGTATCCACACAGTTCGCGCATGATCAATCAATATCTATATTCACATTTCCACATGAAAAATCTATAGTTTAGTTCTGTATCTACAGTTTGCGCATGATCAATCGATAGTTTATTTCCATATACACAGTGGGCATATGATCAATCCATTGATTAGTTTTGTATTCAGAGTTTACTAATGAAAGCTCCAAAGTTTAGTTCTGTATCCACATTTATTGAAAGATAAATCAATAGCTTAATTCTGTTTTCACAGTTTTAATTCATGATGAGTTCATCATGATGAGCCAAGCTCTCCCAATATTTTTTCATCGCAGTAAGAACAGTAGAAATTTTATATATATGTGTAAAAGAAACATTAACGTCTAAATGTTTTCATTTGCTATATTTAGATGGCGCGTTATTGCTCTATATTAAGTGTGAAAATATGATAAATAAATATAATCAAGAAAAATTCACCAAACAATATAAATCAGTATTCAATATGAAAAAAATAATAATTTAAAATAAAATTAACATGATGGTACCTAGGCAGCTTGGAAAAGGTTTAGGGTTCGTGGTGGAGCTGGTGTTCCGCCTGAAGATGGTGATTTTACCAGCCACCATGGTTCTGTAGCTTGCCCATAGGCATGCCGGAGTCTGGCTTGGTGCTGTTATGGTCAAGCCCGTCACCATGAGTCATGTGGCTTGACCACAGGGCTCGGTGCTGTCAAAGCTGAAGGCTTCAGGCTCCATTTACGCATCATAATCATCAGAGCTTGTAGTTTAGAGGGGGAAGTGTGGGGACATGGTTAGGTTAAGGGGGGGGGGGGTTATGGGCAAATCGTGGTATGCTATTGTAAGGAGGCACGAGGTGT
The DNA here is from genome assembly GCA_030710605.1 of Cordylochernes scorpioides. Lineage (NCBI taxonomy): Eukaryota > Metazoa > Arthropoda > Arachnida > Pseudoscorpiones > Chernetidae > Cordylochernes > Cordylochernes scorpioides. The sequence continues at coordinate 46,977,159 of CP092872.1, read as the reverse complement.
CCTAATAAACACAAATTATAAATATTGTCTCTGACTTTATTTTTTGAATGGTTATTATTTTTATTAGATGCAACAAAAACTCTCTTAGACAAAAAAGACGGATCAGTGGGAAACGCTTGCCAGCAATCAATTTAAATAAATATACCAAAACCCTGGGTGTTAGCACTTTTCTTTGAAGTTTCTTCTAGAAAGAACGAGCTGACTCAATTCGATTCAATTCGATTTATTTCAAACAACAAAAGAGAATTACACTACGATTTAATGCGATTTAGTTGTATTTATAACACAAAAGAAAACAGGAGGAAGAAAAAAAAACAAAAAGAATGATGATAATTAACAATAAAATTCTATGAATATGAATTATAATTAATTAATAAAATACAATAATAATAATAATAATAAAAACCTAACATACTCCACCCCGGTGGACTAACTTAGTCCTCAGCAAAAGGTAATGGTACTATTTTAGAGACAGTTCTAGTAAGGCGTTCTTGGTGCTTGGTCTTCACCTCGACGACTCGAACTTTTCCGTCCGCTCCCGGAAAGACTTTGGTGATGCGACCAAGGCTCAAATACATTGCTGGTGGTGATATGGTATCCTTGAGCAAGATGAGGTCACCTTCCTTAATGTTGGGTGAGGATTTTCGCCATTTTAGGCGTTGTTGCAAATTGTTGAGGTATTCTCGATTCCAACGTTTCCAAAATACATTTTTATTTTTTTTTATTTAGGCTCCAGCGATCGAGGTAGTATATTGGAACATCATGATCATCATTAGATTCTGGAGGGGCAGTTAAGGGCCTCCCGATTAAGAAGTGTCCTGGTGTAAGAGGATTAAAATCGTCTGAATCTGAACTTAGAGGACAAATAGGTCGCGAATTTAAACAAGCTTCTATTTGAGTTGTCAGAGTACTCAGCTCTTCAAATGTGAGTATCTGAGACTTTAAGCATCTGAGAAGATGAAATTTGAAGGATTTTATTCCAGCCTCCCAGATACCTCCGAAATTTGGGGCGGAAGGAGGTATAAAATGCCAGTTGATTCGTTCATTAGATATGAATTTTTGGATTGTTGAAGCTTTCAATATACCAAACTGCTCATGGAGAATGTTGTTAGCTCCCCTAAAGTTGGTCCCGTTATCACTAAATATATCAGAAGGTTTTCCTCGACGAGAAATAAACCGCTTTAGAGCTGCAAGGAAAGCCTCTGAAGATAGGTCTGATACAATTTCTATATGAATTGCTTTTGTGCAGAAACATACAAATAAATCAACATATGATTTTAATTTTACTTTGGATCTTTTGATGATTAGTTTCATCAAAAACGGTCCTGCAAAGTCGATTCCAGTTTTAGTGAACGGATTTGATTTCACAATTCGGTGCATAGGCAGATCTCCCATGATTTGCTTGGTAACTTGGCGTTTAGCCCTGAAAAACACCATGCATTGGTGAATTATTTTCTTGACCAAACTTCTTTCTGCCTGCAGGAATCCAATATCGTAATCGTAGTGCTGACATGGTCAGTTGAAGACCAGAATGTAAATGATCCAGATGACACTGTCGCACTATTAATTCCGTGATAAAGTGATCTCTTGGTAATATTATTGGATGCTTTTCATCAAATTGCATATTTGAATGACGTAATCTTCCTCTAACCCGTAATAGTCCAGATTCATCAATGAAAGGATTCAAAGATAAAATCCTTGCCCCTTTAGGGGCAACACGCCTCTCTTTATCTAGGCTTTTCTTTGAGTTAAACTAAATCACGTGGGTATGAGATCCACTCACGCTCTACAAGAACAAAGCGAGAAACCATTTTAAAATATATATTTATATCTGTACATACATGACTACTTAAAATTGTATCTATTATTCCTGTAGAAGGGCAGCTTGCGCCCGAAAGCTCGAATTGATTTTTCAAATAAAGAAACTTATCCTTCTTGAATCTATTCGTTAATATAAAGATTTCTTTTGTTTGCAACAGGTAATTTCTGATTGAAATTCAGAACTTTAAATGAAACGAATGATATTGTGAATTGAACTTGTTAATTCGCTTGAAGATAGATGTCCTTTCTTTCTTTCATTGAAAGAACATTGGACATTGAATACAAATCTATAAATCCATGCTGTAATTCTAACAAGTTCGTTGATATTTGAGTATTTGAAAATGAAGTCTGGGAAATGAAGATTAGTGGAATGAAAAACAGAGAAAGTTTTTCGTCTTTCACATAAAATTTCTTTCGGAAAATCATATTGAGTTTGAATTGGATCTTCAAAGTTCACATCCGAGAGCCAAGTTGGTCCTCGCCACCAAAGAGAGTGATCCACCAGCTCTGAAGGAGTTATACCTCTGGAAGCGCAGTCTGCAGGATTATCTTTCGAAATGACATAATGCCAGGAAGAATGTAAAGTCAATCTTTGAACTTCAGCAATCCTATTTCCGACAAATGGTTTCCAATGTCTAGATTCAGATTTAATCCAGCTGAGAACAATTTTGGAATCGGTCCATAAAAATACTCTATCAATTTGTAAGCATAAAGAATTGCGAAGAGTATCATATAAAGTTGCGAGAAGAAGAGCAGCGCACAGCTCCAGCCGTGGTATGGAAATCATTTTCAGAGGAGCTACCCTCGTCTTGGAAGCAATCAGAGAAACTTTCACTTGGCCCAATTTGAAATGAGATCTTATATAAAATACTGCCGCATATGCAACTTCTGAAGAGTCACAAAAACCATGAAGTTCAACAGAAAGTAAAGCTCCCCTGCACGAGAAGTATCTAGGAATTTGAATTTTATTTAATACGGATAATTCCTTTTCGATTTTCTTCCATTGAGAGCACAAAGTATCAGGCAAGGGATCATCCCAATTCAACTTCTATTTCCAAAGTGATTGAAGCAAAATTTTAAGACGAATAATAACCGGGGACAGCCAGCCTATAGGATCAAAGATTCTGGAGATGTGGGACAACAAATGTCTTTTAGAATTCGTTTGTTCTGGAATGTCATTAACAAGAATCTGAAAAATGTCCAAGGAAGGATTGCAACAAATACAAAGTATTTTGACACATGAATCACTCTCAAAATCCCGAAGATTATGCCTATCTTCAACCTGTTCTGAAAATCCAGAAAGGACCTCCGGGACGTTTGATCTCCATTTCCTAAGAGAAAATCCGGCTGAAGAAAGAAGATTATTGACTTCACGAATATGACGTGTAGCTTCTTCAATTGTGTCTGCACCAGAAAGCAAGTCATCAACATAAAAATCTGTTTGTACTATTTTTGAGGCCACTGGGAAAGTTGACACCTTGTCCCTTGCAAGTTGATGTAGGGTACGCATGGCGAGATATGGCGCACAAGACAATCCATATGCCACAGTCAGTAGTCGATAATCCAATAAAGGTTCTGATGGGTTTTTTTTCTCCATAAAATTATCTGGAAATCACAATCCCTAGAATCGATTCTTACTTGGCGATACATTTTCTCTATATCTCCTGAAAAAGCTATCGGGCGTGTTCGAAATCTTATTAGAATTTTGAAGATATCCTGTTGTAGTTTTGGTCCTACATGAAGAAAGTCATTTAGAGATTTGCCATTGCTAGCTTTGCAAGATGCATCAAAACCAACTCTCAATTTAGTGGTAGTGCTTTGCTCCTTAAAAACACAATGATGAGGTATATAATAACATTGTCCTGAAGGTGTATCCAGCTCATCACTGGGAATAAGCTCCATATGATTGATTAAAAGATATTCGTCCATGAAATCACAATATTGTTTTAGGATACTTGGAGATTTTTGTAATTTTCTTTCAAGTGATAGAAATCGTTTCAGAGCATTGATCCTAGATTCGCCAAGAGTTGTGTCAATGTTCTAAATGGCAGCCTAACAGAGTACCTTCCATCTTCCAGAATTTTTAGGTTATTAATATATTTCTTCACATGAAATTTCTTCTCTGGTTAAAGATTTGGCAGCGGGTACTGACTCCAGCTCCCAGAATTTTTTGAGAAAATCATCTTGTTCCTCCGTCGCGAACATAGTTATATCTTGATTGGAATTTTCACCTGACAGTAATATTTTACCTGTAAGTAACCATCCCAATTTGGATCCGCACGCAGTGGATCCAGATAAATTTTGGAATCTAACCTTCCCGTTAAATAAGCATGGAGCAAGCTCTGCTCCAATCACTAAATCAATCTGGCTAGATTTGTCAAAATTGGGGTCAGCCAACAGAAGATTTTTCAAATAAGGCCAATTATCCTTTTCTATAAAGAAATTGGGCAATACTGATGTGATCTTATCAATGACTATAGGATTGGCGTTGAATATTAGGTTTGAGAAATGTGGGCTAAATTGGAGAGAGACCTCACCCATTGATTGTTCTACAAGTTTGTTTCCCAAACCAAAAACTGTAGTTTTACATTCAGCAAGAGGAAGATTTAATTTCTTTCGACAACTATTTGTTATGTTGCGTTCCCGGTTTTGGATAGATGAAAAGGGAGGATACACGATGTGACTTATTAAAGTTTCCTTACTTATATATATATATAGCAATTTAGGCCAACAACCCCATGTATATAACCCGCAGCAAGACCTTAATGTTGTATAATAGAAGCACAGCTGTCAATGATGCACTATCGACATATGTCTTTACATCATCACATGTAATGCAATTTGTGCAAACAGGATAAATAAAATAAAAAAGGGGGGAAACTCTGTAATTGATTAAGAGTTTAGCTAAAGCAGGGATCGAGCATATAATATTGTCAGAACAAAGGTCTAAAGATGGAAACAGCCACGACACTAGTATACAATTTCATCAGACAACCCATGAAATCGTTATTAAATTGGGCAATCTATAAAAGACTCCTTCTGGAGGTTTAGCAACCCACTGAAGACGCTGGGAGCTATTTCATAGAGGAAAATTATAGCAACAGATCTCTATAATTTCTACAGATCAACTGTAAATAGATTCATATTAAGGCATTTTTATAGCCCAAATAACACAAACAATAGTCAAACATACAAATCTGTTTGCATCATGCCGTACCCTCCTAACAGCGTAACAATAGCCCGAGGAATCAGAAAATATGGTATAATGGTAAATATGATGGAATAACGCACTGAAACACATAAAAGTACAAACATTACTAAAACCTGACAGATAGATACCCTCAAAGTAGCCCTAATAAAGTCGTAATTTGCAACTGTTGCTGTGTCAATATATCACAGCAAAGATATAGTACACAACTCTATTCCAACAGAGTCGGTAGTTCTATATTTAGTACAATTTGTGAAATTAAGGTGTGGGGGGTAGTACCATAAAGCAAAAGGAATGAAATATGTATGAGAGGAAACAAGAAAATTTCTCTAGATATTTATTTAAATAAATTAAAATTTGGGAACATGTCTATACTGACGAGATATGCTATTTACATAGTAAAATTTAGATAGAGGTGACCTGAAGTTACTTTATAGCCCTTTAGGGCCCATGCGAAATCTAGGTTGGTTACTACACAAAAAGGGGGGGCGCTAAGTCATAATGACAAATGGCTTACCTTTTCTCGAAAGTGCCGGCAAAGGTATGGTCTCCCGACTGAAGACTGTCCTCTCACTGAGCGACTCAGATTCCATCTGCCTTTTGGCAAAGAAACCCTCTTTTATTCTTGTCTCTCTCCGTTTTCATTCGCTGGCCGCGCCAAAGTTTCTATTGGCTGGCATTTTCATTCGCCTAAAGAAACACCAATCAAAATGGCCAACGGCTCCAGTATACGATTTCACAGACGCCCCAGGCCTCTCCCATCAAAATAGAACATATAGTATTACCAAAACAAAAAAAAATCTAAAGAGAGAAACAGCCACGGCAATAGTGTAAAATTTCATCAGACCCCAGGCCTCCTCCACATGGGCTGTAATACGATCCTCCCTTTTCTCGGGACGGTATATATATCGCCCCCCGTCTTGGCTAAAAATCGACCCAGGCCCCTTTTACCTGGACTGTAATGTGATGCTTCCTTTTTTCGGGAAGGATATTTATAAGGCTTAGTCTTTTAGAAATCTTCCTTCTCCATTTCTTCTGGTCACCTTTACCTAAATTTTTGGTGAGGGGAATATATGTACATATGGAACAACAGCTTCCAGCGCGGATGTCTCTGGATGTCACTGGTGTCTTCTTCACCAGGCATCAGCTTTCGGCATGGAAGTCTGGTGTCATCAATTGTCTAGGTTTATATGGAACAACAGCTTCCAGCGCGGATGTCTCTGGATGTCACTGGTGTCTTCTTCACCAGGCATCAGCTTTCGGCATGGAAGTCTGGTGTCATCAATTGTCTAGGTTTCTGGGCAAAAAGGTGGTCTATAAGTCTATGTGGGAGGGAAGCCATGTATCCATTTGATGTTGATTATACATACGCCTTCTGTTGGGGTATGGTTACAAAAACGTGCCCCAACAGTTATAAGACACCTTTGAGAGCCTGTATCTATGAGGGCTCTACATGTTTGAAGAACCCCGTTTTCCGATTTGACCTTTATTAAAGTCGTAGAGAGTAATATCCGATCATGACTTTTGTTGTCTGCAAAACATGAGACACTGGCATGGGTCAATGAGATATGTCCGCAACAGGACAACATTTCCGGTTTGAACTGATGCAAAAGAGTATGATGTCTCTTATTACATGATTTGCAATTTTGCGTGAAGACGCGTGACGATACTCTATGGTTAAATCTTAGACAGTTGTAACATAGACGATTATCTTTTACAAATGTCCATCTTTCATGTAACATCAAACCGTTAAACTTAGGACATTTTAACAAAAATGTTCACCTTTACATAAGACGCATGACTTGACTCTGCTATCTATACTAGAGCTAGAGGCAAATGTTGCTGAATGAGAATGAGTGGATTTATTTATTTTGTAGAATTGTTTTGAATTTTCTTTATTCTGAAAACTCCCGAGACTTCCAGCAAATCTTTCCAGGAAAGAAATCATCTTTTCATACGATGGATATTCTTTTTCAAGCAAACTCATCTCCCATTCCTTTTTTATTGAACGATCAAGTTTTGATTGAATTATATGAATTAAAATCATATCCATTAAATAAATATCCGTTAATTAAATATCCGTTATTAAAATCATATATTACGTTCCAATCTGAGGATAGAGAGATTCTGAATGCTTTCGTTACAAGTGTCCAGGAGATCAAGTAAATATTTAGTCGATTCTTGTTTTACATTTTTTAGATCATTCAAATTTTGAATTTGTTTAAAAGCCAATTCACTTTTTTTGTCGAATCTATTGACCAAGGTTTGCCAGGCAATAGGATAATTTTTATCAGAAATATTGAACGCCCTAATAAGTCCAGCGGCATTTCCTTTTACTGCAGAATTTAAATATTGAAGTTTTTGATAATTTCCCAGTGTTGGATTTTGATCAATAGATCTAATAAAAATTTCCTTAAAACTCAGCCAATCTGAAATATCACCACTAAAGGTGGGCAATTAAAATTTGGGAAGTTCTAAATGCGTTTCACCAGAAAATTTATTTTTATTTAAATTTCCAAGCGATCTATTTATTTTTATCAGAAATAATTGATTTTAGACTTTGCCTCAAAGGATACCTTAAATTTTTCTTCAGCATTAATGCCTTTATATTTTACTAATTTCACATATTGATTATCAAAGCTAGCTTTTAAAATTTCCAAACTATACTGAATAATAAAATATGTCAATATGTTTTATTAAAATTTTAGTTGTAAATTCGAAATTAAGAAAACAAAAAGTTCACAATAAATATCTTTCGTAAAATGTAGCTCGTAAAAATGCCGAAGTTAAAGGTCTTCTATTTATAAATATTTGTTTAGAGTCCACAGAGTATATTTAGAATTTACTTTGTTAGCCTTTAAATGTTGCGCGCGACCAACATGTTTAAATCTTGTGACCTTTTCAAGAAAAATATACTTGGTTTCTTAGGCTTCAATTTAAAAATGTCAACGGTAAGTTTATTAAAAAGTGTTTCTCAAGCCTTTTAGATAATTCGTTTTAATTGCTCTTACTAAAATTGAAACTTAAGAAGTTTTCTAACCGCGCAATTTACCTACGACGAAGCGCCAAGCAATAAACTAAAAAATTAATATAAAATTATTAACTAGTTTAAAACTAGTTTACTAATCATTTGAGAAGGTATTTTGCAAAAAGAAATTTATTATAATTAATATTTTGAAGAGAAATAATTTGTTTATTACTCCACATATTCAGAATTTTTTTTCATTTTTTATTAAATTTTAGGATAATAACTAGGATATACTTGAGTGTTAGAGAGAAAGCTTAGGAAAAAAACTATTGAAAAATGTGACCAACTAAACAAAATTTTAAAATTGTAGGTTTAAAGTGATTTAATAAAGTATTTTTCTGCTTTTTAAAAAATAAATATGAATGACATTGTTTTTTATTCACAAATTTTTTCAACCCCATATATAATAAAAATAATGGTGTGATACATCCATTTCTGCAGACACTGATTGCAACAGTATCAATACGATAATTTAGCTCAGGTTAAGTGCATGTGTTAGGTGTTGGTTTAAGTTATATAAAAACTAATCCATTTTCACAGACACAATTAGGTCTAATGTGGAACAATATAATTGGCAGTGTCTTTTCAATCATCTGTAGAAATGAGTATCTCACCAAAACAACTTCATCTCAAGTACTATTGTAGGATGCATTCTTGCAAAATTATGCATTTTGACCTTTGTACCTCCCATTTGTATTTATGGTGGTCACTGAGGCATGTGTCTTTACATGTCTTCTGCCTGGATTTATTTATAGAGTGAATATATTACATAAGATCCACCAAAATGAGGGGTACATTCACTCTATAAATTGTCTTCATCAGAGTTTTTCTGTTATTCTATTAAAATATTTAGTTATAATATGGAGGGCATATGCTATTAGATAAAACTAGAAGAAAGGCTCGCAATATTTATAAGTAGCTTTTGAAAACTAACATTGGAATGTAATTGTAAATGGAAGGTGTGTATTTTATATGTAAAATTGATAAAAATATATGTTTGGCAATTTTTTTATTTCCTCTTATTAGCTCTTATATGTATTTCTTAGGGCTATTCTGTTCTTTTGTTCTTCTGAATAAATCCTATGTTTGGTAATTTTTTAATTTCCTTTTAGCTCTAATGTATATTTCTTGGGCTCTTCTGTTCTATCTTTTGTTCTTCTGAATCTTTGCTATTTTATCTTGTTAATGAAGGTTTTGTATTCCATTGGTGCGTTCAGGATTTCCAATTTTTTTCAGACTCCTCCAGCTGTCTAGAAAATCTAATATTTGTTCCTGATTTCCTTAGGCAGTCTAATCACATCCTCCTAATCAACCATGTTTACAACTAGTACAAGAACCAGTGGAACCATTCTTATTATAGAATGGTATAAAAATTCATCGATAGATGAAATATATAAATATCGAAAATCAACAATACAAAATCAATAAACAAAGTGATTTGAAGACCTTGGCTATCTTTCTTTTTCTGAGTTAAGAATTGAATCCATTTTATTGAGGCAATAAACAAATTAAACCAAATTTAGTTTCTACATATACTTGCAGCATTTAAGAAAACATGTTTAGACATGTGGTGCACCTAGTTAACCCTTAGTTACTCGCGCCTATTTTACTGACGTTAGTACTCGCGCTGGGTCTCGCAGACCCCAATATTCTACAATGAATAAAATCTTTGAAAAATAAAATATAAATATAATTTTTGCTTGCAGCCAGATTAATACACTCTCTAGTTTACAAATATATCAATTTATTATAAAAACTTACATTATTAAATATTTTTATTTGATAAAATTGGTAATAAGGCAAAAAATTTAAACTATCAATATACTGTATATGCATTAATTAGCATATATAGAGATATATGGATTATATAGTATAAAAAAAAGTTCTCTTTATTTAAATAAATATCAGAAAACATGTTTTTAGGCTAAGTGTAAGCATACTCTGAAGGTTGGTGAATAGCAAGTAACAGCTTGTGACTGTAACGTGATGGTGCCCCGCTACAAACTTTTCCTCTCAGCTTATTATATATACATTGATATGTAAACAAATATGGGAAAAATAAGTAAGGGGTCAGGTAGTGATATGAAAAAGTAGGCATATCCTGACTGCTCAAATGAGCATTTTAGAGGGCAGAACACCATCTAGTGGAATAAATATCAACTAAACAATTTAGGTCTATTGTATAATATTTTGGCAAACAAATTTTTGGTCATTGACACTCATTGACCTCATTGACAAGAGCCAACAGCCCGGAACATATGCGGTTGGCTGTTCTTAATCTATCAAGAAATTGAGTTAGCCAAATACAGTCGAACCTCTTATAGAAATAAACTTGATCCCAAAAAAATAACTCAGGCCCATATTAGTGATTGTAAAATTTTAAAAACTATTGTTTCTCTTCCAAAACAAAAATATCCAAACCCAATGTTTATAAGATAATAATTAACACATTCAGTGTAACTGTGCATCCATTTAGCGTCCCTGTATTAAAACTGGTACAGGATTTAATGCTTTAACATGCTACCAGCAGTGATGTGTTGGCGCAGTCCACGCCAGAAGCAGGAGACACAGGACTGGACAACACCATCTACCAGTTCAAAGCCACCAACATTGACGGCCATGAGATTGATATGAAGACCTTCAAGTAAGTTATCCGAGTACAAAATATGACACCTTGGTCAAATCTAATAACCATCCCATGAGAAATTAAGAGAATTTAATGTTTTATATATCTAGATCTTGTATCTTATCTCTAGAATGTAACCTCTTTAATTTAGCCACATTTTTTTTCAAGTACCAATCAGGATATTTTCTTTAATTTAACTGATTATAATTCAAGATGACTTTAATTCAACCAAAAATTCTTATCCCTTGAGGTGTTGAATTAAAGGAGTTTGGTATATTGCTTTTTTCTACTATTTCTAGATAAGGCACAATTTGGATTATAGATTATAAACACAAGGTAATAAGACCAAATCCAAATAAAAGTGTGTGGTCTCACTTGTGTTTATAATCTATAATCCAAATTGTGCCTTATCATTTTATAGTCTTCAATGGACCTATGAAATTATTATACACATACTAATTATCTATTTGGATTTGGTCTTATTACCTTGTGTTTACTATTTCTAGACTTTTCTCATGACCTGACTGGGCTCTGCATCTGCCTTTATAAGAATTCCTTTAGAGACTAAACAGGACAACTGTATTTTTTTGACTCAGACTGTGGTTTCTGCTCCTAGCCACTATGCCACCATCTTTGGTTTTAAAATACAGTGAAACATCGTTATAACAGCCTCTTTTATTTCAACAACTTGGTTAGAACATCCTAATTGTTATAACTATGGTCACATAAAAATCTGATTTTATTAACAAGGTTTGACTATATAGCTAAATTCTGCCAAATTTCCTGTATCAATTGCTTTGCTTCTAAAGAACAAGATTGATAAGATTTAAACTTGTGAAATAAAGTAAAATGTTATGTGTGATATTAACAGTTACAAATCTCTTTTGAATAAATTAAAATATTGAAAGGCTTTTTACTGTCATTGTGTTTTCTAAAGAATGTTTTTTTAGAGAGCTTTATTTATATATCATAAAATTTATTTTTAAAAAAGGTCAAATATTTAAAGAAAAATTGAATTTTATAGAACAATTCAGTGCACCCAACAGGTGAGCCAAATGCTAGGGACTTAACTTGGCTCATTCAGTACTCATTGATGACTCAAGGAATGGCTCAAGGCAAAAGTTTCTTTCCACCCAACTGATTCACAGGGTATTAGTAAGCTCAAGCTGTGACACAGGGTAGGTGAAGGTTATTTTTAAATTTGAAAAATCCCTTCCCACCTTTTTTTTTTTTTTTTAACCCGTCCCCAATACTTGCTTAAGTCTAACCCAGCCCTAAATGCAAGCAATCATACTTTTATGACACTTGGATTTACAGGTGGGCAATTTAACTTCAGGAAAAGGTTCTGCACATAAAGACTATAGAAAAATGTTTTATGAGCCTTATTTTTAATGAGAGAGCTTTAAAAAAAAAGATGTATTTTAATAACATTGCAAGTTATAAAAGCTTTTAGCTTTTATTGAATTGACCTCATGTTGTACAAGATTATTTTAAAGTTGAATGCAACAAGATTGATAAGATTTTTTTTTTTTTTTTTGCTTATCCCTAGTACACGTGGTACAGGCCATGATAATCATGGTGGGTAGTTAGCGACTGCTTTTTACTGTAAGCGCACCACATGTCTACACATGTGAAAGCAGTTCGACTTTGCACTTACAATTGATAAGATTTAAACTTGCGAAATAAAGTAAAATATTATGTGTGATATTAACAGTTACAAATCTCTTTTGAATAAATTAAAATATTGAAAGGCTTTTTACTGTCATTGTGTTTTCTAAAGAATGTTTAGAGAGCTTTATTTATATATCATAAAATTTATTCTAAAAAGGTCAAATATTTAAAGAAAATTTGAATTTTATAGAACAATTCAGTGCACCCAACAGGTGAGCATTTTTAATATAGTCCATTACAGCTGCTCGAGTGCCCAAATGCTAGGGACTTAACTTGGCCCTTTCAGTACAGATTGGTGACTCAAGGAATGGCTCAAGGCAAAAGTTTCTTTCCACCCAACTGATTCACGGGGTATTAGTAAGCTCAAGCTGTGACACAGGGTAGGTGAAGGTTATTTTTAAATTTGAAAAATCCCTTCCCACCTTTTTTTTTTTTTAAACCCGTCCCCAATACTTGCTTAAGTCTAACCCAGCCCTAAATGCAAGCAATCATACTTTTATGACACTTGGATTTACAGGTGGGCAATTTAACTTCAGGAAAAGGTTCTGCACATAAAGACTATAGAAAAATGTTTTATGAGCCTTATTTTTAATGAGAGAGCTTTAAAAAAAAAGATGTATTTTAATAACATTGCAAGTTATAAAAGCTTTTAGCCTTTATTGAATTGACCTCATGTTGTACAAGATTATTTTAAAGTTGAATGCAAAAAAAAAAACTTAGATGAATACTGATGTTGATGTGTCCATTTTGCTCTTCATTGAGAAATAGGTGCTGTAAAATGTTACGTACACTACTGGTGCTGTTGCCACATTCGGACCAGAATTTGGTCGAATATTCAAAGGGTCCAGGGGGACGGCACGGAAGTGTGGTCAGACCATTTCTCCCCCCCCCCTATATATGAAGATAATAACAATATATGCTCCAGGAGCCGACTAAATAATATTATTTCAAAAGTATTAAAAATTTAAAATATATATATGTTATATAAAAATATTCTTTTATTTAAAGTTGTATTTCATAGATTCAAATACGCTGTTAAATCAACCGCCAGAGGTCACGCTTTCCCTTTATATAACCCGTTGTTGTTTCCCGATAGCTGGCTCAAACTTTTGTAAATTATGTAAATAAGTTTTTCATTTTTTAGATTCTTACGCCTTAAGCCAGGCATTACCTTTCTCAAATTATGTTTTCTATATTCTATAAGCTCAATTAAAGCCATTACTGATCTTCACTATTTTTATTATTATACTTTCAATATTTTTGCCACGACTGCATTACCATAGCATAATCCTCAAGATAATCAAAAATCAACAGAAATATCTTTTTTTTTTAATATTATATATATATTAACTTTAAATTTGGAACGCTTTTATTTAGAAATTAGCTCTGTTTAGCATAGTTTTAATTGAATAATTCTCTAATATCTTGCATATTTTAAATCTAAAATATTCCTTAAAACTTTCTTCAATCTGTAAATTGTTTTCCTCGAATACACATAATACTTTACAATTTGATTTCATTTAACTAAATTTGCATACCAACCCTTTTTACATATTTCAATTGTGTTAATATTTTTTCTCTTTTCATCAACTAACTTGCCTGCTAATTCTTGTACATATTTCAAATATCTTTCTTTTCTTTCAAAGTGCAAGTGTCCCTAGGGGGACATAGCGCTCTAAGTCGAAATAAACTAAAAATAAAGATTATTTTAAGTGGCAGATAACAATGACATAAACGTCATCTCCAGAGTAATTGTGTATTGATATATTTAGCTTTTAATGTAAAAAAAAAAAGTGTGTTCTCGCGAAAATGACTTAATTAAAAAAATAGATAACATTTTTATTTTCATGCCTATTTTCGGATTATGTATACATATACTTAAAAGTGAAACAATCCATATATCTTTATTCTTCCAATATTTTTTCAGGTGGCTATACACCAAATTTCCTCAGTGAACAAAATTTACCTTGAATACATGAGCTCTACCCAAATGGGCCCTTTCAAGACAAATTTTGTTCCTCAAGGAAGTTTGGTGGGAAAAATCTAAGATTAAAATTATATGCCCAATATATATAATCATAGGAAATTAAATCATTTAAGCGAGCTTGTTTCTTTTATATACAAAATAAATTTCCACTGTTGTTACTGCGATGAAAAAATATTGGGAGCTTATGTTCATAGTTTGCTTGAATACCATTTCTGAGATTCCACCATTCAGTGTAGCATATATAAGCAGAATCATCCAATACAGTATTATAGATCTAAGAAGTGGTCTGGTAGATTAAATTGACGAAATCGCTGGGAGGGTTCACCACTGATAGCCAAGCCCCTCCAATAATTTTTCATCGCAGAAGGACAGCAGAGATTTATTTTTTGTGTATAAAAGAAACATTCGTGCTTAAATGATTAATTTCTTATAAATAGATGGCGCGTTATTGCTTTGTATTAATATGTAATCATCAAAACTGCATTTATTTGTTATTCTTATAACAAAGTATGCAAATCCAAATCAATGAATAAGCCACAACACCAATTTTGGCAAATTCCGACAAATAAGCCAACCTGTAACCATGGTTTCAGGCCCTTTTGTAGCACCCTCTTGTAGTATCTTGTACATTTGAGCAACCCCAATCACAATAATAGATATTTATTTACATTCCAAATCACAAGAGTGTTTTAGCCTTAGCCAACTTGAGGGGCATAAAGGTGGATGATGATAGATATCAGGATACAGAGTATTCATTAATATATCACATCCACCTTCATCATGAATCTTGCTGGTGGACGCATGTTCCTAGGTGGGTTCCTTATGGGCAAGATCTCCTCTTTAGCTGGACTTGCATGTTGATCATTTTCTTCAACAGGATCTTGAATATTGATACCTGCTTGCAACTTTTTATCCTCCCTTGATCTTGCTTCATTGGTCTGACCTGGAATAACTGGTGTCTCTCTACCTACTTGTACTTTCTCTCCTTCATTTGTTCTTGTTTCCTTGATCTGACTTGAAACAATTCCTAACTCTCTTGATTCAATCTGTCCTCCCTCTATATTTTCATATATTTTCTATTTGGTCAATATGAATATGCTTGCTACACTCTACCACATTTTTTAAAATGAGAATTATACCTGGTATCCATTTATCTTCATTATCTCTATAGTTCTAGCACCATACCTTGTAATTTTTTCCAAAGCTTCTGATAAAGTTAGTTTGTTTCTAAAGGAGCACTCCCCCCCCCCTAAAAACAATTTGGCAGGGGGTTCTGCCTGTTGGTCCATGAGATGTACTTCTATACACATAAAGGATTCTTGATATGATATCTTGTATGGAGTCATTATATTGCCCTCAGTTTTTTATCTAAGGCCTCTTTTACCAATTTTACTGCCCTTCCTGCAAGTCCATTACTTTGAGGATGGTAAGCCAGAATTAATGTCCGTTTAACTCTTATTATTTTTCTTGTTGTTGTTGTTGTTTTTTAATGGTGAATTTTAAAGATTTAAATTGAGGCCCATTATCTGAGACTACATCCTTTGGAAGTCCATATAGTGCACATAGCCTTCTAATTTGTTCTATAGTTTTCTTTGTTGTGATATCTTTAATTGGGATTACTTCTACCCATTTTGAATGATTACCTGCTACAATGAAGAGGTTAAACTCATTTTTATGAGCAAAATCTATGTGAATTCTTTCCCAAGGACCTTTTGCCCATTCCCAGGGTTGAAAGGTTTTTTGTTGGATTGGCCTGAACCATTTGGCAATTTTTACAAGTTCTTGCAACTGCTTCAATACCCTTATCAATATTAGGCCACCAGCCAGCTTCTGGCCACAGCTTTCATTTTGCACATTCCATATCCTGATGCATCAGCTGAAATAACCAATATCATAGTGCACTATTAATGACTCAGCTGTTAAGGCATCTTTGCATTTGTTGAATGTTTTTGTTACAGAGTATTCATTGATATATCACACCTTATGAGAGGTGCAAAGATGATCAAATAAATGCATTCCTTTGATGCATTTAATAAATGTATATTGGGAGGGTTCACTATACTGATGAGCTACTCTCAATAATGTTTATTTGTTTCATACGTGAAACAAAATCTTACAAAGACCAAAATTATAAATAAATTGTCAACACACATTGAAATAAAGCATCTAGATAGATACTATATGAAAAATCATTTATTTTTAATTATTCCAAAATTTGCCAAAAACCATGGTTAGTTTTTCTTGATTAATCAAGAAATGTTATTTGGAAAATTCTGGAATAATTAAAAACAACAGTTAGTCGCATTTATACCGACAGATGGCTCAAGCTATCATCAACTTTTAGTTGCATGATCAGGAGATGCCTTTTTTTTCTTAATTTATCCACCATGTTCTCACGGCCTTCCTAACTTAAATACCTGTTTCATGACTTTTCAGGTTGCCCCAAAGACCAGCTTTTTTTTTTGGTCATTGAGGTACAGTTTGCACCACGCTGATGAGGGCCAACAGCCCGAAATGCGATACATGGCTAGCTTTTCTTGATTAATCAAGAAATGGTATTTGGCCAATTCTGGAGTAATTAAAAATCAATGATTAGTTGATATTTATTCCAACAGATTGTGCAAGCTATCAGCAACTTTTAGTTGCATGATCAGATGCCATTTTTTTTTCTCTATTAGATACTATAGTCGCAAAATATTCTGGTTTCAAACCTAAATTACCAAACTCTACCAATTTTTACATGGTCTTTTATCATTATTAACAATGTAGACATATTTAATCCACCTTTCTTGAAGGCATAAAGTCAAATTAATCTAGTTGGAAAATTGGGTATATAGCCAAAAAATCAATTTTTTTTTTCTTCTATTTTATCTTTGCATAGCAGATGCTTTTATATTTTTGTTTGTTTATTACATAGTGAATTAGGCGCCATCTCTCCAACATGGAGAGAATTAGGTGCTCTAAATGTTAAACTCCAGCTGTCAACTCTACAAACAGTCAAACCTTGTTACAGCAGGCTTCTTTATAAAAGCAACTCGGTTATAACCTCCTAAGTCCCAGGTTTCAAGGGTTCTAACTGTAGTTATAACAGCAACAAAAAATTTAGTTATACACATATTATAGACGTATATAATTCTTTTAAAAATTAAGCAATTTATACTGCCTTTACTGCAATGGAAAAATTAATGTGAGGGCCTGGCTCATCAGTGGTGAATCCTTCCATTAATTTTTCCCTTGCAGTAAGGGCAGTATAAATTATTTAATTTTTAAAAGAATCATACGCGTCTATAATAGTTTCGAATTTTCATAACGATGGCGCACTAATGCATCATACATCTATTAACATAAAATGTTGATCCCAAATGTAATGTTATAGTGAGGTTCGGCTGTATTCAGGGTGTCAGTTGATGCCACCACTACTTTCAATGAAGTAACAATCACTTAGCATTTGACTTTACCTACTCTATTAGTTTCACCTTTGTTGTTGCTTCCTTCTCTACCACAAGAGTTTTGATCCCTTTGTTTTACACTAGTTGTCCCCAAAACCAAATGTTTACTTATCAGGCTTAACTTTCCCAGTGTCCTTTTATTTCTGTCAGTTCAAACTGCTTCTACTCGTGTTGACTATGTTGTGCTACCACACTCATTTGCCATGTAGGCTTTGGGGGGCATTTTAAAAATTAATGATACCAAAAAAAAAACTTGAGTAAAAGTTCTCTAAAAATAAATGTCAATGCTAAAAGTGATGATCTCTCAAATTGGCAGACAAAGTCATGTTACTTTGAGTTGAGAGGGAATTGTGTTGGAGCCAAAGGACAACCAACTTGAAGAGTTTGATAACCTTGAAGATTTTACTTTTATTGCTCAATTGTTAATGTATAAGATATAGTGATGAAGGTAGATGTGTGAGAAATGTGTAAGCTAGCCATGTTGGACTCCTTATCTTAACTGCATATTGTTATCTTTTTCTCACAAAATGTTTTTCCTACTTATAGCTAATCTTGGTTGTCTCTTTCCTTATAATTGGTGCTTTTTTTATATATATAATCTTGATGAGGAACTAAGCTGAAAAGGCAATATTGGGTAATTTCAATTTTATTTAGTGATGAGGTATTGCTCTAATTACACTGGGCAACAACAATTTTGCCCAAAAGAACATGATAGTGTTTCTAGTGTAACTTTTCATGCTGAACTTGAGAATCTAATCAGAAATTTTCCATCCCCCTGGTTTTTGCGTGACAGCCTTTTTTTTTTTTTTGGTATTGGGATAAATACAGAAAAAGTGCAAAAAATATTACGTAAGCATTTTTGCATAAACCTTATTACACTGGTTTATCAAAAATTATTTTTCTTTGTCCGAAAAGAAACAGCATCTTATCTAAATATAACTCTTTGTGCTGATTCCAAATATACCATTGGTTTTTTTCTCTATCACGCAAGATTTTTGAGATACACCTACTTGAAATTTGGAAATGTTTTTAATATATAGGCCTATATGAACGAAATATATTTATTTTATTGAAAAATAGTGACAGTGGATTTTATTCTATACTTGGCTTGTGGTACATCCTTCTTGAGTGTCCAGCAGTTGTCAGCAAGCATACATGGACTCCATTTACCTTAGTACCGCTTCTCCATGCTTGATATATCTTGATGAAACCTCTCACCATGCTCATCGCTAACTGCACCAAGATTGTCTGGAAAGAAATCCAGATGTGAATGCAGGAAATGGATCTTTAAAGACATGTTACATCCCAGTGCCTTGTAGGAAAGCAACAGATCATTAACTATGTCTCTGTAATTTTCAACTTTGACACTTCCTAAGAAGTTCTTGCAAACGTTTCTAAAGGAATTCTATGCTGCTGCTTCAACTTCATTCAAACTATTTTGAAAATTTCCATCCTGCAGCAATTCTCGAATCTGAGGTCCAACGAAAATGCCTTCTTTATTTTTCGCATCACTTATGCTAGAACATTTTTGTTTTAGGTAGGCAAATTCACTGGCATTTCGATCCATTGCCTTGACAAAGTTCTTCATTAATCCCAGTTTAGTATGTGTTGTTGTTTCTTATCCCCTTGTGTAAAGATTACACGAATTCCATGAGTTCATGCTCCTCGAGCTGTTTTATGATGAGCAGCGGCCTCTCCCAAAGGTCCTGTTTAGTGCATCTAATGCAAGCCAAAATGTGTTCTGGAGCTGCAGGTACCAAACTACATTTTGGGCAAGTGGGATAAATTTTGTTATTATTTTCTATCTTCAATGGCTTGAGATGGCCTGTTCTAAATCTTGTTAGTGTTGTTTGATGCTGTCTATTTCTGATGTTCAGAGCTCCTCCTGGGTTCACTCCACTGTACCAACTGTGCTTAGGTGGGATCCTCCAGTTCTTGTTTATTTTTGTTTTGGCTATTGTTTCTATTTCTTTAAAAGTAAGTTTATTTTTCTGTGGCAAGGGTTCTTTTGTGCCTTTTTTCGCTAGCACATCAGCAGCTTCATTGCCTTCAATGCCAACGTGTGAGGGTATCCATTGAAGTTGAATTTTTGAGGTTTTTGAGAGTTTTAGGAGATAACCAATTATGTTCCTGCTTACTTTGTCTCTAAGTTCCCCTGTGTGACTCAAGTGTTGTATGGCACTTCTACTATCAGTAAGAATCCAGATATCTTGATAATTAGTATTTCTGAGGGATTTTAAGGCTTCATAGATGGCTATAAGTTCTGATCTGAAGACTGAGCAAAAATCTGGGTTTCTTCTGTTCATTTTCTCAATGCCATTTGTGGTTTTGATGAGACAGCCACTGCCAGTGTGTCCTAGCTCGTCTCTGCTACCATCGGTATAGATAGTTATTGCATTTTTAGGAATGTTATTAATTATTTCTAATGATAATTGTTTTAAGTATTCTGGATTTTGGTATTGTTTGTTGGTGGGTTCATTTAAAGTGGCATTAAAAATAACATTTTGTAGTGGTTTGCATGGAGAAATTTTTTCTGCTAAATAATTTTTTTCCACTTTATATTTTAAAAATTCATTTCTTTTGGCCAGGTGTAGAGGGCCTTCTTTTTTGAGTCTTAAATTGGATTCCCAATTAAGTATGTACTTGGAAGTTCTGTGTTTGTTTCCATAACTCTTGATTTTGTTTATATATTTTGGCAGATTGTAGCTTCTTCTATCCTTTAAGGGCATAATGTCTGCCTCATAAAGTACAATATCATTAGGGCAGGTATTTCGAAGACCTGTAATAATTCTAGCTGCACTTAGTTGTATCCTTTCCAGTGATTTTAGATTTGTTTCAGATGCTGTACCATAGATTTGATATCCATATTCCAGGATAGGTCTAATTAGAGATGTGTAAGTTAATTTTAGTGTGGTTGCATCGGCTCCCCACTCTCTTCCTGAAATATATTTCAGGATTTTTAGTCGGTCTCTTCCTTTTCTAATAACTTCTTCTATATGTTTACTGGAGTTAATTTCTGGATCCAGGGTGTAGCCAAGATATTTAGGATGTTTATTATATTGCAATTGTTGTTCTTTCAGAATAATTTTTGGCCTTATTTTGTATAGTTTCTTATCGGTAGTAAAAAGACAGGTTTCAGATTTTTGGGGGTTAAATTCTAATTTATGTTCATTAGCAAATTTTTCTAGGTGGAAAAGAGTCTTGTTCAAATCTCTTTCAGCTTTTTTCCAGTTAGTATTGCTGCTCCATAGAATAATGTCATCAGCGAAAAGTCCAATATTTTAGTATGTAATGGTGGTAAGTAAATATTTACTGAATTGACCAGGGGACGATTTACAATATTTCTATGTCCTGGGGTAAAGATTTCACGGTTTGGCCAGATTTTTTTAATGTAATGCCTTTCCCTATCTCTGCTATCCCACTCGCACAGGAAACAACAAAATTTTGTATATCCAAGCCTTAATCCACGCAAGAGAGCAATGACTTTCAAATCGCTACATATTTCAAATTCCAACCGTATCTTTCATATTCTATCTTTTTCAAAAGCAGTTTCATGTTTTCTCAAGTCTCTTTCATGTTGGATGCATGAGCTATTGACACTGATGGGAATTTATTTCCGTTGTGAAGGAGAACAGCTTTCAAAATATTAATTGAAGAGTCAACGAATAAACACCACTCTTCTGTATCATGGTCATGACCAAGCTCATAGCAATATACTAAATCATTCTCTTGTGAAAACAAGTCTTGAAATTCATCTTGACGCTTGCGAAAAAGCATACTTTTGTGCCTTTATGCAGCAGATTCCAGCCTTTTAATCTAGAGCCTAAAAGTTCACTCTGTTTTTTGGATAAATCTAAATCACGTACGAGGTTGTTCAAATCTCCTTGGGTTAACAAATGAGGTTCAGATGAAGCACCTGCTTCAAAATTTGTGTCATCCGACTGTTGCTCTCGTCTATCTGAATCGTCACTAAATATTACATTTTCAGGAGGCTGTGGCACAGGTTAAAATATCACTATGAGGAACTGGTCTCATAGCAGAAGGCAAATCTGGATATTCAACTGTATGTCTTGATTTGGATGTAAAACCTGTAGTCTTTGTCAAACAAAAATAACAGTCTGAAGAATGGTCTTTAGGTTCCCTCCATATCATTGGAACCGCAAAAGGCATATGACGTTTACCTTTAATCCACCCTGTAAGACGTCAAGCACAAATTTCACAACAATGATGAGGAGCCCAAGTCTTATCTTGGTCATCGACTTTACAGCCAAAATAAAGTTGATAGCACTTTTTGATGAGCGGTGTAAAGTTTCGCCTTTGAACTTTGAAAGTTCTCCACAAATGTAACAGAAAATATCAGGAATATTAATGCAACGCCTCGGCATATTGACACAGTCTAGTGCACACAATTTATAAAAGCAAATTGATAGAGAAGAATAAACTGATCACTTCAAATTTACCTGTCACTTCTGATGCAAATCTATTAAACAAATCGTTAGGTTCAATTTAAATATATATATTAAAACTTATTCAGCAAATAGCATTCCAGAGCTTGTTATTTTTGAGTTGAAAGCTTGAAAGTTGAAATTAATATTTATGATTCTTAAAGAACAAATTCAATTAATAACAAATAAAATAAAGCTTTTGGCTCCACATATCAACTCTTCTTGTCAAAAATAAAGCGCTAGCTAATGTAATGATGCTCACTTAAAAAATGCTCGCTTAACATTTTCTGCATTATTACTGTATATACCAATTTATTTAATTAATTTTAAACTCTCTCTGTGATTATCAAACAACAGAGTTCGGCGAGAAATTGCACTTTGACCATGGACCAACTTTCTTGCTTGCTCTCTTTATTTATTTTGTAGAAAATTGTTTTTGGGGAAAAGTTCCATTTTTGGATCAACGAAAAACACCCGCACCGACCGACCCTACAGAGGACCGACCCGAGTGCCAAGAAGCTACAGACAAGATGCATCCCCGGGCCAGCCTCAACCCTGGCATCAATAAAAAGTTACATCCCTTAGTATGGCCCTGTGACTTCCAGGCTCCCACACAACACGTGGTGGAGATGAGCTGCGACCCAACCTCTCCAAGCGAAAACGTCTACAACCACATAATGGAGCTGCAGAAATTCAATCCCGAGGAGGGAGACCTGGAAGATTTTGTGGAAGACATAAAAATATGGCTAAGGACATCGAACGTACCAAAAAAAGAATGATCGAAGACACTGATGAGATACCTACCACAACGAGCCAAGGAATTCATCAAGTGCCGCTTCGAACCTACTGAAGACTTGGAAGTGATAACGGAAGCTCTGGAGACCCTCTACCCAAAAAACGACAGCCAGGCGAGAAAAAGAGGCGAAGAACTAAGAAGAAAAAGAAGGCCTCTACTCATGAGAGGAATCTGGAGATACTTGACGGACCTGGTTACAGCCCACGCAACAGCGGGTAGATTCTCCCCGTTCGCCTCCAAGACCGACCTCCTAATGGCACTAGCCCCACGAGACTGCTTTATACTAGCCGCGTCATTAGGCAAGAAAGACGCGGAGGTGCTGGACCCGTCGGTGGACGACTACTTCAAGGCAACAAGCTTCCTCGATGCAGCTGCAGAGAAGGAACTAAACGATGTTGAAGACAAGTGGGAAACCGTGGCGACACTGAGGCAGGACCGGAGGGAATACAGACCACGAAAGCAAGGATACGACCCAAGACCTCAACCACGGATGGAGACCCCGGCAGAGAAGGCACGCCGGTACACGACGCTCGACGGGACCCCAACATGTTTCACGTGCAACCAGCCGGGGCACATACACAACAACTGCCCCAGGACAAAATACGGTAAGAACAATTTTCGTATTGGCTCTGGGTACGATGACAACGCCTTCTACAACAACAAAAGTAATGCACGTACGGTTGAGGGGGTCACGGACAGCGGAGACACTAACGAAATCGAATTTATAGTAAGAGGGGAATCGCAAGGCAAAAAAAGACAAAACACAAAATCCCACACGATAAAACCGTCAACAGAGAAAACGGCAGCATCACAGAAAGAATTCGTTGGACAAAACTGAAAAACTTTACCATGACGACACGGTTCAACGAACTAGATAGGGCGAGAATAATATTCAATTCCGGAGCGAGCTCGTGTTGCATCGACGAAAGGTTAGCCCGACCCGTACCGACCGACCCTACAGAGGACCGACTCGAGTGCCAAGAAGCTACAGACAAGATGCATCCCCGGACCAGCCTCAACCCTGGCACCAATAAAAAGTTACATCCCTTAGTACAGCCCTGTGACTTCCAGGCTCCTACACAACAATATATACAGTCTACTCTCGTTATAATGCCACCATCCGGATTTTGAAAAAAACCGGCGTAAGGCGAGGGTGGCATTTTATCGAACACAACTTTTAAATGTGAAATTTAAGGATACAATAAATTATTTATAACAATTATTAATAACAATTTATACTCTAATTCAATATATAGAATGCAATACCGGCATTAATTAATTAATATGATAAATAGAAAGCATTAATTTATAATTTATTCATAAAAAGTAATTACCTTTTCTTGAAGAAGTCTGTGATTACAACTTGTCTTTTCTCTCCCTAACTTATGGCATAGACATGGCGTAACAAACCCGCAGATAGATTGACATCGTCAGATGTTGCTCTCTTGGAGTGCTCAAGAAACAACAAAACTGTCTCAGCAGCTGTTCTGGCTTCCCTTAACGATGGTAGGCGCGGAGTCACTGTTGTATCATCATCCTCGCCAAGTTCTTCTTAGGCTGTAACAGTGGACACCAGAAAATTGTCATCTGTTAGCTTCATTTCCGCCTCCTGGGAATCATCAACCAGTTGAAACTCCCTTTCAGTCATCAAATTCTCTGGTGTAATAGCGAAGATGTCGCGAATGCGATCGAGCAGATTTCCATAATTAAGAGGCTCAACTGCAGCAGTAGAAGTGAAGCGAATGCCTTTATGATTCCAGCAGTTGCCCAACAGAATCCCAAGCCTTTTTACAATAGCGCACAGCGTAATCCAGGCGTAATTCTGTGGGTAGATGGACATCCACCAATTCCACCATTTTCTGGAGTTGAAGCTTGCGATATTGAGCCTTGAAACTTTTGATGATGCCACTATCCAGTGGTTGCAGACTGGCAGTCATATTTGGTGAAAGGAAGTGTATCTTTATGTTGCTGAAACCATCATTAGGGACGTAGTGAGACATAGCGTTGTCTAACAACAGTAGGATACGACGTCCTTCAGAGACAAGCTGCTTGTTGAACTGCAGTAGCCATTCTTGAAAGATGCTAGAGGTCATCCATGCTTTGCTGTTAGATGTGTAAGTGCAGTAGAAGTGTGGACTAAAGTTTCTGAAGTATTGAGGCTTTGCTGATTTTCCAATGTTCAGCAATCGCCGCTTGTCTGTTCCAGTAGAGTTGCAGCACAGTAGAACAGTGATTTGTTGCTTCATCCTTTTGACACCATGGCAGTTTTCATCTTTGTGAGCAAGTGTTCGGTCAGGAATGAGCTGAAAAAATAATCCTGTTTCGTCTGCATTGTATATGTTGGCTGAGTCATATCCAGAGTTCGCCAGCATACTGTTTAAATTTGTAAGGTGTTCATCAATGATAGCTGGAGAAATTGATGCGCCTTCCCCACAGAGCCGTCGTTGCGAAATATGGAATCTCCCTTTAAATCGCTGCAGCCACCCACTGCTGTACATGAAATTTTCTGGTAGTCCAACTGCTCACCAAGTTTTTTTTGCCTTTTCTCTTAGGAGGTCATTAGTAATAATATTATTATTGGCATGCTTTTGGGTAAACCAGTTGAAGAGAGCATCTTCCTAGTCACTAAATTTTCCGACTCTTTGTCTCTTTGAAGAACCAACAGTATAATTTTCCCACATCTCAACCGCTGGCGGAAAAAATGCAGACAGGAAAAGGGGAGGGGGGGGGGGTTGAGGAACGTTGTGAGCGGCGCTATAACAAATGGTTTTTGCTACTTGGAATACGAAAAATCAGTGGCGGAAGGCGAACAACGAGGGAGTGGCGTTATATCGAGAAAAATACATTGATGTCGATTGGGACAAAACGAAAAAGCGGCATAAGGCGAGGGTGGCGTTATAACGAGAGTAGACTGTATATATATATATACAGTTACGAGCGTCATTCTTCATCTCCTAATCAACTCTGTCACCGTTTGCTTTTTTTTTTTGGAATGGCGCCCTCCTATTCGTTGGCTACGATCACGCCACCTTTGCCCCCCCCACTCGCTTTTTCGTTTTTGTAACTATTGTGTTGGAGCGGGTCACTCCTTAAATAAATGCATATATTAGTTAATAACTAAATGGAATCCTCTCTTTCTTTTTCCCAGTATGAGACGCCTACGGAAGCCAACAGTACATAGACAGATAAAGCACATAGGCTATAGTTATTAACTAATACAGTAAAACCCCTCTATAGTGAACCCCAATGGGACAGAGCTTTTGGTTCACTATAGCCACGGTTCACTATAGCCACGGTTTGGCTATTTTTTTTTACTTTTCAAAAATTTTAGACCATATAATTAAAAAACAGCCATACACACAAGAAGAGGCTGCCTCTTAATAGTGGTCACTTTATTTTAATTCCCTTAATTGACTAATTTCCTTATATTAATACTGAATAATAATAGAAATCATTAGATAATAGGTTCTTCTTATGATTAACATACATGTACCTCTATGTCTAAGTTAAAAATCAAGACAAATCCTAGGCAAAGTTTTATTAAATATATATTCAAAGATCTGAAATGATTTTAAAACATCATTATCACATTATATAATACAATTTTTACTTGAAAAAAATGGCTCTAATACCTTGTTGTTTCAAAGCATTCTTCCAAGCATTGCACCATTCAAATAAAGTTAGTGTTTTTCTTCCATTTCATGTTTCCCCATATTCTTCTAGGTCTAGATTTCGTTTTTTTTTTTTAACCTGCCATGCAAAACATTGCTGCCTTTAAAATCACCATAGTTAATGGCATAAAAATAATTTTTGTTTCATCACGAGACCGTTTATTTGGACTTTTTTTTTTTTAAGTTCTAAAACGTACGATCGCGATCGCGGCAAAAGTTGAAGTTGATTCCTCTTTGTAACAATTTTTAATAACTTTATATTTTATCTTTTATAATAGAAAAGTTATATTCTCTTATTATAATATGTTCTTAACATTTTGCCTATGTTGTTTCACTTTGAAAAGTTCTGTAAATGGCCTTTTTTTTTTAATGAAATAATGCTTTTGTTTTTAAAATGCCTTTGTTTTCTTCATTTTGGAAGCCATTTGCATTTTTATATTTCAAATTTAATGGATGCAAAGATATTCTAATTAATAAAAAGTATAATGTGTAAAAATTTATACAACATACAGCAAAAATAAAGTGCAAAAATCAAACAAACAATGCCGCTAAATTTATTGTTTTGAAATCGCGATCCGCGAGCTTTAAACATGCTCAAAATTTTGTTTTTTAATTTTTTTTTAAATTACAATTCTAAGTTCGTTATAAGCATAGTATTTTTAATAGATTTTATCATTTTGGGACCCGAAATTGGTTCGTTATAGGGGTAGTTCGTTATTCTAAAAATCGCAAAGTTCGTTATAACGATGGTATTTTCAATGGAATGGAATTGGGAATCGGCGTGGGTTCGTTATATCCAGGGTTCGTTATAGCGGGGTTTTACTGTATATGCATTTATTTAAGACGCCAATTTATAATTGTAACAAATAGTATTTGAATAAAAACATTCAATCGGGTAAAACACGGGCGTTGCCCGGGTCATTCGGCTAGTATATATATATGCATGATACTATGTACAATTAATAGGGTGCCTCTGCCACCGCACAGAGCTTTTTTAAAAGTTCCATTTTGTTAAATCTGATTGTATTATTTGTGCAATGCTTTTAACATTCTATAGTATAAATAGTGTGTTATATCTTTGTGGATGCTGTTGCAGGGGCAACGTAGTGTTGATAGTGAATGTTGCGTCCAACTGAGGGTTAACCGCTCTCAACTACACCCAACTCCAGACCCTCCATGACAAGTACTGGAACCAGGGGCTGCGCATCTTGGCGTTCCCCTGCAACCAGTTTGGAGGCCAGGTGACCAACCCCATAATATCTTAAATGTTTCTAAGTGTTGCTTCTTCCTTTTTAATTTTTCCAAAGTAGCTACTTTCTTTAAGATTCCATGTTAGCTATGTTAACCTTCTAATTTTATGGATATAATAGAATATAAAAAAAAAAAAACCCAGAGGGACCAACCACTTCAATCAACTTTAAAAACTGCAACTAACAACATGGCAACTTCATTCACTCATGGTATCAAATAGAAACAAAAAAACATCCAACTAAATAGAAAAGTCTCCACAATTGGACAGATTGATCTATAAAGAAGTGACAAAAACCCTTTACCAGATGTGCAAAATTGAAGAGGCCACATTTACTGAAATGTATTGGGATGGACAAGAGCATCCTATATAAGAAATTACTTAACTGTCTTAGAAAGCCCTATCTCTGAGTTTTGGCCTGAAAGGGCAAAGTATAAAGATGAAAATGATGTTATCACAAATTTATCTATTCTTATCACTTTACTGACCTGTGACTGCCACCTCGAGCCATTTTTACAGTTTTACTCTCAACACACTACATACTGGTGTTTCCTCTGGCTTGGTAGCTCTTGTTTTCATTCCTCTCATTCGTCTAAACTGGTGAATACAAGATTGGCATTCAACATACAATTCTTTCTAACAATTCATTCATTTAAATTGAACGCAAAGTTAGATTGACTCTTATAATTTTTAACACTTTCGTGGCCAAGGACGTACATGTACGTCCTAGGGCTTCGAAACTAAAGGACCAAGGACGTACCGGTACGTCCTCATACTTCTAAAATGCATGGGAAAATAAATAACGGCCAACGTCCGGGAATCTTTGAGGAAATATAACCCTTGATGTTTATTAGTTCATTTGAGATGCAATAGATGGTGTCTTGACCCTTCTTCCGGTGTAAAGGGAAACTAATGGCAACTCAGTCTGATTGAGTCACTTGTTTACATTTTTCCTTTCGTTTTATTTTCTCTATTTCTTGCTAACTTATCACGCTATTTTTCTAACTTTGGTCACTCTAAATAATATAAATAATGAATCATCTTGAGCATCCGAGTACTTCAAAAGGTATTTCCACATCTTTTGATTCTAATATTGAGGATGATATCTTAGAATACGTTTTTGACTCGGGATCTGAAATAGATGATGAGGAAAAAGACCCAGATTATAAATTTGAAGACTGTCAAAGTTCAGATGATGAAACTATTATTTATAGTGATAATGAAATTGATATATATTGATCCTCCTCAAGCTAAAAAACCAAGGCAAAGTAGTGGTACAACTAAGAAAAATAATTCAGCGACAAAAGTAGGGGGTCAAATTAGCGGCCAAGATCCTGGCTGGCGCCTGGCTGATACAACGGGAGGGCAAGCTGTAAATCTTCCCCCATTTACGTCACAGCCTGGTGTAAATTTGGCTTCTCCTGTATCTACTCCTTTTGAAGCTTTCAAATTATTTTTACAGATGAAACCTTCAAAAATATAAAGACAGAAACTAATCGATATGCTAGAAGCATTATCGATCGCAAGTCAAAAAAGGACCTCTCCAACCCCATGGCATTCTTAGCCAATGGAAAGGTATTACATTAGTGCAGCTCAAGTTATTTTTCTGTGTCATTATCCACATGTCTTTGGTAAAAAAACCTAAACTAAAGGACTATTGGTCCACAAATAATTTTTTGAAAAATACATTTTGCCAATCAATCAAAATGCCTCGATCTCTTTTTATGAGAATATTATCTATGCTTCATTTGAACGATAATTCTAAATATATTCCATATGGCAAGCCAAATTATGACAGATTACATAAAATTAGACCATTTTTGAACTCTCTGATTTATGCATTTGGAAATGCCCACACCCCTGAGCAAAACCTAACAATTGATGAGGCCATGTGCCCTTTTAGAGGAAGGGTTACATTTCGTGTATATATGAAAGGAAAACCACATAGGTATGGTATAAAAATATTCCAGATATGCGAAGCCGTTTCAGGATATGTTTATAATTTGGACATATATACAGGAAAAGATGAAAGCAAACCTGAAGACCACAATTCAGTCCTGAGCATTGTAGATAGATTATCATCTCGGTTTCAACAACAAGGATATGTTATTTATATGGATAGATGGTTTTCTTCTCCTGAAGTATTTGATAAACTTTAGGGAAAAAAAATTATGGCAGTTGGGACTGTCATGCCTACTAGAAAAGGCATGCCTAAAATGGCATTCTCCAAAAAGCTTCAGAGAGGAGAAGCCATCATGATGAGAAAAGACCATCTTCTGGCCATAAAATGGAAAGATGTTAGAGATGTATATACTCTTTCATCCTTTCATGAAGGAAAAATGCTACCAGCAAAATGCAAGGGAAATAAAGAAATGATGAAACCAGATGTAGTCATTGATTACAAGGGAAAAGTAGGAGTTGATCGAAGTAATCAAATGCTTTCCTATTATTCATTTTCCAGAAAAACAATGAAATGGTGGAAAAAATATTTTTTCATCTCTTTGGACTCTGCTTTGTAAATAGTAACATCATTTACAATAAATCAAATCCAGGAAAGAAAATGAATTTGAGAGACTTCTACTTGGCCATTGGTGAAGCACTTCTCAAAGAAATTAGTATAGAACTTTCTGAACAGAGGGAGCACAAGTTGCATGTAATGTTTCACGCCTTAGTGGAAGACATTTTCCAACTAAAATTGTCCTCGAAAATGGAAAAATAGGTCCAAAAAAGTGTAAAGTTTGTGCAGACACAGGAAGACTCTCAACCAGCGGAAGTGCCTGTCGTCGAGACACGCGCTATATGTGCAAACAATGTGGCATATCACTTTGTATTGATAACTGCTTTGAAAAGTACCACACAATAACTGAATATTGGGCATAATCATTTTATTTTTATGTTTGTAAATTCATTATAACCTGATTTTGTATTTTTTATAGTTTATGGCGTGAATTAAGTTCTTTCTATTATTTTTTAAAAAATAAATACCAACTTTTATAAAATAAATGTTTTTTGTTAATTTTTTAATCAGTGTCATTATATTTTATAATGTTTTATTAGCACATATTTAAAAATTTATGAATATATATATCATATAATTTCAGATACAATTTTTTAAAAATGTCTCGTTTTTGTCCGGTCCCACAAGCGTAATTAGTAACCAAGCCCTTGGTCTTAAAAGTGTTAAAATAAGCAAGTTTTCAACACCTAATACTAGAGTCAATTGAAGCCTTTAGAATACCTGTTGTTTGTTGGCTGCAATCGCTAAGGATTTGGTGAAGTAGATTTGATATCAGGTGGCGTACTATTCTCAATGAGATGTCCACAGATAAGCTCTCTTATTTACCCGACCTAGTGACTTAGCAGTCTTGTAGGTAGGACTGGCTTACATGCCAACTGGGTTTCTTGTAGATCACACATGGAAACAATTTTGTCTCAAACAAAAAAAAAAATAGTTCCCAAAATTTCCAAAAATAGTTTGTTCATTGTGGAACTAATGACTGGCAGATAAAATAAAATAAAAGGTATAAATAGAACTATGGATTTAAAGCTTGTAAAAAGATTTATTGGCATCTCAAATTGATGAAAAAAGGGTTTTTTTTTTTTTTTGCTCCTGGTAATCAAAAATTGGAGTGTTTATTTGGAAGCCAATATTGATATAAAGTCCTCGAATTTGGTAAAGGTCATTTTTTTTTTCAAATTATCCATCTTTAAAAAATGGCCTAATTGAAGAAAAAATGTAGCTACATGACCTAACCCAAAATGAGTAAATTATGTAGGACTTTTGGGTAGAGTGGCACTCTGTAGGCAAAAATAAAAATAGTGCCATTGTTTTTGCTTCAAATAACTATGTACTGTTGCAATGGAAGCCCAGTGAACTTTCTCTGTGGTTTGTCCAGATCCAGACCACTCTACAATTGTACTAAGCTGCTCTGCTTATATATCAGGCAGTTCTTAGTGGAGAAATTTAAGGAAGCTATGGACATAAGCTCTGTGAGAACAGTAGAAATACTATAGTGGTCTGGTAGAATAAACTCGAACTGCCAGGAGACCACAGCCCCTCCCAATAGTTTTCTCTCGCAGTAGGGAACAGCATAAAGTTATTTTAGTTTTAAAAGTGTCCAATATAGTTCACTATATTTCATATAGGTGGTGCACAAATGCCTTCACTCAGCTCTGACAATGGCAATGTCACCCAGACAGACAAGAGTTTACTTCTTTGGTCTTGTAACCAGTTCCATCCATGGTCCAAATGCATTCTTCTTTCTTCACTTATTGAGTTGGTTCCTCTTCTTCTTCTTTCTTATCTCCACTTAATCATATTAGGCTATCAAGCTTTACAAGCTTGAGACTTTTGATGGTGTCTGTCGGGGAAGAGTAGAGCTCATCAATGGATGAGTCAATACAGTCAATAATGTGTTTTAGGGTTGCAGGCTGAGAATTGCACTTAGTACATAGTGGGAAAACCTTGCAACCATTCTGGAAAGTCACTGTCCGTAGATGACCAGACTTAAGTCTGGAAATCAAAGACTGTTGTTCTCTTGGGAGGGCAGAACCGGTGCTTGTTCCTCCTGCTCTGTACCAGTCATGTGCAGCATTAGAATTCCATTCCTGCAGGCATTGGGTTTTGATGGTACGGAGGAGGTCTCTTTCGTCTAGTTGGGTGGTAGATTCTCTGGCTTCTGGTAGGCCAAGAGCCCCAGCCATTGCACTGTGACAGAGCTGTTGGCTGGGAGTCGGTTTACAGACTTAGCAATGCTCTTGAGAAGAGGTTCTTGACTAGAGAAGCAGCTTTGAAGGGTATAAATGGCTGCTCTTGAGTCAGAGTAGATTATTATTTTGCTTGGCCAGTTGATGTTGATGTCTTTTGGAGCCGTATCTATTGCAGAGAGTTCCGATTTATAAACTGAAAGGTGTCTAGGGTGGGAAAGGGAGATTTTTTCCCAGGATCTTATCTTTGTAGATAGCAATTCCACCGCCAGGCAGTACAGTTTCAAGTTGGCTACTGTCAGTGTAAATTGTGATGTCGAAGAGGGATTTGGAGGCCAAGAGCTTTAAGTAATTCTGGCTGAGTTTCATGTTTGTGGGATTGGCTGGTAGGTGAGGGGAAACAGGTGAGTTTGTTGCGAGCTCTGTGTGGGGGATAGGAAGTTCTGTTTTTGGGATATCTAAAAGATTAGAATTGTGAGCCAGGTTGAGAGGAGTGGGGCGTTTTGTCTTTGATTTGGGACCCAATTTCTAATAAATTTTCCTGTAAGATGTTCTTTTGGAGAATTTTTTTGGTTATGAATTTTGAAAAGCACATTTTTCTCCTCAAGTGCAGGGGAAGAAGGTTGGATTCCAGTTCAGCAATGCGATTTGGGCAGGATCCTCGAAGCCCACTGACGATTTTAGCTGCACTTGCTTGGATTCTGTCTATTCTGAATAAATTGTTTTACTTGCATTGATCCAGGCTGGGGTAGCATATTCCAAAATAGGTCTTACGAGTGCAAGGTACATTGTGTGTAAGATATTGGCATCCGCACCCCAGTTTAACCCTTTAAGCGCCGAGGTAACGATCCATCGTTACTCTATAACGTCACCAGGAGCGCCGGGGTACCGATCTATCGTTACTTCCTTGTAGGGCCCCTCGTGGGGGAGGGGGTGGTGGCTGGCTATTTTTATCACCTCCCTTCTCACTTCTGGGCTTGTCTCTACACGTTAGCTGTGTTTTTATCTCCTTTGTCTTGCGATTTCCTTTTTTTATTTTTTAAAAATGGCTTCCGGTTCAGAATGCTCTGCATTTTCTGAGGACACTGAAGTTTATTCTTTGTCTTCTGAGTTTGAAGAAAGTGATGAAGACACTTTTGAGGATGAATTTTCTGATGAAGAAGTGGATGAAAACCAGCCAAGTCCTTGGGTAAGAGTTTATACTCCATTTTCCACATCCAAAACATTGACTTTTGGAGAAGTTTGGGGCCCACAGCACCTTCCCCCCCTCTATTATCCGGCCTATTGAATACTTTTTGTTATTCATAACAATGAATTTGATGAAGGAAATTGTGGCTTTTACCAATACATGTTCCCAAACTTTATTGGCAAGCAATAGGGACAAATTGCCTCAATTTTCTAGGAAGCTGGCCTGGAAGGACACTACCTTGGATGAGATGATGGCCTTTATTGGAGTCATCTTCAATATGGGCAATGTGAAGAAGAACCAAATCAGGGACTATTGGAGCAAGAATGAACTTTTAGAGAGGCCCTGGTTTGGTAAAGTTATGTCTAGAGGGAGATTTGAGTTGCTCTACAGCTGCTTTTCTCTGATTGATGACTCCAACCTGGTTCCAAGTTCTCATCCTGATTACAACCCAACTGCAAGATTTGAGAAGCTCATAGAGCATGTGAACAACAAGTTTATATATTATTATAAGCCTACTCAAAATCTTACAGTTGATGAGAGCTTGGTGTGCCTAAAAAACCGAACTCGTCTTAGACAATATATGCCCCAAAAGCACCATGGTCGATTTGGAGTCAAACTGTGGATGCTTTGTGAATCTAAAACTGGCTATTGTCTGAGAATGAAGCCATATAAAGGGAAATTGTTTCCAATTATCAAGTCCCTTTCCTATGATGTTCCAATGAATCTGCTCCAGGAATCCAGTCTACTTGGAAAAGGTTATCATTTGATAACTGATAACTTTTTCACCAGCATCAACCTAGCCAAGTACTTACTGGACAGTCATACTTATTTGACTGGTACTATAAATGAATCCCTTTATATGGTAAATAATAATCTACTGGCCCTGGCTTACAAAGAAAAGAAGAGCAAACCTCCAGTGAAGTTTCTTTCAACATTTTGTGATGTTTCTTCTGGCAAAAAGAAGGTGTCAGACCAAAGAGACTACCCACAGATGAAAATCTGCTATGATAGCTACATGGGAGGGGTAGATCTCAATGATCAAATGTTGTATACATATATGGATGAAAGAAAAGGAAGAAAATTTTATAGAAAGGTGATCCTCAACATCTTCCACAGGGCTCTCCTAAACTCCTTCATCCTATATGAACAGCATACCAAAGACAACCCCAAGCTCTCTAAAAGGGCTTTTAACTATTCAGTAATAAATGAATTAGTTAGAAATCACTTGAAACCTCCAGTTCTGCCTTCAACAAGCCAGGAAGTACTCGAAAAACTTCCAGAAAAGAGAGAGAGTAGATGTGTGGAGTGTACAAAAGAAGGCCTGAAGCGGAGGTCTAGAACCATATGTTCAAAGTGCAAGAGAGGCTTGCATCCAGTCTGTGCTTTTAAACACAAGTGTTAGCTTTGTATGTATCTAAAATTCCTTTTTATATTTGTAAAACCTTATTTTGAAAAATTCAAGTCGATTATTCAATTAATTATAATTAACCCCCAATTAAAAAAATAATTACTCACTTCAGTATAATAAAATCAGAGTGTTGTGTTGAGAGAGGAGTCTGGATTATATTGCACTTTACAGAACACTTCTATCTATCATATTTATTTATTTATAACATTTTTATCTTAACAACTACTCGATCATCAGTTTAGGCTTAATTAG
Source organism: Cordylochernes scorpioides (assembly GCA_030710605.1). NCBI lineage: Eukaryota > Metazoa > Arthropoda > Arachnida > Pseudoscorpiones > Chernetidae > Cordylochernes > Cordylochernes scorpioides. The sequence continues at coordinate 46,941,652 of CP092872.1, read as the reverse complement.
TGTGGTCCTGATAGTGATAGCATTCGGGCCCTAGAGCTTAAAGGGTTAAGCCTGATATTTTTTTCAGGATTCTGAGTCTATTTTGGCTTTGTTTATCATGGTGTCAATATGTTTTTTAAAAGTGAGAGCAGGATCAAGTTTGACACCAAGATATATTGGGGAATCTGAATATTGGATTATTGAGTTGTTCAAAGTAGTTGGTTCCTGTGTGATACTTATTGACCCTCTAAATGCAGAGAGATCAGTTGGGAGCAAACCCATGGTTCTTATAGTAGGAGCTATGCCAAGTTAAAGCAATGCAAAATATTGGCCCTTAGCATTCTTGTTTTTGTCTTGCCTAATACTATGGCCTTCATTCACTGTACTGTGCCCCCATCCTTATGTTTCTTTCATATCTTGATTATTTTAGATGTTCTTAGAATTAAAACCATCTAAGCTTCCCACTCTTCATCCATTAAGTACCTCATTTTCTACAACTTGAATTACTATCTTCAATTATAATTTTATCCCCTATATATATGTGATTTTTTTGTTTGTCTTTTCCTAAATTTCAAGTTTTATTTATTTTATAACTAGCCGAATGACCCGGGCAATGCCCGTGTTTTACCCGATTGAATGTTTTGATTCAAATATATTTGTTACAATTATAAATTGTGGTCATGTGGCCTAGTGGTCATGGCATCTGCCCGGTAAGCGGAAGGTCGTGGGTTCGATTCCCATCCCTTGACACTTTTTTATTTTATCCATTCTGACCAAAATCTATCCGTGAACTTCACACAGTGAACTTCACACAGACAGAATAAGGCAATTATATATTTTATAATTAACCCAGAGTAATTTTTATAAGAGATCTTTTTAAGCATTTTTTAAGGAAATTATTTTGTAATCTTTTAATAATTTTATTTAATTTAAAAAAAAATTCTCCTTGCTTATATCTACTCAATTATACAGTATAGCCTCTTAAGTAAACCAACCATAAATCAACTGTTTTCAAATCCTTAACAAATTGCCTGCTTTGATTTAGCTGACTACAATTCCCATCTATCCCTTCTACTAAAAATTTGAAAAATTGTGCGAGAAAGTCCTTGCAACTTCAGGTACATTTTAAACGCCTTGCCAAATGCTTTCATTTTTGTTTTTTTCTTGTCGAGGACAAATATTTTATCAAAACGTTGAGGAAATAAAAATAATTTCTGGCTGAAGTGTCTTTTAGTTTAAAGATCCCTTGGGGTGTTGAATTAAAGTGGTATAAAGGTGTCTGTGGATTGTTTATACTGGGAAGAGCTCATTGATGGATGGGCTGATGCACTCATGATTTGGTCGGCAGGTACACTTTAACATGGTGGGAAAACCTTGCCTTCACTCTCAAAAGTCATTGTCCTTCATAGATGACCAGACCTGGAAATCAAGGACTGCTGTGCCCTGTTCCTGCTGATAGCCATTCTTATTGGCAAACCTTTCTTAAGCTCCCAATTTCCCTTGTGTGCCCATTTTTGGCTGTCCCAAGTGGGATGGATGCCTTGGATGAGGTTCTATAATAAAAGATGTGTGCTCTAAGTGAAATAGGATAAACAAATTGTTATACATATTGTTGTGAAGGAAAGCGGCGGGAAGGTAAATTATTATATGATTCCTTATCAAACTGATAATTTAGGGCTGAGGAAGCCTAGTACATCGTCGCTCATCTTGGGGGGAAGGTAAATGGGTTTGATCATAGGAGGGGCCAAAATCATGGAGATGTTGCCATTGTTCACATAGAGAGGAGGCCATCCTGCTACACACCTAGTTATACTGAGCTTACTACACAATGTTATGTGGCCAGATTTTCTGTTACAAGATAACAATCACACATACCTTTTTTTTTCTCAGACTCAGTTCCACAAATTCTTTTAGTATGAGAGCTAAAGTGTATGTCCATTTCCTATTGGTCATAGTCTGAATGTGGTTTCTTTTATCCGAACAGTGTCATGTCTGATGATATGTACCACACTGGCATCACAACTGCATGCATGCCCCATGAACTGGTTGCCTATTCCTGGTGCACACATGTTCTCCAACAGACTCCACTAAATTGTCACCATGCTGAATCTTTCTTTTGGGCCTTTTCTTGACAATTTATTCATATATACGTTGACTTGTATAGAGAGAGATTACGGGGTGGTTCTAAGAATATCTTCCTATAACACATTTTCATGACATTTTTCGCACATGTACAAACACAGTGAAAGAAAATCATAAATATAAATTATTCTTCTTTCTTATCTCCACTCAATTATATTAAGGTATCAAGCTTTGACAACCATCATGACTGGTTGAAGTAGAATGTGTCTGCCTTTGTCATTAAGACTGAGAGCGCTACTCAGTGGCAGGCCGACTTAGCTCCAAAAGAAATGGCCGCCTCTGACATGAGGAACAGACGCCATGTGCAGCCGCTCCTAACATGGAGTACAAACGCTACTCATCCTGTATCCCTGGATTAGGAGCCCTTACAGGGTACTATCAGCCAGGCAGCTGAGCCCAGGTTTTTTAGTGAGCTAGTTATTGCTCCCCCTCCTCCTTTTTCATCCGGGCTTGGGACCGTCAAAGGCGGAGATATATAAATATAAATGAATTTTCTAAAAGAGCAACTTTCCTTTATTCAAAGTAGGAGTTATTGATTCCTCAAACCAACCCCACTGACTGGTGTGGCAGGAGCCAGGCACTGAGGCTGACATCAAACAGTTCATCAAGAAGTACAACGTATCCTTCCATATGTTCAGCAAGATCAATGTCAACGGAGACCACACCCATCCCCTGTGGTCTTTCCTCAAGAAACAGAAGTCTGGCTTCCTCACTGGAGGGTGAGTTATGTTCTGTGGTCACTCTCTTTGACAATGTGAGGCTGACTTTTCTTGATTGCCATGTAAGATTAGGTTCACATTGCTCAATTATGTAAAGTGGCATCTCGTTATAACAGTGAAACCTCTCTATAATGAACACCAATGCAACCAAACTTTTAGTTCACTCTAGCCATGATTTGTCTATTTTTTAACTTTCCAAAAATTGTAGATGGTATAATTAAAAGTTATTCCTACACACACAAAAAAGTACCTCACTTTTTAATTTTCTAAATTGTCCTATTTCCATACATTAACACTTTGTATCAAAATGGTCACAAAAAAAATCTTGTGAAGTCCTTTGATGATAGGGTATCATTATCATTAGCATATATATATACACCCATACCTCGCTTTGCGTCGGGGTTACGTTCCAAAAAAACCTGACGCAAATTGAAACGACACAAAGTGAAAATAAATTTTTTATAGAAAACCATTTAATGATCGAAGATAGGTTCCAGGCTTACGAAATAACTACCTTTTAAAAATAAAATTGAACAAAGTAAAATTTTTTCAAACAAAAATAATATACAAAAAACGTATTCAATTAAACAAAATAAACTACATATTCATTTAAGAATATAACTCTGCCAATAAATAAATTAGGGAAAATTTATATATGTAAATTTATTATTCTCTTTTTAAAAAAGCACAACACACTACATAATTAAACTGAACTCTAAAATAAGCAAAACAAAGTGAAAATAAAATTGTATTAAATTTGCGTTGATTTTTTGTTAGAAAGGGAATCCCCAAATTTTGATGGCATGACACAATCAAAAACAAAGGTGTTGCCATATTTTTGGAAAAAAAATTAAAGACTCGAATCCAAAACAACGCAACTTCGAAAATCTAACGACGCACAGTGAAAATCAGTAAAAATTAAGCAGCGACGCAACTTCGAAAAAAACGCGAAACGACGCAAAGCGAGGTATTGGTGTACTCCTATGTTCAATTAAAAAATCAAGATAAGTCCTATGCAAAGCTCTATTAATTATTTATTTAAACATATATTTAAAAAATAAAAATTTTATCATATTATATATACTCTGTAAATACACAAAATTTACTAGACAAAAGTCTGTAATACTTTGTTACTTGAAAGCACTCTTCAAGCATTGCCCCTTTCAAATGAAAGAATTTTCATTCCATTTCCAGTTTCCACACATTCTTCTGAAGAGTAGAATTTGTTTTGTTTCTAACACCTGTCATGCAAACCTGGCTTTAAAATCACTGCATAGTTCTCATGGAATAAATAAAAAATAACCTTTTGTTTCATCATTGCCCGTTTATTTGAATGTTTTTTTTTTTGGCTTAATATGAATATGTCACTGCAGGCATGATTAATTCAGAAAGTCACATGTATTAATTATTTATGTTGAAAAGTGTGTAAGCAATGTGGCTGAAAACTCCACATACTACATTTTCAAAGTACAGTAGAAGCTTGCATGATAACTGTGTGGGTGTTGTCGTGTCCAATGAAGAGCCTCAGATGTCCCCATGCATCTATATCACAGCAGTCGCAATGTCCACTATCTTGTGTGTTGGCAGTTTTATCAAATGGAACTTCACCAAATTCCTCATTGACCGCCAAGGCCATGTAACCGCCAGATATGGTCCTAAGACTCCTCCTCTGGTAACTATGAACATTGGTGATGACCATCTTGTGCTTGAATGACTCATCTAAGTGTACATGTGGTATTTGCTGGGATTGTCATGAGAAAAAAAGGATGGTCAAGCCCAAAACTGCATACACAACCTATTCTGCCTTTCCTGGTTCTTGACTGTTCAACTAATTTAACCATTGCTTTTTGAAAATGGGTGCCAATTGTATATATGTACAAATTTTATTCTAAAATATTATCTGAAAACCAAGATAAACTTGAGTTTATACACAGTGGGATCAAAAAGTTGCCGAACTTTTAAAAAATAAAATATAACTTTTGAAAAATGTAAAATCAATTTTACTGTAAAAACAAAGCCTAAGCTATAATTTAATTTAGCAACGCCAGTAAATGCGCATGCATAGTTTTAATTTTAGGCATATTTTTGTTATAAGTATTTAGCTCGCGTCGGTTTCTGCAATGTCATCATTTGAGCAAAAGACAAATATTAAATGTGTAAAATTAAAAAAGTCTTTCACAAAGACATTAGCATTAATGAATGAAGCTTATGAATACGAAAAATTGTCATAAACACAAGTTTATTTTTGGTATAAACATTTTAAAGATGGCCGTAAGAGCATCGCAGATGATTCAAGGTCAGTTTGGCATTGACGTCAACAACGGATCGCAATATTGGACAGGTACGTGATTTAATTGTTGCTGATAGAAAAATTACTATAGATAATATATCAGAAATACTTGGAATTTCGTATGGTAGTTGCCAAAAAATTATTGGTGAACATTTAAACATGAAAAAACTATGTGGTTATTTTGTCCCATAAAATTTAACATATCAACAAAGAGAAACCAGATTATCAATTTACAAAGATTTAATTGAAACTGCAAATAATGATTCTGATTTTTTAAAAACAATAATAACTGGTGATGAAACATGGTGCTTTCTTTTTTATCCACTAACTAAAAGACAATCACTCGAATGGCACACACCAAGTTCTCCTAGGAAGAAGAAAGTTTATCTTGACAAGTCCAAAGGAAAAGTAATGCTTGTAGTGCTTTTCGATTATCAAGGACTTGTCTATTATGAATTTATTAAAGAGGGGGTTACTATTAATAAACAGGCATACAAAAAATACTTGTGCGCCTTCGTGATGCGATAAGAAGAAAAAGAAACCAACTCTTTAAATCAAAACAGTGGAAATTGCTACATGATAATACCCCTGTTCATAGAACCATTATTGTTCAAGACTATTTAGCCAAACACTCCGTATCTGTCTTGCCGCATCCTCCCATCACCCCATGTGATTTCTTCTTCTTTCCAAAACTTAAAATGACGTTAAAAGGGAGGCGCTTTTCATCGTTTCAGTAGTAATTGAAAATGCAACGGTGGAGCTAAACAAGCTTAGAAAAATTGACTTTCAACTAGCATTTCAACAGCTTTTTTCATGTTCGAAAAAATGTGTAGATAACCAAGGCTCCTATTTTGAAAAATTTAATGTTTGTTGTTGTTGTCATTTTTCTTATCCCCTTGTGTAAAGATTACACGAATTTCATGTGTTCATGCTCCTCGAGCTGTTTTTTGATAAGCAGCGGATAATTGTATGAAGTTTTAAAATTATAAGAAAATGCTGCTATGAATAGAAATATTTCAACCACTTGTATTGGTGTGACATCCCACTAAGCTGGTGCCAAGAGAAACTGATGGATGGGTTGGCACTCGGCTGGTGGAACATTTATAGTGCTGAGCGGGAGCCAAGATGGATTACATCTCACCTTGATTGGCTCTTTAATTGCTCCAGACTGCCATTGAAGTCTAGGAACAAATAGCTCCAAAAGGTGTTTTTATTTGATGATTAAGGGGCCAGTTGTTCTAAAATTATATGTAGTATATGCTACGATATTTGTAAAAGAGGATTGATTTTCATTAAAGTTTCTTACTGAGAACAGTAGTTTGGTAAAAAAATTGAAAACATTTATTAATACATAGCAATAATGCGCCATCTTTATAATACAAATGAAAACACCAAAACGCGAATGTTTCTTTTCACAAATAAATCAAACTTCTACTGTCCTTACTGCAATGAAAAAACATTGGGAGGGCTTGGCCCATCAGTGGTGTACCCTCCCAGCGGTTCGGCAATTTAATCTACCAGACCGCTTCTTAGAGCTCTAATACTGTATTGGATCATTCTGCTTTTTTATGCTCTACTTCAGTGTTGTCTAAAGAAGTGGCCTGGTAGATTAAAAATTGGCGAAACCGCTGGGAGGGTTCACCACTGATAGGCCAAGCCCTCCCAATGTTTTTTTCTATCGCAGTAAAGACAGTAGAAGTTTGATTTATTTGTGAAAAGAAACATTCGCTTTTGGTGTTTTCATTTGTATTAAAAATATTTATTATTAAGTATTTTATTTTAACTCTTTAGTAAAATATCATGTTACAGTTATATAGAATTTGTCAAGTTAATTCTATATTATTATGAATGATAAAAGAAAACAAGACCTAATCCAAATAATTTATTAGTGTGTGACGTTTCGGCAACAACATTGTCACCATCATCAGACAAAAGAATAAAGAATAATAAAGAATTTTTCTTTTATTATAATCTATAATCCAAATTGTGCTTTATCATATTATGAATGATAAATAAGGACAATAATTTACATTGATTTTAAGAACTAAAAGTAAAAGAAATATATTAATTAATAAAATAAATGGCATTGCAGAAAAATGGTCAAAATGTTTATAATTGATAATGAATAAAATATAATAGAACAATATTTTTTAAGATTATATAATATATATGTTGAAAACAAAAAATACATATTCTGACTGCTCACATATATAATTGGAAAATTTGCCGGGAGGAAATTAATCCATGGAAGCAATGGTCACCTCTCCCGTCAAAATTAACGTCAGAATCTGACGCCATCTATTGACCGTCGCCACAACTAGCGGCATCGGGTCGGTGACAAAGCCACAACACCAACTTTGGCAAACTGATAAGCGTCCACCTAGAGACCATGGTTTCGGGCTAATGGCCCTCGTCAGTCTAGGGCGGACTTTATTCCATGAGATCCACACGGGATCTAATGGAATCCTCACAATCTACCAAAGAGGTGTTTTGCTGGCAATGTGGCTGGGCCAAATAAATCTATTGGCAAAACATAGATGGAAAATTTGCCGGGAGGAAATTAATCCATGGAAGCAATGGTCGCCTCTCCCGTCAAAATTAACGTCAGATTCTGATGCCATCTATTGACTGTCGCCGCAACTAGCGGCATCGGGTCGGTGACAAAGCCACAACACCAACTTTGGCAAACTGATAAGCGTCCACCTAGAGACCATGGTTTCGGGCTAATGGCCCTTTATTTTTATCTTCACTTTTTTTTAAAGACGTGAAATGACGTGCAACACTCTTGGAAGGTTTTTCATAGGCCATCCAATATAGTAAGTCGACAATTTTTAAGTCTTTAATTCATTAAATCAAAAGCACAAAAAAATTCTGTGGTGGGTGGGAGAAGCAGCACAAGTAAGGGACTGTCCTGTAGGGTGAAGTACAGTGGGGACTTTGTGAGCCCTGAGCCGCTACGGTAGCCGTGAAGGCCTACAGGGAACTCTGAAATGTGGCTGACTAACGGGGCAATGGCACCCCCCTTTCCATGGAGTGGAAAATCCTGGAAGCCATATGTCGGGTGATTTGGTGGGGATGCTATCAAAAGGAATAAATGAAATTCCATTTGTGTTCCATGAGGTATTGTAGTGTTGTTTTCAATATGTGACTGGTTGTTTTATTCTGATGGATCCATACTCCTGGATTTTTTTTTACCCATTGTTGTTGAAACAATAGATTAGAATTAATTTAAAATTTTCCCTTTGTAACCTGTTTTCTAAATAAAACCCTGAGACAAACTTTCCTTACCTTCTCACATCCAGTTTTGCCATATGTTGTGATCTAATAATTGAAATATGTAGTAAATTGCTTGGGCTGCTTATAGTTCAGATAAACCCAAAAAATGTGACTAAAAATTCAAAATGATTTTGGTAAAGTTTTCTGCCTGCAGTTTTCCATTCGCAATATGCAACTCTGTGAACTTGTTATTTTTCTCCTTCAATTGGAGACCTTTTAAGGATATAATAGTACAATTATGATTCTATGACAGTTAAGAGTATTTTCTAAGTCATTAAAAGATCTGTCTAACTTATCACTTACCTTCTGAATGTATTTGATACAGTAAAATCCCTCTAGTGAACCCCAACGGGACAGAGCTTTTGGTTTACTATAGACACCATTCACTATAGCCAGGCTTGGTCTTTTTTATTTTTTTTCACTTTTCAAAGATTTTAGACCGTATTATTAAAAGACAGCCACTTAAAAATGGTCACTTTGTTTTAATTCCCTAAATTGAACTTTTTCCTATCATTAATGCTGAATATCAAAAGAAGTAATTTTTTATAATAAGTTATTTTTATCATTAGCACACATGTTTATAAATATATACCTCTATGTATAATTTAAAAATTAAGACAAATCCCCAAGGCAAAGCTTTATTAATTTTATATTTATAAAAGGTATTAAGAGTATTTTAGAACATCTTTATCAAATAATATAATACTAAATATATTTATTTGAAAAAATGTCTCTAATACCTTGTTTTTTGAAAATGAAAAGTGAAATTTGAAAATCAGAATTGTTTTAAAATATCGTTATTTCCATCAAAGGAATAAAGCTCTGTGTATTCTGATTCAATTGAAGATGATTCAAAAGTATCCGATTCCGAAAAATCGGACGCGAAACATGTTAATATGATGGCGTGTGATGGGTAAAATCGCCTCAAAAAAAAAAAAAAAACACGAATTTGCAAACACAAAATCGATAGTGAAACGGCCAGCCAGGGGGAATATCTGCGAACCCTGAATGAGTCATATACCTAACAAGGCTTCCATTCTAAAAATAGAACTGTAGTGGTAGTTTTTGAGAATTTATAAGTCAATTTGTGAGACATAGGGCACAGGTTTTTTCTTCCATTTCCAGTTTCCACATATTCTTCTGAAGTATAGATTGTTTTGTTTTTAACCTGTTATTCAAACCATTTCTGCCTTCAAAATTATTTGGAATTATTTTTTTAGCTTAGGTTAAACTAGATATAGAACGCTTCTAAAAGGGCAAGCTAACACGTATGATCGCGGCAAAAGTTGGCGTTGATTCCACTTTGTAACAATTTCTAATAGTCTTCTATATAATGTAAGAGTTACATTTTTTTATTTTAACATGTTCTGAAAATTTTCTTGCGTTGTGTCGCTTTGAAAAGCTTTGATAATGACGTTCTTCTGCTAATATCTTTTTGTTTTTTTTAGAAGGCCCATTCTTTGTTTCTTTTCCTTTATTTTGGAAGCCATTTGTATATATATTTTTTCTATTTCAAAGATATGCAAAAAATGCAAAGATATTGTCGCGGCTGGGCCCTACCGGTTCTTTGCGGCAACGCCGCTTCCTCCTTCGTGGATCACCTACTCAGGCTCCCGTTGCTCTTCCCTGCAGCTTTTCCCCGCAGGCCACCCAAAGACGTCCTGAGTTCCACCTCTCCAGTGGAAACTCCTTCCTCTGGCAGTATCTCTCGGCCTTACCACTGGTGGGGGGACACAAGAGACTTACCAGAAGAGTAGCAGCAGCCTGGCGATGATGGCAATGGCGAAAGTAACGACAGAAGGCGGCACGGAGACTTGAAGCACTTTCTTTATTGTCATCCACTACCAAACATTACATCTAAATGAGATAATAAACAATGGGTATTCACATTATATTACATCCTGGGGCCAACATAAAAGTGTATTTACAGTTAACCTCCCCAGGAAACGGGACCACAGCAGTCGGCAACTCCCACATCAGCCAGAGAAGGGAAACAGGCGAAAGCGCCATCTATTGGCGGAGATTGCAATCATTTGGAGGCCTTACATGCGACAATATTATATTAAATAAAAGTATAATGTGCAAAGATTTATACAACATACAGCAAAAATAGAATGGAAATGAAAACAAACACTGGCACTAATTTTTTGTTTTGAAATTGCGGTCCGTGAGCTGAAACATGCTCAAAATTTTGTTCTTTTAAATTTTTTTTAACCACAATTTTAAGTTCATTATAAGCATGGTATTTTAAATAGATTTTATTATTTTGGGGGACTTAAAATAGGTTCGTTATAACGATGGTATTTTCAATGGAATGGAATTGGGAATCGCCTTAGGTTCGTTATAAGGGAAGGTTCGCTACATCGCGGGTTCGTATTAGCGGGGTTTTACTGTATATATATATGTCATAATTTGCCTAATACTCAAGAGATATAATTTCTTTTCGTCATAATTAGTATATTAAAATGTAAATACAAATTCATCCATCTATAAATCTTAAACTGGCGAAACCGCTGGGAGGGTTCACCACTGATGAGCCAGGCCCTCCCTTTAATTTTTCCATCGCAGTAAGGACAGTAGAAATTGTTTTATTTTAAAAAGAATATTACGCCTCTAAAATAGTTTTATAATCTATAAATCTGTACAAAATAAACGTGGGAGCCAGCGCACGCCCTCACGAGTGTGGAACAAATTCTTTTCAAAGCTTACATGCACAACGGCTGCGTCATTTCATTCAACTACGACATCTATATATATAAAAATGAATGTTTGTATGTTTGTTGGTTGGTCTGTATGTCCGGTATACAAATTCGCAGTAGTTCACTAATTCAAACCAAAATTTCCATACATAGGTAAAAAAAAAACGAGGGTGACGATAGGCTATTTTAAAAAATATATAAATCATTTATTAAAACTATATATTCAAATTATTCAACTAGAACACTCAGGCGTCGACGGCGGCGCGCGACGATTGGCTGCCGCCGTTGCACGTGGCGTCGACGGCGGCGCGCGACGATTGGCTGCCGCCGTTGCACGTGACCTGCCTGTGCGGCGGAAATGGCGGGCGGTCACGTGGGCCCTCGGGACAGCCATGCGCGCACAGGGAAGTCAGCGTGAACGCCGGGAGGCAACGGGCCCCACCGCCGCCGTGCTATAGTATTTGAATAAAAACATTTAATCGGGTAAAACCCGGGCGTTGCCCGGGTCATTCGTCTAGTATATATATATATACTAGCGGATGTGTACCCGGCTTCGACCGGGTTTTATCCGAGTGAAAGTTTGCCTAACGAATATTATTGATAATAATATTCGGGAACACACAGAATATTATGATAATATAATTCATTATGTCATATATTTATATAATATATGAAATTTATTTTTCGAGCAAACATATCCACTCTCTACTGAATATATTTTAAAAAAGATTATTATATTAAAATATCTCGAGATATACTACGTGATCATAGCCAAAAGGCCGAGAAACGATATTTTATATATAGAGATGACCTGGCTTCGTGTGTCTTCTGCTCGAGTGAATGTTTCGCTGGTAGAATTTTGTTCCTGCCTACTATTAATCATTATCTGGCTTTACCTGTGGTCTGCTTTAGTGAATATTCCCCAAAATAATTTTTTAATGCAATCAAGCATGATACGGCAATATTGTCATAATCATTTCTGACTAAAAAAATATTGTTGCTCAGTACTTGGTTAAATATAATTTTTATTGGTTAAAGTGCGACAAAAAAAAACTCTTACAGATTTAACTCTCTGTCCTGTTCAAATTTCAGCGAGATTAGTTACATATTGAGGGCGTGCATAGCCGACAAACATATATATATATATATATATGTTCCCGACTTCGCCCCAAGTAAAAGTTTGCTTAACAAACATTTGTTAAAACGAATCTAGCAAACATCCAATCCCTACTGAATCTATACTTGTCTACCTTCTCGATAATTTTTCCCGGTCCCTTGAAAAATACTCGATAAGTTGAAAAAAATCAGTATTAATTGGTCCACTCGGTAATTTGAAGTTGAAGGAATAGTATCTTGCCACAAACGAAGATTTGTAAATAACTGTATTTAGCGAATGTACCCGGCTTCGCACAGTTTTTATCCGAGTAAAAGTTTGCCTAACAAACATTTGTTAAAACGATTCTAGAAAACATCCAATCCACCTATATATTGATTTATAAACGTATCAACATATATAGTCACGACCGTCTTTCCTCATCGCTGTCACGGATGCGCGCGCATCATCATTATGAAATTATCATTATCTAATGATAATAATAATTATTATTATTATTATATTATTATTATTATTTTATTATCAACACATATAGTCACGACCGTCTTTCCTCAATTCCTCATCGCTGTCACGGATGCGCGCGCATCATCATTATGATCATTATCTTCTATAGAAGCTTCTATCTTTATAATTATGTATATTTACAAAAGGTCAATTCGCTCGCGCCTCTAGCGGTGAAAATGAGGGGTAATACCAGCTGACCTAATGTACATGTAAAGTTTGGAGCGGGACGTTTCACAAGAGTGACATCCACGGCTCCAATTTATAATTGTAACAAATAGTATTTGAATAAAAACATTCAATCGGGTAAAACACGGGCGTTGCCCGGGTCATTCGGCTAGTATAAATATAAATATGGTTATATGCGTTAAAATATATTTTTGAAACACATAATTTTTTGAAAACATTTATTATATTTTAAATAAGATATTGTCACTTTTGTGAATTTGATAATTAATCATTTCTTTTTTCTCAATGAATTATATATATTAATTTAAAATTTCATTTTTGTTATCATCATCACATACAATGTATTTTTTTTATATAAACAAACAATAATAACAACAATTAGGGGCTCAAAAATCATTTATTATGGTTAGCAGCTCCGTAAAAAAAGATATTTTTACAACAACAATTAAAGTTGCATCATCATTTTTATAAAACAAAAACAAATTAAATTAACAATATAAAAATATATTTTAACATTACCTTTTAACATTTAACACAAAATCGTTACAATTTTTTCTTTAAATATATATTAATATTGAAATGCCAAGTATTTTTTACGTCATTGGAATATTATATTACTAAATTCTCAAATTAAATTTATTATACTTGGAAAACATTTTAAGCATTGTTACAATTTATAAATATAATTTCACCAGACGCCGCTAGAGGCGCTGCTTGCGAGTGAAAGTAGAAAATTTGCAAATAAAATTGCAAAGAATATTTATTTCAAATCAAATTCAAACCAGAAATCTTCCCAGTAGTATAGTAAATAACTTCCTAAAGTTTCACGGCGATTGGATAATCTTACCTTTTAAAAACATTCATCGTGTGAACAAACTAACATTCATTGTGTAAACAAACCACGTGTTAATTATTAACCAATCAAATTCATTTATCGTCGCGACCAGTGCTGCGCCCAAGCGGTAAAAGACTGGAACTAACGCTTTTTGGTTTTTTATTTTTTAAAAAAGCACATTTACTTTTTTAGTTTTTTGAATAGCCTATATGTTAAACGGAATCTCCAGCTACCTACATGCGAAATTCCATAATGATTGAGTCGGTAGATTTTGCGTGAAGCGATAACAAACATCGATTTCGCATTTCATTTTTATATATATAAGGATTATTATTATTGAATCTCTTAAATTGATTTTTGAGAAACTACAGGAATTTGTTATATTCTCCTTGTCAGCTTTGAATTCCCTTGCAGGAAGCATTATATTTTGAGAAACTACAGGAATTTCTGCTAATTGCTGTTTTAACTGTTTTAGATCTTCCTCCACTCTACACTATCAATGACTAGCTTGCTGCTGCCTTATTTGAATAATGGGCCTAGGGAATGAATAGGTGCAATTAAACTAAGCCTATTGGTCTTCCTGTTTATCTTGACATTGATAAATCTTGTCATTTTTAGAGGCAGAAAGTTGTAGAAGATTGATAAATTTTTATTAATTACAGTAGAACCACAATGAGAGGACACTCCCACTAAAAGACACCTCTCTATAAAGGACAGTTTTCATTTGCAAAATTAACATTTTTACTATTCAGCAACTCTCAAGTAAGAAGACACCTCTCCCTAAAGAACTCTTTAGCTCTGCAATTAGGTGTACTTTACAGGGAGGTTCTACTGTAGTAGCAAAGATGGTCAGGTACAGTTTGGTACATGCTCCTGAGTAATGGTGGTCTGGTTTTGTCTTCAGGGATCTTCTTAACATTAGAATTTGCCTCATCACTGGTGATGTTGTATTTATGTTTAGACATTCCAGGAATACACTCAAGAGATAATCACTGAGCCAGCTACAAGTGTGACTTAAAATTTTAAATCTTATAAATATGTTATTAGAACCATGTTGCTGTTATAAAGAAGCTGTTATAAGTAAATGCATTGAGCCATGTTCTGAACGTTAAATCAAAATAAAACCTTACAATTTAATCATCTAATCACACCTTTTATCAATGAAAATTGAGATCAATATTTTTTTAATGCAACTTTTTATAATTTTCAACACCTTTTTACATAAACAGCAGAACCTCCATGAGAGGACACTTCTCTACAAAGGACAGTTTTCATCAACAAAATTAGCATTTTTACCAATTAGCAAGTCTCCTGTAAGAGGACATTTCTCCCTAAAGGATACTTTGGCTATGCAATTAAGGGGTCTTTTACAGAGAGGTTCTACTGTATATTTTTAAAAGGTATTTTTATTTATTTATACCTGAATGTATAGTGTATGTGGTTGTGCACTTATCATCAGACATTGATATCTTCTATTATCCCTACCCCATTTCTCTATTTAGAAGCTCAAGATCTGTTGGGTGCAGGAGATTGAGCCCGACCTGCTCAAATTGTTGTAGGCTGACTTGGCCAGGAACCGACTATGACGAGTCATCTCGAAACCTTCACAGGTGAGATGGATCCGAAGCTTTGGTTTCCTCCTCTCTGCAATAAAGTGAGCTGTTGTTGGCTGATTCCCTGGTCTTTCATAGTGTCTCATTACATGTTTATTTTTCTCTCTCTGGGGTACAATTTGGATTATAGGCGAGAAACACAAGATGAAAAGACTAACCCAGCAGGTTCAACTTAAAGAGATGCTTGTGATAAGGTGACAAATCAGGACTTGGCATCTCCAACGGGGTCCTCTTTAACAGAGGACTGTGATATGGTGACAAATCAGGTTTTGCAGCACCTCCCAACAAGACTGAAGTTTATTGCAGTAGTTAGCTATATTGTACAGCATGTGCAGACCAAGTGGTGCCTACAGCTGGCACTTTGTTCTCAGAATAAAGTTTTGTGTTAACTTCACTATTGTGTTTACAACACACTTCTATGTATATACTAGCGAAATATCCAGCTTTTCTCTGATTCTCCCAGAGGGAATCTGCCAAGTGAATATTGCTTTAACAAACTTTATGATTGTATTATTATTCTAAATAGTAGTAATTGTAGTGCTAAAAATTGATATGTATATTACTAAAATAAAAATCTTTATTTTTGCACACAATACTGTACAAAGTCCACCTTAAAAGTTTAACCCATACCAGTCTGCAAGCCTCTGTCAGTGTTAGGGTTTGCTACCTGGCCGCAAGCCACTCTAGTGGCTTCTGTGTAAAGAAGGGATAGGGGAGGCTGGCACCGATGTCACGTTTCCTGGAAATCATGTGGGAACCTTGCTGAATCTTCTACATTTAGTGGAAGAGCTTGTGGAACCATGGCTGAGTGAATGTCCAAAACGTATGAAAGTTTCAACTTCAACAAGCTTTAAAAGGATGAAAAAAATCAGTTCCACAATGATAACATCCAGACTGTCGAAGAGTTCAAGGTATGATAAGGCACGATTTGGATTATTCTATATACAGTTACGAGCGTCATCAATTCTTCAGTTTTCATCTCTGTCACCGTTTGCTTTTTTTTTTTTGGAATGGCGCTCTCCTATTGGTTGGCTACGATCACGCCACCTTTGCCCCCCCCCCCTCCCCACTCACTTTTTCGTTTTCGTAACTATTGTGTTGGAGCGGGTCGCTCCTTAAATAAATGCATATATTAGTTAATAACCAAATGGAATCCTCTCTTTCTTTTTCCCAGTAAGAGACGCCTACGGAAGCCAACAGTACATAGACAGATAAAGCACATAGGCTATAGTTATTAACTAAAATATGCATTTATTTAAGGCGCCAATTTATAATTGTAACAAATAGTATTTGAATCAAAACATTCAATCGGGTAAAACACGGGCGTTGCCCGGGTCATTCGGCTAGTAGATTATAAACACAAGGTAATAAGATCAAATCCAATTAAATAATTATTTACAGTAGAACCTCCATGAGAGGACACCTCTTAAAGGACAGTTTCATCGCCAAAAATACCATTTTTACTATTTAACAACTCTCTGGTAAGAGGATACCTCTCCCTAAAGGACACTTTGGCTCTGCAACTAGGTGTCCTTTATAGGGAGATTTTAATTTGGATTGTCTAATTACCTTGAGTTCAAGGTCTGTTCCCAATCCACACCTGGTGGATAGAAAACTAACAGGTTTTTATTGTGAAACCTATAGTAACAAACCAGCTCCTCATTTTGGGGATTGTTTCCAGAAATACCTATCTTTATTGAAATATAAATTAAAATATTTTTAGTGCTTTTTTTAAATTATTGTATGCACTAATAAATATATATATACACTTGTATATTTATATGTTTTCCATTATATTTGATAATATATGGGGAATTGAGGAAGATGCGTGAGCCGATTGTATTATGTACATAGTAGATGGTATCTCTACACTTAGGTAAACAGAGGTGTGCATGGACTGGAAAGGCTTAGAGAATTCTAAAAGTGCAATTGACAAAGTGATATCTAAGCAATTTGTAATTCCAAAATATGTAATTCTATATCTTCATCCAATAGGTTGAATATTTCGGAAATGTATGCAGAAAAAACACATATAATTGTATATATAAATGAATATTAAAATTTATTATTGTTGTAAAATTACTGTACAATTTCTCATAAAATAAAAGATGAAGGAAATCAATGTAATTCTTAATTAATTAAGAAAAAAAGACATCTTATCGTGCAACTGAAAGTTGCTGATGGCTTGCTCCATCTATCAGAATAAATATTAACGGATAGTTGATTGCAATTTCAGTTCCACGGTAAGGTGATGCCTTTTTTTTCTTTCTTAATATATGCCCCTTATCCCAATACAATATCACATTTGTACAATTTTTTCAGATTAATTAATGTTAGAAATTTTGGAATATGACATGCTTAGATATTAGGGTTTTTATCTAAATAATATTATGTAAAATTTATTGTGTAAAATTCCATACAGATGTCCTTCCAGATCACAATATTGATCTCAAATAACATGATTATTGGATTGTCTATAGCTTGCTTTCTAAATGAGAAGTAATCAAAAGTAAAAGAAAGTTTACCCAACCTAATCTGAGGATAGTCAGCCTCTCTAATGACTGTACTTAAGGACTACACCTTAAAGGGAAGGCTTCGTTCAATATCTAATACACTTTTATTTGGACCATATGCCTGCCCTATACAGAATTCTTCAGGGTTGGACAGAACAGAAAAGTAAAGGAGAGGTTTAAAAAAAATAGAGAAGAGAAAGATATCAAAATTTTTAGTTAGCAACTTGAAGAAATGAATATACTCAGGGCAAAAAAAAAAAAGTTTCCTATCAGAATTGTGAGTATCTGATTCTGAAAAACAAAGGATTCTCTTTCCTCAATGAAGGCTAAGCAAATGAAGATGTGGGGAGTTATTTCAGATTTTACGTTATATTTTTAGAATGCTTATTGGTCCTTATAGAATTAATAGTTCTACCAGGGGAAAACAAAAAAGGTTCTTAGTTGAGCAATGCAATGCTTAACCAAAAGAGGGAGATCAGTAAAGTTCTCTGTGGGAATATCTTTGAATTATTTGGTTTTGTCAAGGCATTTTGAATTGAGTGTTCTGATGCTAGCTTAGTATTATGGATATTGGGATCTCTGTGCAGGGCCAGGAGAATCCATTGTAGTCCAAGATGCAGGGAATACCAATGCCTTGAGAGAAATGCTTTTACCTTTCATAATCCTGTCCAATTTCATCATTGCATCTCTTCCTAGTGCTATTATTTTTACTTCCTCTACTTACCATTCTGGTAGTGTTACATTTTCCTGAATTTTTTAGATATGTTTTTAAAAGAAGCTCTAGTTTCCCTAAAAAAAATTGAATTTTCAAGTTTTCTGTGTTCTTTATGTAAATACTGTACATTTTATTTTTGAGGTTTAACATAGCATTGTTAAATAACTATCTGTTTAAGATACACACACAAGCAATAGTCTTCAATATCTAATATAATGGGCTGTTGAATTGGAGAGATAGGAAGTGTTCAAACTTGCTGCCAAGTCTCATCACTCTGTTCAAACTTTCATGGTTGGAGAGCAGTTTATTTCAATAGAAGACCATGACTAAAGATTCCAATATTTCATGATGTTGAGGAAATAATTCCAGTCTGATATTGAGAAACATCTTTTTATTTCTGTGACATCAATATTTAAATATATAATTATCCTGATACTTTGACAATTTGAATACAAAATTGTACTTTTTATTGACAATACTGATGCCAACTTCCTGCTGCAAGAAGACAGTCATCTCACCTATTGATTAGACAATAGCTTCCTTATCCACAGGTATCTGTGCCCCTAAATTATTTCTCTTTCAACAGCATCCTAATCTTCCAGGAGAACCTGAAAAGGAAGGTTTAGGGACCCACTTGTTCGAACAGGGGGTCAGTGGAAGGATGGTCTAAACCGTTGGTTTTTGACCGCTACGACCCGGGTTTGATTCCCGCATTGGACACTTTTTTATGTTAAAAAAAAAAAATGCTGCAATGGCCCCCGATTCTTGCAAAAGTCCAACTCCACCAGCGAGTGCAAGTAACCAAACGGGGCTCTGGCACATTTGTAAGTGCAAAGTCGAACTGCTTTTCACATGTGTAGACATGTGGTGCACTTACAGTAAAAGCAGTCGCCTACTTCTACCCACCATGATTATCATGGCCTGTACCACGTGTACTAGGGATAAGCAAAAAAACAAAAAACTTGTTCGACCCAATGTTTCTCTCCTTAGATGCTCTGTACATATTCATTGTACATAGTTATATATTGTTTTGAAAATAGAGAAATCCATATTTAATTCATTAGATAATAAAAAGGCATACATTGGATTTAATAAAAGATTTATTTTGCCATTATTTCGGTTGGCTGAACGCCAAACCAAGGCATTACATTTTTGTATACACAAACTCAGTGCCGCATAGTGTTATAATATCCCAGTTGAAATACTTTTTAAAATACAAAGTAGGTGGGGGAAATCGTGCAAGCAAAAAAATTTTAAAAAGCTACAATACAGGGTGATCCAAAAGTCCCGCACAACTTTAAAAATTAATAACTCCGCGAATATTTGCGCTAGAGCAATGCGGTAAACACCATTGTGTTCAGGATGCAATGGGATTTTTTATGGCAAATAATGAAAATTTCGATATTGATTTTAGTTACAACTTTATTCTCTAGATGGCGCTCTACCAGAATCAGAGATTCAGCGGCCAAATTGTTTGATAAATTGAAAAATATAACTGAAAGACACGTATTTTTCCTTTTTGAATACCAGGAAAGAACCCTAATAATATCAAATGATAAATTAATAAAAAACCATTTCGCCAAAAGTTAGAAGAATTGGTTGACGATTTTTAAATACAATCTGAGATATGTAAAATAGGCATATGCAAATTAAAACATGTAGCAAAAAAATATTTATATTTTAGATGGAGTTTTGTGAAATAAATTGAATGTTTGAAAATATCTACTGATATCAATACAAGATTTTTGAAATGTTAATATAGTACCAAAAATATGATGGCACTACTAATAGGATTTCGTGCTATAAGGAATGTATAGTTTCTTGACTAATTGTCGACACTTGACTATTTAACTGAATATTTGTCATGATCCAAAAATGAAATATAGAGGGGAGTGACAAAATATATTTGTCGTACTTTATTCCAAATATCCTATGGGTTTGTCAAATGTTATCATTGTTTATTATACTGTACATAATTTTGAAAATGTATCCCCTAAAAAAAAAAAAAAAAACATTTTTAAATCGACCTTTTGCGTTGAAAAACGTGGTAGTAAAATCATTTTGTATTATTTTTAGCGCAAAATATCTAAAGTTGGGGGGGGGGGGGGGGGAATACAAAGATTATTCCTTATGCTATTTCTTCTAATGAGCGAAAAGCGATAAACTAAACATAAGGGGTAAAATTGTGTATACCAGTGTTATTCGAGAAGTTATAAAACTTTGGCCTGCACGACATAATATAAAATGTGGGCAAATGACAAACAAAAAAAATACTGTTTACAGAAAAGAAGAGTCAAGATGTGAGGACAGCATTCATTATTCCCATAACCCAAAACAAAGAGCTGCAAAATATAACACATGAGGTAACTGCCTTCTCTCTTGTATTAGGTCACAATCCTTGCTCAATGTGGCGCCCTTCATTCTCAAACACCGCCTGCAGACGATAGATGACAGAATAGTCACAATTAAAGAGTTGAAATTTATAAAACATGCCATCTGATAGAAGCCTTCAACATGGCCAATGTGGTAGGCCGGCATTAATAAAAACGCGACTTAATGTAATCGCATAACCGAAATTGTAAGGCGTCAAGTCTGGTGATATTGGAAGCCACTGGTATATACGAGCGGCGACTTATCAACTAATTCCACCGAACTGTCCTTCAGCAATTGTTTGGCACCCCGGGAGATATGAGAGATATCCTCCATCTTGCATGAATGTTATTTCGCTTAGTGCTTGTTTGTCCTGCAATATGGGAATAACCTTTTCTCTCAAAAGTTGAACATAACGTTCACCAGTTACAAAAACGGTTTTAAAAGTTCTTCCATTGATTTTTCAAAGAAAATGGCCCAATAATAAAAGAAGAAGTGAACCCACACAAAACTGCAACTCTGTGCTGATGAAGTGGTATTTCTGTAAAAATCCTAGGGTTTTCTGTTGCCAAAATGAGGCAGTTTTGAATGTTAAATTCTCCCTTTAGATAAAAGTGAGCATCATCTGTTCTTAGAACATTTGACAGCCAGTTTTCATCAATATCAAATTTCTGGAAAACCCATGCAGCAAATTCTTGACTCTTCTCAAAATCGCTGACTTTCAACTCGTGAAAACTTTGAATTTTGTTAAGATATTTTTATAGAAAAATTCTAAATGTGTGTTCTCTCCAAACTGTTCCATATGAAATCCCCGTTTGTCGAGAAACTTGTCTAGCACTTACTTCTCCATACGTGGATAACGTTTCAATGGCTTCAGCATTCTTCAAAACCGTAACAGCCACTGACTTGCATGTCGATGGTCTTCCATTCCGAGGTTTTGCTTCCAGAGATCCAGTTTCCTCAAAACTTCTAATCAATCTCTTTGGAGAGTAGCAACTCATTGGTCCTTTACCGCTTCGAATATCTTTAAAGGAACGAAACGCTCGTAAAGCTTCAGTGGCAGATTCTGAATCACAATTTAAAAAATTCACCAAGAGTGCTTTATCCTGTAGTGACGGCATTCCAGGGGGAAGGGGAGAAGTTCGACCACACCTCCTTGTGGTCCCCCCTGGACCCTTAGAATATTTGACCAAATTCTGCTTCGTTTCCAAGATGACTAACGTTGCAACGGCACCCATTTTCAAATGAAGAGCAAAACTGATATCTCCAGTAATGCTACCGTGTCCGGGGTAACCGCCGCGTCAGGAGCTGCAGCTCGAGCTCATGATGAGAAATCTACTACGAGGACACAATTCAATCTACTACAACTCAATATAAATGGTACCCAGAGGAAAATAAAGAGCTGACTTGTTTTCTCTGTGACAACAATGGAAATATTAATTGTCCTCAGGAGACAAAATTGAATCAGAATCTGAGATTCAATATCAAAGATTATACAACACTACGAATGGACAGACCAGGAAAATTCGGAGGAGGACTTGCCGTTTTGATTAAAACTCTAGAAATCAAATTTAAGGAAATCGCCTATAATCAGAGTAAGCCTAGAGAAAGCACGACAGAAGCTCAGGCAATAGAAATCTATCTTACAGATAAAACAATTCCAATCATAAATGTTTATCACCACGAAAATACTAGCATCAATACAGGCCTGATAGAGACATTAAGTGAAGCGTCTTCGGATATCGCAATCATACTTGGTGATTTTAACGCCGAAAGACCAACTTGGGGATCACCTGTCCAGGATAACAAAGGTCAGCAGGTTGAGGACTTGCTAACCGACCTCGACCTTACGCCGTTAAATAACGAAAAGAACATCTATCTATCCAAGTCCACAGGCACAGAATCCGCAATAGACATCACAGCGATAAATTTAAACATCGCACCCACAATACAATGGAAAATTCTGAAAAGTGCAATCAGTGACCACAGACCAATTTTAACAACCCTAAAATTCAAAATTGAGAATTTCCAACAGAATAAAAGAACACTGGGAAAAAATTTACAGAAAATCTTGAAGAACTGTGCAACGAAGAATTAAATCACAGAACGATTGACAAAAAATTGGAAAAATTCTCTTTGAACATATCCAAAGCTGAAAAAGTATCGATACCTAGAGGTAGACGTAAAGACCTGTGAATACTTTACTGGAAGGACCACAACATCGAGGCAATGATTGCAGAGAGAGAGACAATATCAATGAACTTCTTAAAACAAATAAAACAGAAGAAATCATAAAGGAACTCATTGAAATTAGTCACAAAATAGAACAAGAAATTTGGATATTCAAACAAGAAAAATGGGCAGAATTCTGCGAAAAAAAATGGATCCAAAAAAGGAAAGCCATCACTGGAATATAATTAGTGTTATAAAACAATCAAAACCAACACTAATCCTCCAATACTCTAACCGATATGAACAGCGAGAACGAACAAACAGATGGTTGACATAATTGCTGAATATCTTTCAAGCACTTCCAGACTCAGCTATACGAATGAGAAGGCAGGACTCTAAAAAATAATATAAACAAGTTAGTTAAACAAGCAAGAAATTACCATCAACAAGATATACACTCGAGAGACTTCACACTGAATGAGCTAAATTCATCAATAGGAAAGTTAAATCCAAGATATCACCTGGAGATGCTCTAATCTTTGGTCAAATGATTAAACACTATGAAGACGAAGCTAAAAATCAACTCCTACGAATACTGAACATTTCATGGCAAACTGGTAAACTTACAAAGAATTGGAAGATATCAATTATAGTGCCAATACTGAAACCACACAAAGATGCTAAGGAATGCAAGAACTATCGGCCAATTGCACTTACCTGCATACTTTGTAAATTAATAGAATGAATTATCCACTCTAGGATCATAGTCTGGCTCACTATCAATAATAAAATAAACTTCTACCAAACTGCCTAAAGATCCAGACACTGTACAACTGATAAACTGTTCTACTCCTGTCAATCAATAATAGATTTCTAGGAAAAACCGCCAAAGAAGACAACGGCCGTAGTCCTGGATATGACCTCAGCTTTTGATCGAGTGAAGAAATTATTTGAAAGGGGCTGCACAACATCGGAGTAAGAGGAAAAACCTTAATCTGGATTGCAGACTTCTTAAGGGGAAGAAGGATAAAGGTTCGGGTCAATGGAACATTTTCCAAGGACCGAAGAACATGGGCTGGTGTACCTCAGGGATCTGTGCTCAGTCCTCTACTCTTCTCGCTATACATTAACTGTTGTTTAAGTAAATAGATGAATATTATTTGTATTATTTAAAGCCTCATTATGTAAAAATATATGTATATATAAATTGGACATTTGTTGTTGGCCATGGTCAAGTTTGAGCTCTTGTACGTCTAATTACGACACAACAAAAGTGGCGACGAGGATGCGCGATCTACAGAGCCAGTAAAAAGCTGAGGAAAGCGGCGTCTATGCAAGTATAACAACTACATCTTTTAAACAAATCTGACTCTCGGATTATGGAGAGGAAAAATAGGAAAATGGGTTAAGATTACATCTTTTAAACTATCTGGATCAAGAAAACAAAGGAGTAGAAAAGATCAGCATGACAAGTTCAAAGTTAATAGTACCTTTCAGAGAGATGCTATAGCCCAGTGGAGGACACTTCGATCTTTTTGTACAAAAATTTGAGGCTTTCTTTTTGGCATCTGAAGAAGGAGATTGAAGTGCTGATTTTTACCTCGCTACCAGATTCTGAAACTGTGAAGCAGGGAAACGACATTTTCTTCCTGGTCTAATGAAAGATCAACCCTATGATACTATCATTCAAAGAATTAAGCTGCATTTGGATCCAAAGAAGAAAGTGATACCACAGCGATGCAGATTTTTAAAGAGAATTCAACAGGAAGGTTAATCAATTTCGGAATATCTTAGAGAATTGAAACATTTAGCAATAAATTGTAATTTCGTCGATATGTTGGGAACCATGATGCGAGACCGTTCTGTGGCTGGAATCAAGTCGGAAATTCTGCAAAAGAAGCTTGTACAAGAGGACGACGATGTCACCCTGGATAAAGTGTTTGCAGTGGCGATCTCGTTCGAATTGGCGGAGATAAATACAAGAGAATTACAAGATAAATTAGTGGCCAAGATATCCCCTGTGAATTGAAAGGATAAAAAGGGTGAGTACAATAATAGTACGGCGCAGTATAGGCCTTTCAGGCAAAGTGGCAAAGGCAAAATATTGTATTATAGATGTGTTGAAAGACATTCACACGTGGCATCTGTTTTACCTCATAGAACAAAGATTTGTTTTAAAATGTAATAAACTGGGTAATTTAAGTAGGGTCTGCAAAGCTAGAAAAGAATGTGGGGATGTAAATTTGTACAAGAGGACTCTATATATTCTGTACAGGGCGAAACTGATGCCACAATAAATTCAACAGTAGATGATTATTCTTTGTGCTTTACAATAGAAACAGGAAGTCCAGTTACGTTGATACCTAAATATATTTATAAGAATTATTGGCAAGGTAAAAGATTATTTCCAACAAATTTAAGATTAAAATCCTTTTGTGGTAAATCAATAGAGATTATAGATCAAAGAAATGTTTTTGTAAAAGAAGCCAACCAATATTTACGATTAATAGTTGTAAATGAAAAAATCCAGGTAATTTTATTAGGAAGAGAATGGCTTAAACAGTTGAAACTTGATTATTCTATATTGTTTAGCATTAACATTTTAAATAATGAATATGATAGAAATATATTTAAATATATAAAAATTTGATGGATAGGTATGCAGATTTGTTTAACAAAGATTTGGGCTGTCTAAAGGACGTTAGAATAAATTTTAATTTAAAAAAGGATGTGACTCCTGTGTTTTGTAAGGCCAGAAGTTTACCTTTCTCTCTAAAAAACAAAGTAGAGAATGAAATTGATCGTTTAGTGAATTCTTACACTTTATAACCTATAGTTCATGCATATTGGACCGCTCCAATAGTACCAGCATCAAAAAAGGATGGTAGTGTAAGGATATGTGATTTTAGATGTACAGCTAATAAAGCAATAGAATTAGATAGGTATAACATTCCATCGATCGATGAGATCTTTTCAAAATTATCTACAAGCACCGTACTTTCGACTCTAGACCTATCACAGGCTTACTTACAAGTAATGTTAGCGGAAGAAGCCAAAGCTGTTGTTGATATAAACACAACAAAGAGGTTGTTTTCTTATAAAAGACTACCATATGACGTAGCGGTAGCACCAAATAAATTCCAGAGGATTATGGAAGGCCTATTTTCTGATTTGCCAGGTGTGGCCTGCTACATAGATGATATTTTGGTTGCAGGAAAAGACTTTGAAGATCATGAACAAAAGTTGGATCTAGTGTTTAGATGATTGCTAGAAAAAGGTTTAAAGTTAAACAGATATAAATGTAAATTTAAAAAGAAATCGGTGGAATATTTAGGGTTTTAAATGGATAAATATGGACTGCATCCCTTAGAAAATAAAATTAAAGCAGTGATAGAGGCGCCTGAACCTAAAGAATGTTTCGCAATTGAGATCTTTCATAGGACTCTTAATTTATTATTATAGATTCATAAAGAATATAGCAAACATTTTAGCGCTATTCTATCAACTTTTGAATAAAAATTGTAGATGGAATTGGACGAAAAAATATCGAATGTTATTTTAAAAATGTAAATCATTATTAATGGACTATGGACTAGGCGTAATTCTGAGTCATAGAAATGATAGAAAGGTAGAATGCCCTATAGCTTTTGCTTCTAGAACATTAACTGAAGCGGAAAAAACGTTTCTCTCAACTAGAAAAGAAAGCGTTGAGCATAACCTTTGGCGTTGAGAAATTCAGACAATACTTACTGGGACGAAAATTTGTATTGGTCACAGACAACCGACCCTTAATTCATATATTTTCACCTCATAAACCAATTCCCATATGTGCATCATCCAGAATTAAAAGATGGTCCTTAAAATTAGCTGCATTTAATTATACTGTGGAATTTCGAAAAACTAGTGATAATTCCAATGTTGACGCATTGTCACGTCTTCCTTTAGAATCGAGTGTCAGGGAGTCTCTTGATGAAGACTAGGTACTTCTTCTTAGGAAGTCGAATGAGGTACCGTTCTCTTTTATGGCGGTGGCTAATGAGACGCCCCAAGATAAAATACTGTCTATAGTATTAAGGAATGTTAGAGAAGGCAACTGTGTGTGTGTGTGGAAATTCACAAGGGTACCGAGAGAAAACCCACTAGCTCCTCATTATAAGATCAATGAGGAATTAAGTTTGGAGTTTGGTTGTCTTCAATGGCGTGAAAGAGTGGTAATTCCCCAAAAATTAAGATATTTAATTTTAAATGTCTTGCATGAAATACACATGGGGATTGTTAAAATGAAGATGATTGCCAGACGGTATTTTCTGGTGGCCAGGCATAGACAGTAACATCGAGGAGTTAACTAGAGAATGTAGAGTATTCCAAGAATCGGCAAGCATGCCCCCGGCTACCATCTCGGAATGGACTTGGCCCGAAAAACCGTGGCATCGACATCATCTTGATCTAGCGGGTCCGTTCATGGGAAGAATGTCTTTGGTTCTCGTGGACGCATACTCAAAGTGGATAGAAATTTTTATCATCAAAGATATTACCAGAAAAACTATTATAAGTCATCTTAGAGATATTCTCGCCAGAATTGGATTGCCCTAATTTTTGTTACAGATAACGGAAGAAAGTTTGTCTCCGGTGAATTCGAGCAATTTACCAAAATGAATGGTATACGGCACACTAAGACCAGTCCGTATAATCCTAGTACAAATGGTTTAGCTGAGAGATATGTAAGAGAGTTTAAAAACCTTTTGAGAAAGAATAATGGGAAGGATGATTTAGAGACGAATCTACAAAGTTTCCTATTTGCTCATAGAGCATTCCCCCAAACTGTAATAAAGGAATTCACCGGCGGAACTGCTAATGAAGAGAAGTTTAAGGTCAAGATTCTCGAATTTAATACCAAGATGGGAAATCCGCGAGAGGTATTTCATAAGGCCGTAAGAAGGCAGGAGCAGTTTACTACAGGTTGCGAGGTTTATTTCCGCAACTATGCAACTGGACCTAAACGGTAAAAAGGTACCATTTTGGAATTATTGAGCTACCGTCACTACCTTATAAGTTACGAGGGCGTCGTGTATAAGAGGCATATCAATCAATTGCGACCTGTGAGAAAGAAACAAGTTGAGACAAGAAATTTGATACTTCCTCGAACATCAGGAGAGAAGCCTGTAGGGGGAAGTCAGAAATAAAGTGAAGAGGAGGTTCCAGAGGTTACATCAGGAAACAAGGAGGAGACTGCTTCTGTGCACGTACCCTCTTGCACTCCTATACCAGGGCCTGTTGCTGTGCACGTGCCCTCTTGCACTCCTAAACCGGAGGCTGCCGCTGTGCAAGTGCCCGTCCGCAGTCCTAGACCTCAGAGAGCCAGGAAACCCCTAGACCGACTGGAGTATTATTAAGGGGGGAGATGTGTTGTGTATGTAAATAGATGAAGATTATTTGCATTCTTTAAAGTCTCATTATGTAAGAATATATGTGTATATAAATTGGACATTTTTTGTTGGCCAAACGAAAAGAATCTGAGGCTCTTTATTGGACACGACAAAAACAACAACGGCATTCCAGAGTAAAATAAATCATCAGAGATAGATAAATATTTTTCAAATGAATCAAAAAAATATATAATCGATACTGAGAGAGAGTTGAATTTAAAAAAATAGAAAATTATTATTTTCGAAATATAAATAGCTGAGAGGATTCCAGCAAACCGCATCTAAAATATCAGATTTTTTTTTGCTACATGTTTTAATTTGCATATACCTATTTTACATATCTCAGATTGTATTTAAAAATCGTTAACCATTTCTTCTAACTTTTGGCGAAATGGTATTTTATTAATTTATCATTTGATATTATTAGGGTTCTTTCCTGGTATTCAAAAAGTAAAAATACGTGTCGTTCAGTTATATTTTTCAATTTATCAAACAATTTGGCCGCTGAATCGCTGATTCTGGTAGGGCGCCATCTAGCGAATAAAGTTGTAACTAAAATCAATTTCGAATTTTTCATTATTTGCCATAAAAAATCCCATTGCATCCTGAACACAATGGTGTTTACCGCATTGCTCTAGCGCAAATATTCGCGGAGTTATTAATTTTTAAAGTTGTGCGGGACTTTTGGATCACCCTGTATCTTAAAATATTAAAGGAGAAAAAAAAAAGAGGTCTATCCTATATTTTAAAATATTTGTATTAAGAACATAAAATATAATTCATCAATAAAGCATTAAGAGATAAATGTAAAAATATTTTATATACATTAATATATGTATCTATTAAAACATTTGAAAAAAATAAAAATGATTTAAACAAAAAATTGTAAGAAATGTTTTGAAAGTGATCAACTATAAAATGTGTTGTATTTTAAAAAATGCATTTCAAATTTTTATTGGAGATCGATTTACCCAAAAGAAATATTATTTTATAAGAAATGCATTAAAATGGAAGTTAAAATAATTTGGTTTAATATAAGAAAAAAAATTAAATAAAAGGTGTAAACTAAAAATGTTTAATGTATTTAAACTTTTGCGTTTTAAGCGAAAAATGTAAAAATAATTACACAAGTAGAGTGTATAATTTAAAGGTTATTACTAATGTGTGAAAATGAAATTTAAGAAACAGCGGTTATTACATCAAAATTTAAAAATCATTAAAGCAAAAAAAATTATTAAATTAATTTAAATGTCATGTAATTTGACAAAACGACACCACTCCCTTTAAAATAGTATATGGTAAGTTAAAGTAAACGAAAATTAACCAAGTGAAATTAAAATAAGACAAAAAATTTAAGAAGATTTAAAAGGTGTGTAGATGTCTGGTAAATTAATATTTTAAGATATTTAACATTTTCTGATTGTAACTTTTTAATTTTTTTTGCTTGCACACTTTCCCCCACCAACTTTCTATTTTTAAAATTATTTCAACTGTGATATTATAACACTATGCGGCGATGAGTTTGTGTATACAAAAATGTAATGCCTTGATAAAGGTTTGGCGTTCAGCCAACTGAAATATTGGCAAAATAAATATTTTATTAAATCCAATATATGCCTTTTTATTATCTAATAGTTATACGAGGGGTGTCCCATAAGTCAGTGGCCCGACATATAAAGAAAATGACTAATAAAATGATTATGATTTATTCTTCAACATAATCCCCTTCAAGGTCTATACACTTTTTCCAGCGATTTTCTAATGCTTTTATGCCCTCCAAAAAGAACGATGTTTCAAGTGACTCAAAAATGAGGTTACATCATCAATGACCTCTTCATCTGACCTAAAATGAATGCCAGAAAGTGATTTTTTCAAATGAGGAAATAGGTGGAAGTCAGACGGAGCTATATCTGGTGAATAGGGTGCATGTGGTAAAAGTTCAAAGCCAGAATGATAAATAGCAGCCATGGTTTGCAGTGACCGATGACTGAGCATTGTCTTGATGGTAAACAATCTTCCTGGACAACTTTCCTCTTCTCTTTTCTTTAATAGCTTCTCGTAGTTGCTTCACAAGATTTGAATAATAATTGCCAGTGATGGTTTGATCCTTATTCAGAAAGTCTAGAAGAAGTACACCTTCGGAATCCCAAAAACAGACACCATAACCTTCCCTGTTGATGGAACTGTCTTGGCTTTCTTGGGGGGAGGGGAACCGGAGTGTCTCCATTGCATGGATTGTTGCTTGGACTCTGGTGTAAAGTGATGGGCCCAAGTCTCATCCATGGTAACAAATCTATTAACAAATTCCTCTGGATTGGCTTCAAATAACGCAAGATTGTCCGAAGATAACTTTCTCCTTACTGCTTTTTGATCGGGTGTCAAAAGTTTGGGAACCCAACGGGCAGAAAGCTTCCTGAGGCCCAAGTGTTCTCTCATGATCCGATCCACTGTTGTTTTTGGAATACCCAAGGTCTCTTCTATCTGACGAACTGTCATTCTTCTGTCCAACATAACCAAATCATGTATCTTGTCGATGTTCTCTTGAGTAACTGACTCAACAGGTCTTCCTGGCCCATGTTCGTCTTCGGTGCTGATCCTCCCTAATTTAAACGCAGCTACCCATTTTTTACTGTGCTATAGGAAGGAGCATCTTCCCTTAATGTATCCACCATATCTTCATAGATTTCCTTCGGCGACATTCCTTTCTTACAAAGATATTTTATTACAGCACGAATCTCGTTTGTCTACATTTTAGATGATTCCTGTTTCTTGTCCTCTTTCAGAACCTATAACAAAAAAAAAAAACGGTTAGTTGTAGAAACTTAAAAATGTACAATATCATACAAGGCTTTAAGGTATATATGGTAAAATTTATTAGTTTCTAATATTTCGTTCTCATGGTCGGGCCACGGACTTATGGGACACCCCTCGTATATAGATGGAAATTTTGACACCCTATACTTTTATAGGTATATATATTTTGTAATATATTCTAATATATATACAGTAAAACCCCTCTATAGTGAACCCCAATGGGATAGAGCTTTTGGTTCACTATAAACACGGTTTGGCCCTTTTTTTTTTACTTTTCAAAATTTTTTAGACTGTATAATTAAAGGACAGCCATACACACAGGAAGAGGCTGCCTCTTAATAGTGGTCACTTTGTTTTAATTCCCTTAATTGACCTATTTTTCCTTACAATAATACTGAATAATAAAATAAATTATTTGATGATAAGTTCTTCTTATCTATCATCAGCGTACCTTTATGTCTAATTTTAAAATCAAGATAAATCCCAGGCAAAGTTTTTATTAATTATATATTCAAAGATATAAAATGATTTTAAAACATCTTTATCACATTATATAATACAATGTTTACTTGAAAAATGGCTCTAATATCTTGTTGCTTCAAAGCATTCTTCAAGCATTGCTCCTTTCAAATAAAGTTAGTGTTTTTCTTCCATTTTATGTTTTCACATATTCTTCTTAAATCTAGATTACTTTTGTTTTGAACCTGTCATGCAAACCATTGCTGGCTCTAAAATTGCCATAGTTCATGGTATAAAAAATAAAATTTATTGCATCATGGGCCCGTTTATTTGGACTTTTTTTTTCAGCCCTAACGTATGATTGTGGCAAAAGTTGAGGTTGATTCCTCTTTGTAAACTATTTTTAATAGCCTTATATTTTATCTCGTATATACAATAAAAAAGTTATATTTTCTTATTTTAACATGTTCTGAAATTTTGCCTGTGTTGTTTAATTTGAAAAGTTTTGAAAATGGCCTTTTTTTTTTTAAGTAATAATGTTTTTGTTTTTAGAATGCCTTTGTTTTCTTTATTTTGGAAGCCATTTGCATTTGTTCTATTTCAAATTTGATGGATGCAAAGATATTCTATTTAATAAAAAGTATAATGTGTAATAATTTAAACAACATACAGCAAAAATAGAATGTAAATCAAAACTAATAATGCCGCTAAATTTATTGTTTTGAAATCGAGATCCGTGAGCTGAAACATGCTCAAAATTTTATTGTTTTATTATTTTTTTTAATTAAAATTTTAAGTTCATTATAAGCATAATATTTTAAATAGATTTTACTATTTTGGGACCTAAAATAGGTTCGTTATAGGGGTAGTTCGTTGTATTTAAAATCACAAAGTTTGTTATAACGATGGTATTTTCAATGGAATGGAATCGGGAATCGCCTAAGGTTCGTTATAAGGGAAGGTTTGCTATATTCAGGGTTCGTATTAGCGGGGTTTTACTGTACTTATATATCAATGTAATATAGATATAATATAAAATTCAAAACCGTAAAAACAATTTAAATCACCAGTTCGGCTATTATGTATTACCAAAACGACAAAATAAAATTTCGATTGAGTGATAGCCAGCGCCAGGACAGGAAACAGGTCTGAAAAACATGTCGGGGTACCAGGTGTGCCCCCTTCTTGCTCAAACAGATCAGCCAGCTTTGAGAAACGATGATTGATAGACCTGCCTTGACTGCATCACCTTCACTTTTTCGCCATCTCTGTGGTGACATCCAACATGTCTTGTCCTTTTGTGTAATCCCAATCATGCCTGAACCCACTCTGAACATTGTGGCCACCACGACTGCAACTAAGATGCCAAACTACAGTCATTCAACAAGATAACACTACATTAAAACATATATATGTGATATATATATCACATTTTAAAGTAATAGTGCAGACTGTGCGCTTTTGCATGTATTGACAAGATGTCAATAAAATTATGTTGTCATTGTCTAGATGCTTCTAACCTCATTGTGTTATTGAATAAAAAATCCTGTATCAAATCTCTCTCTATGATATATACAGTAAAACCCTTCCCAAGAGACCGACCACCCATGTAAAATAAAAGATGAGACCTAATCTAAGATATCCCATTCAAAGAGACGATGATTATCCATATTTTTTTTAGGCAATCTTTAAAAAAGGCAGGTAATTATAGCTACAATCGAACCATGCTTGGTACCAAGAGTTTATATTTCTATAGCTGCCATTAAAGCAACTAGGGCTAGGATGTTATAACCAAGTTGCTGTTATAAAAGACTAGCCGAATGACCCGGGCAATGCCCGTGTTTTACTTGATTGAATGTTTTGATTCAAATACTATTTGTTACAATTATAATTTGGCGCCTTAAATAAATGCATATGTTAGTTAATAACTATAGCCTATGTGATAACGACAGTGATAATCTTCTCGGTATTATTTAGGCGATAAAACGAAATAAAAGAAGAAAAGTTACTTTAATAGACAATTATAACGGTGCAAGCTTTCGGGCAAAAAAACCCTTCTACAGGCGTGGTAAACGTGACACTATAATGTAGGTACTGTGGCTAGAAAGAGAATATATACACATGATTATTTACATATTAGCGGAATGTGCTATGTAAATGGGGATTTGCATTTGTTATGACTATTGTAATTAGAGAGATAATAGGCAAATAGGGCATTTGTATATTTGGAGTTTGAGACTATAGAGGAATATGCTAACGTAAATTACTGGATATGCGATATTTCAAAGAATTTTAGGCAATGTTGATTTCAGGCTATCTTGTTATGGTTATTACTGCAAGGCCAGGAGAGCACGATAGGCATCAGGGAGATCTATTTTGCGGTTGATGCTGTTATGTCTGTGGGATTCTATGGATTCGAGAACTAATCGCTGGTGCTGGTTATGAATGCGTCTGTAATGTATGGTAGGGTGGTTGGTGTTGAAAGAATGGCCGGTATTGAGTGCGTGCTGGTAAAGGAGGGACCTGGTGTCTTGGTTGGAGATGTTTCTAGAATGCTCAGACATTCTGATGGCGACGGATCTACCTGTCTCGCCAACGTATGTGGCAGAGCATTGCTTCTGTTGGCGCAGTCTACTCTGTCTCGTGTGAGCAATGCTCTGCCACATACGTTGGCGAGACAGGTAGATCCGTCGCCATCAGAATGTCTGAGCATTCTAGAAACATCTCCAACCAAGACACCAGGTCCCTCCTTTACCAGCACGCACTCAATACTGGCCATTCTTTCAACACCAACCACCCCACCATACATTACAGACGCATTCATAACCAGCACCAGCGATTAGTTCTCGAATCCATAGAATCCCACAGACATAACAGCATCAACCGCAAAATAGATCTCCCTGATGCCTATCGTGCTCTCCTGGCCTTGCAGTAATAACCATAACAAGATAGCCTGAAATCAACATTGCCTAAAATTCTTTGAAATATCGCATATCCAGTAATTTACGTTAGCATATTCCTCTATAGTCTCAAACTCCAAATATACAAATGCCCTATTTGCCTATTATCTCTCTAATTACAATAGTCATAACAAATGCAAATCCCCATTTACATAGCACATTCCGCTAATATGTAAATAATCATGTGTATATATTCTCTTTCTAGCCACAGTACCTACATTATAGTGTCACGTTTACCACGCCTGTAGAAGGGTTTTTTGCCCGAAAGCTTGCACCGTTATAATTGTCTATTAAAGAAACTTTTCTTCTTTTATTTCGTTTTATCGCCTATATAGCCTATGTGCTTTATCTGTCTATGTACTGTTGGCTTCCGTAGGCGTCTCTTACTGGGAAAGAGAAAGAGAGGATTCCATTTGGTTATTAACTAATATATGCATTTATTTAAGGAGCGACCTGCTCCAACACAATAGTTACAAAAACAAAAATGTGAGTGGGGGGGGGGGGGGGGGGGCAAAGGTGGAGTGATCGTAGCCGACCAATAGGAGGGCGCCATTCCAAAAAAAAAAAAAAACCGTGACAGAGGCGATGAAGAATGACGCTCGTAACTGTATATAGAATGCTGTTACAACAAGGTTCCATTGTATTTATGTTTGACAAAATATATTCTAAGGTACAGTAGAACCTCCATGAGAGGACACTCCTGCTATAGAGGACACCTCTCTACAAAGGACAGTTTTCATTTTCAAAATTATCATTTTTACTATTTAGCAACTCTCCAGTAAGAGGACACCTCTCCCTAAAGGACACTTTGGCTCTGCAATTAGGTGTCCTTTACAGGAAGGTTCTACTTTATTTAATAAACACAAATCTGATAAAGAAATGCATAAAAGTTTAAAATGTGATGCTCCTTTGATTTAGAGGTAAAGAATTTTCATAATTGATTTATGTTTGAGTTCAGATTATCAATATTAAAACACCTTGCAGGAACTGACTGGGGAACAGACTCTCAGACCCTAAAGATTACATATGAAACCCTTATCAGACCAATACTAGAATACGGCCTGCCCATTTTTGCAATTGCATCCCAAACATCACTATCTAAATGGATCAAATACAAACCTCATTTGCCAGAATCATTATGGGTCTTAGAAGATCATGCCCAAATAACATATCCCAACGTGAAGCAGAACCTAAGAAGACAACCATTAACAGCAAAATATATCAATAAACTGAAAAGCTTCAATTCACAATACAGAACAGGCCAATTTATTAACAATGGGAGCAAAAACCAACGTCTCAAAAAGCCTACCCCCCTAGGCCTTGCTCACTCCAATAATATTTTACAATTTAAAACTGAAAAATCTTATATAAAATCGACTAACAACCCCATAAAACTCTTGCTAAATATAAAATTCTTCACCACCTTAGAAGACAACTTACCCAAAAAACATTCCTGCCAACCAGAATTACTCAGAAGCATTACTTTGGAAAAAAGTCAATAAAATACCTCCCTCAGCTTTAAAAATATACACAGATGGCAGTAGAATGGATGATTGGACAGCTGGAAGTGGAGCAGTATTGGAAGATTTACATATGCATAAACATATCAAGATAAGAAACCCCAACTATTCCTTAGACTTCAAATCAGAACTAATTGCCATTAAAGAAGCACTCTATACCATAGACAAACATTATGATGAAATTTGGATCTTCTCAGACAGCAAGAGTGCCATACAACATATCTCATCTCCAAAAAAATTATAAATGGTAAAACAACAAATTTAATATGCAAAAAAACTCTAAACAAAAATAATCTTCCAATGGATCCCTTCCCATGTCGACATACCTCTTAATGAATAGGCAGACAAATTAGCAAAAAAATGTGTCACTTACTAAGCAATAGCACTTACCTTTGAAGAAATATATATGTATAAAAAAAAATAATAATAAATAAATCAAAACTGACAGCTTACCCAAATCATCACTGTACAAACCATTGAAACAATTAGAAGAGCTTCAAAAACTCAAAATAAATCAACAAACAGCTTTAGCAAGACTAAGAAGTGGCCATATATAAAAACCTTAAAATTTCGAAATGGACAAAAAACCTTCAATAACTGCTTGAAATGCAATAGTGTGAAAGCTTCTCCGGAACATATCTTATCATGCTCAGAACTGACAATAGAAGACCTATTTTCCAGGCCTATAATTACCATCGCAAAATTGGAGAGGAGTGGACTTCAGGAATTGGTTTAACCATGGAGATAAGCACCACCATCTTTGAGATCTGCTAGTGTGATTTTTACTCTTGCCCTCAGCTAAAGATTTTTTTTACCATCCCTTTCCCTTTAGTTTTGAAACTAAAATGATGAGAATAACTAGCCTAACTCTGAATTGTGGCTCTTTTCAAAATTTATAAAATGAGAGGCTTCTTGTCACTGTGATGTTTTATCCTTTTTATGGCGAAACATTGGAATAACAAGATTACATGGTAGGCTGGGGGTGTAAGCAGTTGTTTATAAACAGCCATTAAAGTGATCCAAGTCCAACCTAATCGGAGTAGGTTATCATACCCTCTAAGTCCTTTATAAATTCTAACTGCTCTCTCTTCCTACAAATGCCAGCCATAACATCGACCTGCCCACTCTGTGGGAAAGAACTCTCGCAGTCCATCGGTGGCGGAGTCTTTCCTGCAGTGGCGCCCCAATGACAACTTGTATATATTTATATATCAAAAATAAAAAAGGCATTTCCTGACCAGGAGCACATGTGCTTTTCAGAAGGCAGAGCGCCATCTTGTGGAACAGAAATCAACTAATCATTGATTTAACCTGTTCCCTGATATTTGGCCAACCCAAATTCTTGATAAATCAAGAAAAGCCATCCACGAACGCATTTCGCGCTGTTGGCGCTCGTCAGCGTGGAGTTGGCTGTACCACTGCAACCAAAATATTTTTGGTGGGGGTTGGCCAAATATCAGGGAACAGGTAAATCAATAATTAGTTAATTTCTGTTCCACCAGATGGCGCTCTGCCTTCTGAAAAGCACATGTGCTGGTCAGGATATGCCTTTTTTATTTTTAATATCAACACCTGACCTATTTATTTTTTCAATTGTTTTTTCATATTTATATATATATGTATATTCATCAATTATTTTTATATTCTGTATTTAACCTTATATAATATTATATGGTCATTGTAATAAATCAGTTTCAATCTCTTCCCTTGGCAGAGCTGACTGCTATTGGGCACGTCCCCAGGTGACAGATAGGGGAACGACCTTAAGATATGAAGGCCAGCTGCGAAACAAGCAGAATAACTCTGACGAATAAGCAGTCGCGGACCAAAAGCAGCATTGTTAGAAGAGGAGTAGATCTCTTTAAAAATCCTGAGTTCAACTAACCCGGTTGATAGACCTCAGCAAGGGTCCCACTCCAGGGATACAGAGGAGCTGCGTCTGTACTGTATATGTTAGATTCGGCAGCAAAGGCGTCTGCTTCCATGTTAGGAACGGCCTCAAACTACAGGCAAAGTCAGACTTTCACTAAAGTGTGCCTGGATCATGGTGCCATGATCAACGAAAGCTGCACCCTACACCCCATTCCATGAGATCATGGAATTCGTGTAATCTTTACACAAGGAGATAAGAAACAACAGCAGTTTCAATCTCTTCTACAAGTCTAGACATGTGGTGTACTTCTTACAGAATAAGTGGTCACAAACCCACCAAATAAAAACTACTGCCCTTGATGACAAACTGTATTTAGACAAATTATTTATTCAGCTGGATAGCAAATCCAACCTATAACTAAATCTCTGTATCAAGACCATTTAGACGTTTGTGGAATTTTGGGGGTTGGTGGAAAGATGGTAAAAACCATTGATTTTAAACACTAACGACCTGAGATTGAATCCTACATTGGGCACTTTCTTCTGAAAAAAAAATATATATACTTCAACGGCCCCTGATTCTTGCCAAAGTCCAACCTCACCAGTGAGTGCAAGTAACCTAAAAAGGCTCTGGCACACTTGTAAATGCAAATGTCATGTGTAGACATGTAGTAAATTACAGCAAAAGCAGTTGTTAACCACTCATCATGGTTACCTTTACCATATATACTTGGATTAAGTAAAAAATTAAAGGAGAGTTTGTTGAAAGATAATTTAAAAAAAAAAAAAAAGACTTATTTCAGAAATTGAAATGCACTTTTTCTAAGAAAAATAATCTCTAAATCTTTTTGAAGTTTTTTTTTTTTAGAAAACTGAGACTATCAGAGATTTTCAACTCACCACCCCCTGTATCACATAAGATAAGTTTCTGAAATACCATTGGCTAATGCTATTTAAAATGCTCACCCAGGTAGAAACTTTTTCTCTGAGATGGTTTATTTATGATTGAGCACATAATTGACTGTATTGACTCATCCATTGATGAGCTCTACTCATCCCCAGCAGACACCATCAAAAGTCTCGAGCTCTGCAAGCTTGATATCCTAATATGATTGAGTGGAGATCAGAAAGAAGAAGAAGACTTATGATTTAATCTAAGTAGATGGCTTCTCCATTTCTGATATTCACCCGCAAGTTGCTCAATTTTACAAGAATATATTTGAATGGATAGAGAGAGACTATACTTACAGACAAGATGATATAATCTCTTCCCCTATTATATGAAATAAGACCTTCAAATCATCAAGGTCTTACAGTGTGAAAAAGTTGAAAGATCTCACTTTACTGCATTTAACATTTACCATTGAATAGTATAGAACATTTTGGACTTGTACATGGCTGTACATGTATTTGTTAAACTCTGGAAAGAATTTCTCTTTAAAACCTGGGGATGCATATGCAGCGAACTGTCAACCAACCCCACCCTATTTGTACCAGAAGCCAAGATTTTACAAGAAGCTAAAATATCAATGCTCAAACGTTAATTATAATTGTTTAAATTTTACTATCTTGGGCTCTGAAAATTGGGGATATGACAATTAAACATACAGTGCCCCTTATCTGCGAAAAATATATATATAGTTTAAAGACTTTTTTTTTCGACAGCCACTAAACGAAAGTATGATAAATACTTTGGGAGGTTCACCACTGATGAGCCAAGTCCTCCCAACGGATTTTCATCCTACCATTTAAAGGTTGTCGAATTGGCCTCTAAAAATAAGAATAAATAATTAGTACTATTTAATGATGGCATTTCACATGTATTTATACAAGTCTATTTAAGTAGATACATTATCAACATTCGTATCTGAGATTTACATTGCTACATCTTACATTTGCATTCGAATGGCCCCCCGATTCTAGCAAAGTCCAACCCTACCAGTGAGTGCAAGTAAACAAACGGGGCTCAGACACATTTGTTAGTGCAAAGTCGAACAGCTTTTCACATGTATAGACATGTTGTGCACTTACAGTAAAAGCAGTCGTCTACTTCTACCCACCATGATTATCATGGCCTGTACTACGTGTACTAGGGATAAGCAAAAAAAAAAAAAAACATTTGTATTCGATATCGACCATAAACCACGGTTTTGATGTACAAAAGTAATCTTATGGTATTTCTCTCACCATTCCTTTGTTCCTTGATGTCACTTATCACACGCGGTACTGGTAGGTTACAATTAAGCTGGGATATTCTATATCCGCGAGCGCGCGCGAGATTTACACCGGTACATCTTACATTTATAGAATAATTAAATATTTTCCTTCGTTGTAACCTATCAATGAGAGCGTCGCTATGTGGCGATCGCGAGTGTTAGGTGGATCAAGGAACAGAAAAGCATGGTGAAAGAATGGACATAAGCTTTCTTTGGCACATCAAAACCGAGGCTTCTGTAGCCGTGGTCGAAGTGATTTTTCCCATATTAATCAAAATGTATAGATTATCAGCTTCGTTTAGGAGCACTATAAATTTCATTGGAGTTTGGTTAACTTGATGCGCTAGTATACAGTTGAAAAGCTCAGTATACCATTACAGCTTCCATTGGTTCAGTATCCAGATTACTATAAATATCTTTCGTAACTTTTAATTGACGAATTTCTACAACAAGTTAAAACAGTCATTGTGAATAACGTGTGCACGAGATTTATCGAAAAGGCTTGGAGAACCTATGAAAATTCCACGTCAAGACTTCACGTTGCTGGCTGGCTGCATAGGACATCTTGTAATACATTGATGTAGAAAGGAATTTATGCCCCTTACATGAAGTTTGATGAATCATCCCGTCGTGTAATGTTGACTGCATTAACAAGTCGAGAGAGAACGTTTAATGCAATCATTAATATATTGAAATATCACTGCTATAGTGAAATTGTTTAAAGAACAAGTATAAAACAGTTTCGCAAAATATATTTTAAAATATGTAAAGCCCTATGTACCGAGAAATGTTGAGAAATGACTCTCTTCCCCACATTTCTTCTATCACGTTATCTAAGAAATTTCTGGTACAAACGAATCTCTTCATAAGTAGAAGGTTTGGACATTTTCTTTCACTTCAAGTGATAAAAGAGGCAATAAAGTAAAAAAATAAGTTGAGAAAACAATAAAATTATTAATATCCTGATCAGAGAATCACATCAGGACAAATATCTAAAAGCTTATTTCACATTTTAGTCCATCAATAAATCTTTTATAAAGCATTAAAGGCCAACGGGTACACGCTTCGAATTGAAGTACAATCTTACGATGTCCAACACAGCCCGAGATACGTACGTGGATGGGTTTTCTGGATTATATATATAAACATAATTGTACACTTCAAAGGTCAATTGGGAGATGAATATAAGGAATAAGTAAACCTGAACATTCTTAGATAGTACTCTGGTGTGTGTGTATCAGAGATGTAACATTTCCAATATATGAGAGTAAAAAGAGATAGGACCTAGCCGGAATGAGAGGTAACCTTTGGACTATCAGGGTCACTGACTGGTACCCAAGGTATGTGTTGAGAAGATCGAGGGGGGGGGGGGGGGGGGGGGCATCTATGAGATGAAAATTTCCCTTGACCATGTAATGGGGGCAATATATTCTGATTTGAGTCAACGCTTAGGTGATCTTTATTCCGATAGATGGCGCTTGGCCATCAGTAATGCCATTAACACGAACAGGCTATTTGAAGTGATAAGATCCCAACATTCCTGTTGGCAGGAAATCCAACAAAGTGACGGCAGAGCTACGCACAAATGTCTCTCTCTTTTTTAAAAAGGTTTTGCCCTCGACACGGTGGAGGTTTGCCAACCCAATATTTCAACAGGGCATTATAAATAGCGGCCCAGATGACTTGTGTTTGGCTGCATACCCGAAATAGAATGCGCGGCGGAGTCATCGCCTCATACCACGCGCCATTTAGCATAAGTAATGGACCCATTGTGTCCCAGCAACCTTGCAATCTCAAGCCTTAACCCGCGCACGGGAAACTCAATAGCTCACTGGGGTCTAAGGGCGTGTAGTATTTCATGTAAGCGTGCACTGTATAGTTCCACTTCCGGGGAAGGACTTGTGGCAGATGAGTAAAAACTTCAGCCTTATCTCGTGGATTAGTTATCTGAAGTTCCAGTTGGTTTTGATGTAAGATGCAATGCTTGTATGAAATGTCTTAGTTGTAAGAGCTACTCTAGGAGCTTAGGAAAACTCTTTGTTCAGGAAATGTATTGCATGCATCCCACGACAGGCTTCGTATCAACCGTCAATAAGGATGTGGATCCATGGCAAACATCGCTCATTGAGTGATTTAAGTGATTGAATCCATTGAACCCACTGCCCATTGAGTGTTTAATCCATGGAAACCACCGCCTATTGAGTGTCTGAATCCATGGAAACCATCGCCTATTGAGTAATTGAATCCAGAGAAATCACCACCCATTGAGTTTTGAATCCAGGATAATCACTGGCATTGAGTGATTGTATCCATGGAAACCACCGCCCATTGAATGATTTAATCCATTGAAACCACCGCCCATTAGATGTTTGAATCCAAGGGTGACCACCGCCATTTTGTGTTTGAATCCAGGATAATCACCGGTATTGAGTGTTTGAACCTTGAAAACCTCCGCCCATTAACAGTTTGAATCCAGGGAAACACCGCCCATTTAATGTTTGAATCAAAGGTAACCATCGCCCATTGAATGTTTGTATCCAGGAAAACCACCGCCCATTTAGTGTTTGAATCCAAGGTAATCATCGCT
This sequence comes from Cordylochernes scorpioides, assembly GCA_030710605.1. Taxonomy (NCBI): domain Eukaryota; kingdom Metazoa; phylum Arthropoda; class Arachnida; order Pseudoscorpiones; family Chernetidae; genus Cordylochernes; species Cordylochernes scorpioides. Next base: position 46,898,671 of record CP092872.1, on the reverse strand, counting down.
CGTTGAATGTTTGTATCCAGGGTAACCACCGCCCATTTAGTGTTTGAATCCAAGGTAATCATCGCTCGTTGAATGTTTGTATCCAGGGTAACCACCGCCCATTTAGTGTTTAGATCCAAGGTAATCATCGCCCATTGAATGTTTGTATCCAGGTTAACACCCGTACAACGAGTTTAAATCCAAGGCAACCACTGTCCATTCAGGGTTCGAATTCACCTAATCTAGCTATCAGCCATTGGGTGGCCATCGTGGTTTTAGAATAACTCGTTTAGGTAGGTACACAAATAATGGCAGATTTTTTATGGTCATTTTCAAAGTCTCCAACTTTTCACTTTAAAAAATCTTTATTAGCCGAGAGAGAGAAATAAAAAACACAGTTGGTTTTCAACATTTTTTGTCAATCATAAAAGTTTTTTATTGCAGTTTCAAAAATTCCGGAGTTCTGGAGATGAATTCCTTTCGATATTCTCATGCCCTTTGAAGTTTGGCGGATGTATGGTAATAATAATTTTTAAAGACGGGCTCTTAGGATAGGTCTCTTGCTTTATTAAAAGCTTTTATTTATAAAAGTATATTCTATTTATCTATATTCTAAGTAATTTATACTTGTATATTGCATCACACAATCTTCGGTATAATAAACCTTTCTACAGAGGAGTATTTGACCAAAAATGAATATTAATCTTATATATAAATAATAATTAAAGATTAATATTCATTTTGTCATATATACTCCTGTAGAAGGGTTTATAATACCCGAAAGCTTGAGTAAATAATAAATAAAGCAAGAGACATCCTCGGAGGGGCCGTGTTTTATTATTATTTACATTTCAGAGGATTTTATCTTTCGGATGTGCGTGTTAAGTGAACTATAGATAGTCGTTACACAGCAATAGTTTGAGGCGTTAATTGTTGAAATTAACACTCAGGTTCTGGCTTAAAATCCTGAAAATGGACAATAACCGACTTCCCCATATATGTCACACACAACGCCTTTATTAAGAGACCAGTCTTGCAACGATATCCTCACAATAATCAATCACCATCATGCTGTGGAGGAGAAAAACGATAAATCCAAGATATTTTCTTACTTACTGCTTTGTAAAAGCTGCATAAGGATCGAGAAAACCATTCGACTTGATATGGCGCTGGTTAAAATACTTTGCACTAAGTTAAGTTGGCTGTCGTTTACTTTTGAGAAGAACGTCTCTTTCTCTTCGCAATAAGCTGGCACTCAAAGATGTAATGAGATATTTCAATTTCTATTTTTCCTTTGCCACAAAAGATGTCATATTGTAGCTCCCTCACTGAATATTTTGGTATGGTTTTCCTGAAAAACGAATGGAATATTCTCTGTTGTGCAATATAGAGTTTACTGGAATTAGGTCGCTAAGTAAATAACTTTCAGTCAAAAATGAACTATAGTGAGGATAGAATTTAGAATTTTCTATTTCAACCTGATCACTTTGAATAGGTTGTTCTGTTGCTATCTTGACCATTGTTTCCCATACATGTCTAACTCCACTATTGGAGATTTCGAAAATTAATAAAACATTATATTGAGTTTGCGGAAAGTTTGGCTAACATACTCAATTCAACCGGATTTTCTTGGTCAATTCACTGCAATGCATGGTCCAGAGGGAAACGCCATCAATAATCAAGATAGCAACAGAACAATCTATTCAAACTAATCATGTTAAAATAGAAAATTCTATCCTCACTATAAGAACTTACATAGTTCATTTTAAAATGAAAGCTATTTACTTAGCGATCTTCCACTTCCAGTAAAACTCTATATTCCACAACAGGGAATACTCCATTCGGTTTTTCTAAAAAAAAAACATACCAAAATATTCAGTTGAGGGGATACAATATGCCACCTCTTTGCAACTAAAAAATAGAAATTGAAATATCTTATTACATCTTTGGGGTGCCAGAATATTAGCGAAGAAAGAGAGACGTTCTTCTCAAAAGTAAACGACAGCCAACTTTCCTAAATGCAAAGTATTTTAACCAGCGCCATATCAAATCGAATAGTTGCTCGGTCCCTATACAACTTTTACAAAGCAGTAAGTAGGAAAAAGAACTTTATCGTTTTCTCCTTCACTACATGATGGTGATTGTTCATCGTGAGGATATCGTTGTAAGCCGGCAATAGAGAGGAGAATCTGTATAAGACTGGTGTTTTAATAAGGCTTTGTGTGTGTGTTTGGCTTGAAGCGTTAATTTAATTTTACTTAGCATAGGTGTGTTGGTGTTCTCTACCTACCTGTTGTGCTACAGAAGCATTTATCGAGTAGGAAGCGGTGCTTGAGGAAGTAGTAAACTTGCGCGCAAGCACGGTGGGTGAGTTTCAGCAGAATTCGTATCAGCTTTTGTCGTGTCATCATTCGAGTCGGATTTTGTTGAAGAGGAATTAATTTTAGGCAGTTTGTTGAAGCTTTGGTTGTTTTTTTTTTTTTTTTTTTTGTCGATTTGCTAACAATTATTCTTCATTGTGAAGGTTTCGCTTGGATTGATTAAGCTGTGATAAATATTACCAGCCGTAGATCACCAAAAGGTCACCATTATCTTCTGATGTAATTGTGGTTTCGGGAAGTGTTTCAAAACTTATACGTGTTGTATAGCCATTGCGATAAACGCCACTGGTTCTTTAAAAAAAATCCATTTTCTCGTCGCAAATTACAATAGTTTGAAAGGAGGCGTTTTTTTTTTTTTTTTTTATTTGCGTGAATGAATTGTGCAGAGAAACATATGTCGAATTTATTACCTTTTAATTAAAATCAGATGGCGCAGAACAACTGTAGACCGGTCGACGTTGAGTTATTCGGCACCTCTGTATGTATGCTTTGATTATTGCCTTTAGTTGGTCGCTGTCAACCTCCGACGGCCAATCATGAGAAATCTTCTGAAGATCTTTACTCTCATTGACTAGTGCTGCGGACGAGCATCAATATCCAGAAAAATGAACTGGGAGCTAATTTCACCCCTGAAATATCTCGCTAAAGAATCTTGTTCCCTGTAACTTCGGGTAATCAAATATGTCTTCCTCAAACACGTGGAGAGGTATACGCCTGTTCGAAATGAAACCAGTAGCTCTGATGTCAGTGGTATAGAAGATTCTCTCCCTATAAATATTCGTCAAGAATCAGTGTTATACTGACCAATCTTAACTCGTTACTGAACATATAGCATATACAAATATCAGCGCTTAAAATTTCGAAAATAGGCTTTTATTTTTACACCAACACAATATTTTATAAAAGTTGTCATGTGAATCTGTTCGTTCATAGAATTTCGCAAAATAAAATTAAGAAAATTTCGCATGGGCTGAATGCGGAGGCCATCAGATTTTGAGAAAGTCCCTTTCAGAACCTTACCTGTTTAACCACGAGAGTACTGTCTTACTGTAACTATGCAGGGTTTGAATTTTCTCGATTGGAAATCGGAACAGGAACCGATGTGAGTCTTCAAAGATGGTATTGGGTCATCCCTCTCTTTCCAATCTAAATAAAATTTCTCTGTTCCATGCCTATTACGTTCATTTTATAGCTCGACCGATGACCTAACCGTGACCTACTCGACAGATGGAGTTGGCGCTGAGATATACGGGGTAATCTGATTTGGATTACCCTCCTGTCAAGACCGAATTCCTAGCACTCCCTGCATCGTGTCCTAGGATTGGTCATAGCGCTTGAGGACGCTTCAATTTTTCCACCAAACATCTTTGTGGGAGCTCTATCCATGGCCTACTCTGTCTTTCACTCCACGGCTGGATATTATCTTATCAACAAGGTCCTTAATTTAATTTACCGCCTGAAAGTGGAGATAAAACGTTAGCCTAGCTGTGGGTCAAAGGTCACCGTAGGAGAGCGGGAAACGAGATCGCAGATGATCTCGCGAGGAGGAGTGCCGAGTCTGGCTTCTTAGAATGAAGTCTCATTACCCCCTGTCAAATCAGCAAATTACAAGAGGGCAAATTCTCCGCTCCGAAGCTCACACTTTGGCATTATATCGAAAATACATTCAGCCTACCTAGCATACGGACTGTACACACGTTCGACAGAATTCGAAAGATAGACAATCTTTCTGTCAGCCCTTATTGCGACACTCGGAAAGATATAAAATAATTCTAGACATGTTAGTGTGAGAACCTCATGTCCACTGCTGGTGGGCTTCGTGCCTTCCTCACTGCTGCACTTATGGAATAAAACAGCGTAGAAAGAGTGATGTTGAATTTCATTATAATGAGCGACAGATTCAAACGTAGTTTTCGCTCTAATCCAATATATGATTATCATCCCATTTATTCAGGCCATTTTTGACCCTTACTGTTTATTTGTTTTTCCTCTAGACGTATTATTTCTCATTTCGAACATTTCTGATAAACGTTTTTACTATTTACTCATATCATACTCATATGATCTGCTTTCTATTTTGTGATATATTTTAAATTAAAAAATAGTTTCCACATAAGTCAACATTTATCCAATAAAGTAGCCCATATTAAGGCTTTTAAAGTTGTATGGATACTTGTAGAACAAGATTTGGGGCATTCATCTCTTGTTTTCTGGTTACTGTCCTAAAATCTCCACCTCAGCATGCATCTGGTGCGAACTGGAGGTATCCTTGGCAGTCAACAGCATGATGCTTGGTACGGAGTCTGGTGCGAAAGTGGCACATAGCGGTCCGACTGACTCGCCGTTGAGCGTTTAGAAAAGAATATGTTCTATATATCTATAAAATTATATACACTGGTCCGCAAAATTAAAGGAACAACATATTTGTTTCATTTATCTCAAATTTTATTGAACATTTATCAATGAAATTTTATACACAAATTTATTATTGTTGTTGTTGTCGTGTCCAAAGAAGAGTCTCAGATGTCTCCATGCATCTCCATCACAGCAGCAGCAATATCCACTATCTTGGGTGTGTAAAGCTGCTGCTCTGGGTCTAAGTCGATTTTCTGCAAGGCTGCGGCCATTGCTGGGCATGAGAATATGTGAGTAGGTGTTAGTTCCACACCAGGACAATTGTTGCACGCTTTATAAGTTCTTGTGCCATCTGGATGTATTGTCATTCCTTTATGGTGTTTTGTTCTAAGTCTTGTTATGGTTTTTGTCAGTTTTCTCTCAGAGTTTATTTCACATATTTGATCTTTTCTTATTTTTTGTTTGATTATCTTGTATTTTGCCAAAGCATCAGCGTCAATACTGACATTTGTTCTTTCCTTTGGCTCAGCTTTCTGGCTTCCTTTGCCAATTCATCTGCCATTTCATTACCCTCGATCCCAACATGGGTAGGAATCCATTGTAGAATGCAGTTCTTCTCCAATGTTTCCAGTTGGGTAAGTAATGAGTGTATTTTCTGCGTGATTCTAGTATTGCCCTTCTGAATTGCTTCTAGAGCTGATCTGAGTCGCTGTATATTATGATTCCTTCTGCTTGATGCAGGGATGGTTGGTTCAGGCATACATCAAGGGCTTAAATTTATTAATCTATTATTGATTAGAATACCCGAAATCAAATAATTCTAACACGTATTTTATGCAAATTAGCCGGTCAAGCAATGATCTTCTTGCAGTCAGTGCATAAATATCTTGGATATTGTTGTTATTTGGGGTGTGATCGCCTTTAACTGATAGACCAGGCTCTACATCGGTGACCCATACTAAGAATTAGGGAGTTTATCAGCTCCTATGGAATCAACGCTCACTCTTGTGTTAAGGCTGTTTCTAGCTCATGAGTGTTTCTAGGAGGGGCTTGGAGGGATGAGATCCGCCATCCTAGGTTGTCCCATACATGCTCAATGGGATTTAGGTCTGGGGATCGAGCTGGCCAATTCATTCGAGCAATTGCATGGTTATGGAGAAAAGTGTCTACCACACCAGCCCTATGTGGACGGGCATTATCATCCATTCGAAGAAAGTTTTCTCCCATTTCCAATGCTTGAGGCATCACATATGCTGCCAAGATCTCGTCCCGATACCTCTGTCCAGTCAGGGTTCCTTGCCGAAAAATATGGAGTGCTGTGGCGACCGCCCAAGAAGATTCCAGCCCAGACCATAAAACCTTGGCTTCTGTATGGATCCCTTTCAACCATATTCCAGGGATTATTTCTGGTTCCTACCTCTCTTCAGACAAAGACACGACGAGAATCTCTGTTTTAGAGAGAATCTGGACTCATCAGTGAACATTACACGCCTCCATTCATCTGGATTCCAGGCGACATGTCTGCACCAAAGTTTCCTTGCTCTCTTTTGAGGTGGTGTCAATGGCACACAAATTATGGGTCGTCGAGCATAGAGGCCCTTCTTTTGAAGCCTTCTGCGTATTGTAACAGTTGATACTAAGACTCCCGTAGCTGCATTAAGGTCACTTCGTAGTTGCGATGCTGTCATTCTTCTATTGCGACGCACAAGGAGACTCAAATAACGGTCTTGATTTAACGTTGTGACCCTTGGCCGTCCTTGTCCGGGTGTTCTGGCAACATTAGCTGTCGTTTGAAATTTTTTCCAAAGCCTTGAGACAACGTGTCTTGTCACTCCAAGCCATCTTGCTACTTCTGCCTGTGATTGGCCTGCTTTCATCCTTCCGATAGCTTGCCTTTTTTTTTTCTTGTGATAAATGTTGCCTATAAGCCATGAAAACTTTAAAAACAAAAAGGTTCAATAAAATTCTAGTGGAGCGTAAAATTAGGACGCTTTGAGAAAGAATCAGGCACGTGCTGGAGGCGGAGGTCACGTAGACGGTGGTATTTTGCATATTGGGAACAACTTTGTTTGTTTTTCTGTTTTACATACTCTCTTAATTCATGGAAGCTTCTGAATATACCAAAATTTGATTTATATCCCTTAATATATAACTTTTATTTTTCTTAAACATGTGTTGTTCCTTTAATTTTGCGGACCAGTGTATATAATCTTATACTTTAATATTTGTGTGATACAGGAGATTATTGAAGGAGATTCATGGTTTAAATAAAATGATTTTTTTTAGATAATAGGTTGTATTTATAAAAATTGTCAACTGTTTCGGAAGAATCTGTGGTGTGTTTGAAGCATCTCTTGTGACTTTTACACCAGACATTAAATTCAGTAAAGTGAACATTTTGAAAAAAAAAAGTGAGCTCAAAGCCAGTTTACTACAGTTAAGGAATATGAGTGCGTGACGCCATCCTTTGTTTCAAAATTTAATAGCAGACCAGGCACATACTTTACAGATGTGCATCTCCTCAAACTTATAGAGTACTGTAGAGTGTAGATTTGATGACAGTGCACTAGACATGTAGACAGACAAGGACCGAGATGGGACCTGCATGCTCAGTCTCCGTATTACTGTAGTTTGGTGCTGTAGACACAGCGCGGACGGACAAAGACATGCAGTCAAGGACCGAGACAGACCGGCTCGCACAGTCTCGGCCGTAATGTAGTTTGGCGCTGAAAACACAGCACGGGCGGGCAGAAAGGCATGCAGTCAAGGACCGAGATAGGACCGGCTTGCACAGTCCTCGCATTGCTGTAGTTTGGTGCTGAATACAAGCAGCAGTCAAGGACCGTGATAAAATCAGCCTGCTCACACAGTCCTAATTACCTGCCCCACAACTTCTGTCTTGATTTTGTTGCGCCCGATAATCACCGGTTAGGCTAATAACCAGTATGCAAATACTGGGAGGTCGGCATATAATAACACTCTTAATTATTCTCCTTAATTTCTGATCCTATGCAAATTACGTTGCCATAGGTGGCATTAACCCACCATTTACTGTGATTGGCCATATTTGGATATTATATACAGCAACATTTGCCCGTTGCATATGTGACGGAGAAATTGAAAGGCCGGTGGGCAACATTAAATGTGCAGTGGCTTTCACTGATCCAACACGCAATGGTTTAAAATATCCAATTATCATTGTGCCGATATCAAGAATGGATCCAACACTCCTTGAGTGACGGGTACCACGGATCCAAGAACCGATGGTAAGAATGAATCCAACACTCAATGGGTGATGGATACCACGGATACCATAATCACTGGGCAGGGTCTACCAGGGATTCCGAATTCTGAACTTGTTCTAAGTATTCTTTCAAAAATGACTTTTAAAAAGAAAAAATCTGTAAATAAAATAGCTGAAGTTTAAGCTTGGTGCTACGGGGAGTAGGAGTTCTCGCCTCCGACAGAGAAAGAGATGCTGGGGATGAAATGCGCACGCGACGCCATAACGACTATGGCAAATGTGATAGGTGGAGTGTTGCCTGGTGGAATCACAGTAGTGGGTGCTCAAACTACCTACTTCCCAGGTTGTACGTGGTAGATTTCCGGGTCATCTCCTGTAGAGGATGTTTCTTAGTAATTAGTGATCAACAATTTCCCTAGCACATTTTGTTCTGCTTCAAATTATACAAACACTTTTTATAAATCTGATAATAATTTACTGGGCAGTTGAATAATTATTTGACCTTATATATAGAAAGCGCGAGGTTAATTACAATTGAAAACAAAATTTCTACACGCCAGCTTCAATTTATCTACAAATTCGAACAGCACACCTACATATTGTCGCGTATAAGGCCTGAAAACATCTACAAACCCTCCGCCAATATATGGCGCTTTCGCCTATTTCCCGTTTGGAACTTGTGCGGATATCGCCCGACTGCTGTGGTCCTATTTCCTGGAGCAAATAGTTGTAAATACACTTTTATATTGGCCCTAGGAGGTGAAATATAATGTAAATATCCGTTAATTGTAATTCTAGTTATTAGTAATGTGTAGTATAAATGACAATAAAGGAGTGTTAGAAGTCCCGGTGCCGGTTGCTGTTGTTACTCTCGCCATCGCCACATCGCTGCTGCTACTCTTCTGATAAGTCTCTCGTGTCCCCCCACCAGTGGTAAGGCCGAGATATACTGCCAGAGGAAAAGAGTTCCACTTTAGTGGTGGTTCTCAGAGGTCTTTGGGTGCTCTGCATGGTAGAGCTGCAGAGGAAGAGCTCGGGGTAGTTGATCCACGAAGAAGGAAGCGGCGTCGTCGCTAAGAACCGGAGGGTAAAGCCGCGACAATATATATACATGATGTGGCTATTAAATACCAAGACTAATGCTATAAAACATTTTTTGAATTGTGAATATTTATATATTACCCCATCTATATACCCCCTACTCTATCTCTACAACTTCCATTCAAATTTTTCATTTTTAGAAATGGTACTGGGAGTAAGTACGGACACTTCTGCGAGCTCTTACATGAGGCGTGCTGTGCTGCCTTTTCTTTTACAGCTTTAACCATCTGAAGATTTCTTCTTTTTAAAGCATTATTGACCTTGAGGAACAGATAATCGCATGGTACCAGGTCAGGTGAATAAGTCGGATTGTCCAAAAACTGAGACGATATATTTGGCCACAACAGAAACGTCTTGGCAGACAATGCCGTGTGATGTTGTGCGTTGTCAGGATGAAGAACCCATGCCTTGTTCTTCCAAATTTTCTCATCGTATTATTTTATGGAGCTGAGCTAGAACCTCATGGTAGTTTTATTGAATAATATTTTGATCTTCAGGAGCCCAGGGAAGGTTACAATCCCGTGAATATCGAGAAACTTCATACTTTGATTTTCTCATCGAGCCTTTTTATTATGGATAATAAGCGGAAACCCATGATTCCCTTCACATGTTATCGCTCTCTCTCTCTTTCAAAGAAATTTATGTCATTTCTATTGGCATTTAGAGTCTCAGTATAAGAATTTCCACGAGTTTCCTTTTTTTGATTGTGATAATTTTAACACTATTTTCACATATACTTTTGAATGTTAAAAATACTTCGTAAAATTTGTCCTACGCATTATTTGTCAATTCCTACAGTTTTAGTAATATCACGAATAGTTAACTTGAAGGTCAGATTGGATAAAGTATCGATTTAAAAATAATGTTTAGATGTTTTTTTATGTGGAAAAGGGCAACCCGGGCGTACATCATCTTCAAACTCTTCTCGGCCATCTAAGAAACGCTTAAACCACTCAAAACCCGCGCACTTGATAAAAATTCACATTGTTATATACAGAGTGTTTATCAAGTAATTTAGGAATAATCACCATGTAATTTTAACTAAAATGTATTGCAATTAAAAAATGAATTCCAATGAAATTTGGCATAGTAGTAGATAGAAGGATATATCTTTTATTTATTCAATGTAGTTTCCATTATTAGCTAAAACAGTCTCGAGGTAAGTGCGGAAGGAAGCACAGGCCTTGGCGACGATGACCTTGTTCATTTGGGTCCCCACCGTGTGAACCGCTTTCTTGACAGACTGGGTGGTGTTGTGGTGATCTTTGTAGACATCTCTCTCAACAACGCCCCATACATAGTAGTCGAGTGGGTTGCAGGACTCCAGTGACCTGGGACGTTAAGTGTCCGCCACGATTGTCTTTTTTTGCCTTGTGGGCTGGAGCTGAGTCCTGTTGGAATTCATTCCTGCGGCCACTATGTCCATTCTAAGGCCTTTCTTAAAGAAAGGGGGAGGCGTGACATCACATTCACTGCTGATAACGCCAAGGACTATCACGGAGGCAAGAAATTTTCGTGTACATCACGACAGGTACCTGAGGGGTCTTTACAGATCCAGCGATCATTCCTGGGATTTACTTTTGGTCCAAGTCATAGTTCTTTCATCAGATAATAACCTCACCATGCCACAAGAGTCATGTTTCAGATGTTTCAGATTGTTGAAGAAGGCAGTGTCAAATTATTTGACAAACACAAGCAGTTTAAGCTTGTCGGTTATGCGGAAAGAATTTTGTTGTTGTTAAACGAACTGATCTCCCTCGCCTTCCTATCGGACAAATGTGGCCATGTTTGTATATAAAGGGGGTTGATGGGTAGTGCGGGGACTCTTCCAGAAACAATTGTGTGGAGACGCTTAAAGCGTTCTCTGTGTGCTTGGTCTGTGTCTGGTAACCTCCTCGCATACCTGTGTAACCCTGTCCGCTCCATATCAACGCTGTAATAAAAGATAAGTGCTGGTTTTTGTTATAACTAATCGTGTGTTTTGTTTTTTAGTCCTTCCTTTTTATATTTGTTGTACTTTTGAGTGTACACGCTTTTGGTGTTAAGTTACTTTTGCTTTAAGCCTTATTACTTTTCTTACTTTGTGTGTAAACCCGTAAAAGTAATTATTTTGCCAGCAGCAGCCTTTCCTTTTCTGTTATCTTTCATATTCTCAGGCATCAACTAGCCTTTCTGAATGGCATAGGACTTCAGACCAAGGTCCTCATTGATATTTCTTGCAAATTGTCATAGAGCCAACGTCCATTTCCTTGGCTGTGGCCCTCATGCTCTTCCCAGGGTTTCCATCAATATTATTCTTGACACTTTTGGGAAATTCTTAGCCTCTTATCCTGCTCGATCGACGCGAGTGATTTTTACTTGTAGCCATTCCCTCTTCTTTACTGTCGCCCTCATCAAACTGCTTCTTGATAAGATAAACAATGGTTTTTGGCAACTTAAGAAGGTACAATTTATTTTTGGGTATCTTTCCGGTGTGCAAATCAACGATGATGGCTGCTCGATTTTCGAATTCTCAATTCATATGTGCTGTTCCATTTTACATGAATATGGCCTACGGAATGGAAAAAAATTAAATTGTTAAGTCTAAAGTAATATTTGTCTTGTGGACTGCTAAAGCTATGCTCAATGTACCTGATACATCCTGTATACTTCTTATAACAACTGCTAAGTTTCGGTAGAGAGCGATTATCCCAAGTTCAGCTGAAATAACACGATAATTCATTGCTCTATTAAAACACATCATTTTTCGGCAAAAATAATAATAAATACCCCAATATATTTTATTTTAGATCAGAAATTATTGAAATCGGCTTTATAAAAATGTTAAAACTATTTCGCAAAAAAATAATAATAATTAAACTGATTAAAAGTTTGGTGGTTAATTAGAATAAAAGTTTGTTGTCACCACGATGCCCCTGCCATTTTCCACGCGACCATGCAAAGTTAAGTTTAGAGGAAGCCAATTATTTTGGAACGGGCAGTTGATGTTTTGGATCCCGGGCTATCTCTCTGTCGTCACCAACCTTCTGGATAGTATGAGCCGAAAGCGATAAATTACCCCCCGTGGGAAAATGGAGATAGACAACAAGCCAGAGAAGAGGGGCACCGGACACCAACATATGTCTGTCAACACGTGTGGTTCCCTCGGTCGACAAGCAACGACTCCCAGACTCTTCTGCGGGAGAGTAGATTCCATGCCCCTCCAGCCGGATACCTCTTCTTTGTTGATCATTTTAGATAAAATTAATATCCTAAAAATGATGTGCTTCCTCAATCAGGCTCCTCCAAAATTCTCGATCCCTGGCTATTTGTTTTCAACTGTGGTACTTTTGGTTTCTCTCTTCAGTTGGTCCACAAATGTAGTTACGTGGGCGTCCTCTTGGTCTGGTGCCTTCAATGCGTCCTTCAATTAATCTTTTCAGTTGATGGCAATCGTGTCTTGACACATGGCCTATCCAATTCTATTTATATGAAAAATAGACACTTCGGCCAGTTGGAGTTTTTTATTTTCTCAACGTTTCGACAAATATATTTTGTCTTCGTCAGGAGAAGTAAATAAAAATAAACATTTGGCAAGGCGTTAAAAATTGTGCTGAGGTTTGCAAGGGCGTTTCCTTTTTTTAAAGTATTTAATAAGGCATCTCCCGCTAGCCCTAACACCTCGTCATTTGTAACACAGTTCGCGATATTTTTTGCTAACGTCCTCCAGCAATCCGAAGTCCTTGACTGATAAAGTCCATGTTTCTCCCCCTTATATGTTCAATGTTGATGTTTTTAAATGTCGTTTGCGCAGCTGTAAATCTAAGGGGATGCTTGAGTCAGTAGCATTTCCATATTTCTGAATGCAGCTTTTGCCATTGCGTCTCGGGATTGAAATTCACTCCTGCAATAGCAGTCATATGATTGAGCTGACACTTCCTATATTTTTTGTATCGTAATAAATTTAGAGAGAGAGAAAAACAATTGACAATTAACATATTTTTATTGACATCTTGTCAATACAGAGAGAGCGGCTTTTATAATTAATACTATCAAAAGGCGTCTCTCCCTTTTTATAGATGCGTTAAAACAATGCATTTATTCGATCTTATTTGATAATATTCAGATTAAATAATTATCCATTATGCTCCAACTTGAGCAAAACCCCAACGGTCTGGGTCGACCTTCATCTATATAAGGATTGCTTCTATTTCCTGACGCTTTACGGGAAGGATTGGAGGGACGTCAAACCTGGCAGAGACTGCCAAAATGTGCGTTTCAGATCAAAGTTTATTAAAAAAAAAAAAAAAGATATAGCTGTACCTTTTATACACATGATTGCCCTTTCCCCGAACTTAAACAAAGTAATTATATATATGGCATTCTTAAAAAATAAGTTATTTATTAGATTCATACAAGTCTAGTTAGCTACTGGTAGTTATATAAGTTATTTAGAAGACTACTGAGAGAAATGTGTCCACTCAATTTCATACTTCAACATTTCTCGCTGATATATATATATATTTTTTCAATTATCAATATTCTAGTATTGCTCCCAAGATGGAAAGATTCTGTGATCGCCTACTTCTATGAAGACTTGGTGTATTATTCTAGAGATTTCTTGATCTCTTCCTTTTTTTTCAAAACCTCATCTCACGGAAATCATCCGCCTCCATACAAACACCTACGGGAAACCTCTACAATTTTAAAGATGAATTCAATATCATCCTAACTATTTAAGATCGAGGGCCAACAGCCCGAAACGTATACCTGGTTGGCTTTTCTTGTGTCATATATGTATATAGAATTCCTGAAAAGATATTGGCCAATTCTTTGGCAAGAGTAAAAAATCCGCCGTTAATATAGGATAGATGGCAGTGAGCTATTATGTATATATACATAAATAGAAAAAAATCTAAAATAAAAATTATTATATTTTAACTCAATTATTATCTCAGATTAGAGGTATAAAATACAAAATATAGTCATTAAAAATATTAGTGACTTGTAAGCTCTATTTTTTATTGGTATTTTATTTTAAAAAAATATTTTTTAAAAACTTGTGTGTATTGAATAAATATATTTTAAAACAAATTTATGTTATAATTGATATGGATTCATACAAATTTAAACTATGGTCTGTCACTAAAACACTAGAAGCATGGTACAGAGGTGAAAAGAGAGCAATGAAATTCGCTATTCCAAGAATTTGGCGAGAGCCAGTGATCACTCGAATAACTGCTGCTTTTGCATGGTGGACTCTTCTAAACAGCGAAGGGGCAAGAATGCACCTGCTATCATCTATCCAATATTCCTTCATCCATTGCTCCCGTTTTTCAAAGTCCTGAGTATCCAATACCTACTCCGCAAAAAAAGGCCCATCTACAACATTACAAAGCAGTAAATCAGAGGATGAAGACAGCTTTCAAGACAAAGAAGAATTACTGGGAGATAAGAGGACACACCGACACTTTTCCAGCCAAACTGATATGGATGCCTTAATTAGAGACCTAGATCTCACAAACTCAAATGGATAACTTCTGAAATCCAGACTCAAGCAGTGAACCTGTTGGATGAAAGTGTTCAAATAACGCGTCACAAAATCTTTTCTTACTTCTATACACTTCGACATGAAATCTCCTTCTGTAACAAATAACGGGCCTATTCAAGGCCGGTGGCATTCCATGGAGCTCACAAGAATGGCGGCTTTTCATTAACAGCTTTTTTTAGCTGTCAGTGAAAAGCCGCCATTCTGAGAAAGCTGTGCTCCTCCATAACGGCAACCGAATGCCGTTTATTCCCCTGGCTCACGCAGCACATTTGAAGGAAGATTACATACATATGAAAAATTTTATGAAATGTGAAAATTACAGTATCACAAATATAATTATTGGGAGGTCGTTGGAGATTTCAAAATGATTGCCTTCTTGATGTGACTCCAGGGTGGATTTACAAAATTTTCCCTGTTACCTTTGTTTTTAGGGCAGTAGAGACAGTATAGCATATTACCTCAGATGTGAGAGTGGCCCTCACGATCCAACTTCTAGGTGGGGACAAGAAACGTCAAGTGGCTGCGATTAGTGAACTCTCAAAAGGCTTTATTGCCACCACTCCACATCAAGTTAGGTCTTATGAAGCAATTCGTCACAGCCTTAGATAAAGAGTCGACTGCATTTATGTTCCTCCATAATTTCTTTCCTAATTTATCGAAGACCAAAGTTAAAGCAGGTGTCTTCGTGGGACACCACAGATAAGGGAACTATTAGAATGTAAGGAATTCTCAAAGACACTCTCTAGAGTGCAGAAGGCAGCTTGGAACAGCTTTGTTCAAGTGATTCATGGCTTCCTAGCAACCACAAGACTGAAAAATATGTAAAGTTGGTTTGAAAATCTGGTCTCTTGTTATAGTGCTATGGGGGTGCCGAATGTCCCTCCAAGTTCATATGCTGGACGCCCATCTCGACGCATTCAAGGACAACATAGAAGCATACTCAGACGAGCAAGGTGAGCACTTCCATCAAAATATTGCGGCTTTTGAGAGTAAACGCTACAATGATCCGTATACGGTGAACATGATGGGAGACTAGATATTACATTTTTAATGTGCGAAAGCAATTTAAATTATAATCGTAAATCTCGGCAAAAAAAAAAAGCATTTTTAATATTTTGAAAATTTAGGTGTGAATAAAATTATTATTTTTTTTTTACAAATTTAACTCTACGTTTTAACAATATTTTAAAGACATTTCTTTATGTCCTTTAATCTCTAATTGGATTTTTCAAAAAAATATTGATGTCCTAGATACAAAACCGAAGTTCAAAGTATATAATTATTAATTTATTAATATATGAGAGTCTTAATACATCTGGTAAGCAACTGGTTGTTTATCATAATTATTCGCAAAGGGCGGCAATATTTAAAGGCTTTTATTTAACTTGCCTACGTATCTGTTCAGGAATTTTGTAATCTCTATTTTTGACATACTTCCAGATCACCTAGAGGCCTAAAAATGTATACACTCACTCAATCTCGATGGAAATGTAAGTGTATAAAACTTTAGACTTCTAGCTAGTCAGGAAGTATGTTTAGTAGAAACGCGTTTCTCAGAATGTGGTAATCAATTTTAATATACTTCCAGACCACCTAGATGCCTAAACATTTACAGACTCGTTCAATCCAAATGACAATGTAAGTATGCAAAATTTCATACGTTTAGATCGACGGCAAGTATGTTAATTTTAATTTCGTCCTTCTTGCATTTTCTAATAAATAGATGTCCTAAACTCAAAACCAAAGTTTGAAGTGTATAATTGCTATTCTTTCAATTGTGTGTGTGTTCTAATACATCAGAAAAATATAATTCGAAATGGGGAAAAAGAAAACAAATTTTGGTTACATTTGGATTATAATTCAAAATTAAAACTGAAATCACGACTGAATGTGGGAGCTACAGTTTTCTTCAAGCTGAGTGAGTGAATTGGAGGATTCTACAAACTAACCTGTGGTATGTGAATAGCCCTTTCTTGGTAAAATATAGGGTAGTCTCACGATGTTAAATAGCTTTATGTTGTTATGATTATGCGGAGACCCTTTAGGAAGTTATTATTTTATAAATTATTCCCATAAAAATTTCTTACTTTCAGTATTTGCACTCTTTTGTAAGGAAATACACTCATGGGCAAAAGTTGAGAAAGTGGAAGGTCTTTGATGTTGTCGTCTGTTTGTTTGAAGGAGACAGAGGCAATTTTGTCCACACTTGGTTACCTCGTGTGTCTTCAATATAAATGTCACTGAGTATCAAATATCTTTCAGAGTTATTGTCTGAATCCCGATATACATGCTAAAAGGTACAACTTCCTTAAGTTTTGTCCTTGGGTGTATTCGCTTATTATATTTTATGATAAGAAATTGTAGGCTTCCCCTTGAAATTTGTAAAAAAAAAATTATAATTGTTTCACGTTAGCCATGGTAGAGAATCAAAAAGCTTGCGGCCATTGTCGTTTTTATCAATCAACATCATTAGCAAGCCGTCAATACATTCACGTATATCAATTGATTTTCCAATTAGATTTTCTAAATTTTAGCTCTTATTAAATATGTATGCAACTTTTTTCAGTTAAGAATTCTAAAAAAATGTATTGAATAATAGAAAATTATAGGCTTATTCTACGACAACAATATACTAACGTATTTCTGGTCAGACGAGCTTGTTTCAATGTTTTGAAGTCTAATTTCTGAATTATTAAATATAAATAGCGAGATGTTACAACTAATAATTTATTAGAGGTACCCAATCAACTGATAATAATGGTAATTACGTTGTAATTCTGAAGTTGTACAGTGTCAATAATACAGGAGCAGCAGATAATTCCAAGAAGCAGCCGAAAGTTAGCAATGTTCGTTCTAATCTGCTGCCATCGGGCGAGCGATTGATCTTTTGGGTAAGAATTGATTTATCGGATAAAAATTGGCAAATCGAAATGGAAAAATTGCTTTCAGATATCTCTATAAATTTTTAATTTTTAACATCTTGAGTAATGATTAATTATTTGTTCGTCATTTTGTATGGGGAAGAGAATGTTTTGATTTAACCTTCCGATTTTTTTTTTTTTATTATTAATGTCATAGATCAAATCCAACGATTTGTAATCATTATCAACTTTGATCTAAACTATTGATCTTTTCACTCTGTACTTCATTCTCCGCCTTTCCTTTGTGTGCACTGATTGATTGATTGATAGGATTGCTAACTCCTCTACGAGAAGAAAAGGACAACTTGATTTATACTAAAAGATCATTAAACGCCTTGTTAATCGTATTTAGGTTGATTCTTGGTACGGTACTCTGGCTGGATTACCTACACACAGAGAGAAAGAGAGTTCTTACATAAGTGCAACGTTACTCTGGCTAGATTGCTCAGAAATTTCTCACATGGGTGCAACGTTACTCGGGCTAGATTGCCCAGACATTTCTCACATGGGTGTAACGGCACTCTGACTAGATTGCCCAGACATTTCTCACATGGGTGCAACGGTAATCTAGTTAGATTGCCCAGACATTTCTCACATGGGTGCAACGTTACTCTGGAAAGATTGCCCAGATATTTGTCACATGGGTGCAACGTTACTCTGGCTAGATTTCCCAGACATTTCTCACATGAGTGCAACGTTACTTTGGCTAGATTGCCCAGACATTTCTCACATGAGTGCAACGGTACTCTGACTGGATTGCCCAGACATTTCTCATATGGGCGCAACGGTACTTTGGCTATATTGCCTAGACATTTCTTACATGAGTGCAATTGTACTCTGGCTGGATTTCCTAAACAGGTCTCACATGAGTACAATGGTACTCTGGCTGAATTGCCCACACTTTTCACATGAGTTGAGCGGTACTCTTGCTGGATTGCCTACACATTTCTGACATGAGTACAATGGTAATCTGGTTGTATTGCCCACAAATTTCTCACATGGGTGCAACGTTACTCTGGCTGGATTTCCCACACCTTTCTCACATAATTGGAACGGTACTCTGGCTGGAATGCCCACATATTTCTCACATGAGTGCAACGGTACTCAGGTTGGATTGCCCACACATTTCTTACATGAGTGCAACAGTACTCTGGCTGAATTGCCCACACATTTCTCACATGAGTGCAACGGTACTCTGACTGTATTGCCCACACATTTCTCACAGGAGTGCAACGGTACTCTGGCTGGGTTTCCCACCCATTTCTGACATGAGTACAATGGTAATCTGGCTGTATTGCCCACACATTTCTCACGTGAATGAAATGGTACTCTGGCTGGATTTCCTAAACAGTTCTCACATGAATGCAACGAAATCGATACAGCAAAAATCTCCTTTAAAGGCCGCTACATGGATCAAGAAATGTTCATCAATTAGGTTTTGTCGTTTTAAAGGCAATATTTATAAAGATAACTAGCGGACGTACCCGGCTTCGCCCGAGGTTTTACACGAGTAAAGGTTTGTCTAACGAACATTTGGTAAAACAATTCTCTATAAACTTATAAGAAAAAAGTTATATTCTGATAATTTGAAACTCGTAAATTTGAATCTCTCGATAAAGTGAACATTTTTTCCCGGTCCCTGTGTGCCGTGTCATCCTGAATTTTGTCTTTCTTAATTTTCTACATTACAAATTCATCGTTTTATCTAGTGAACATATTTTCCCGGTCCCTTGAAAAATACTCGATAAGTTGAATAAAGCCATGGTCGTGAATCTCTCGATAAAGTGATTATTTTTCCCGGTCCCTGTGTGCCGTGTCATCCTGAATTTTGTCTTTCCTAATTTTCTACATTACAAAGGCATCGTTTTATCTAGTGAACATATTTTCCCGGTCCCGTGAAAAAATACTCGAATAAAATCATGGTCGTTTATGGAAGATGGACGTAGTTCCCGGAGGACCGCTTGATCACTCTGATTGGCCGGTGGCCGGACGGGGGGGGGGGGGGGGGGGCGCTTGATCCCTGATTGGTCGGTGGGAACTTGGACTGTCCAACCAACTGGCCGACGGCCGGACGGGGGGGGGGGGGGGGGGGAGGGGCAGATCTCCGTTGCAAGATGGCGCTGCATGCGAGGTTAAAGCTACATATCTGCAAATAACTCTAAGGATATTAAAGATATTCAAGAAATTATTTATTCGTAAACCTTTCCGGAGATACACCTAATAATATCCCAAAATTTCACGGCGATTGGATGTATGGTTTTTGAATCCATAGAGGACACACACACAGACATTCAATTTTTATATATATAGATTATCATGTTTCAAATACTAGACCGTTCTTTATGAAACCACAATTCAAATATTGACACACATTTATTGATAGATTGATTATTACATCAAAACGTTTTTACACCTTTCATAGAAACTTGCAGTAAAACTAACTAAGTAGAAATATAAAATGTTGCACCTAGAATGAGTTAAAGAAAAACATATATTTTGTTTCATTAACTTCCTGTGATGTGTAATGAATACAAATTTTGTATGCTAAATATCTGAAAAATATATAAATTCAAACTATTTTCATTTTGTATCACTTGGTGTGTGAAATTGCCTGTACATCCATGCCTAGTTCCATAATAATCCACCAGTTCCTTCTGGGAGTGTGAATCCTTCTATATATTCTTTCACTTGTGTTTTTTAGTATTTCACTTTTTTTAATCATAAAATAGCGGGTGAGAAAGAATGGTTTTGTTGAAGTGTAGCTTTGTGGAGAGATGTTAGCTGTCGCTGGCTAAATTTTGGGTTAGGTTGCTATTCAGAAAGTTGATGTGAAAGAATGAGCTTTTATAAAGTCACCGTTAAAAAGGCGTGGTCGCCAAAAGACGTACCTCTCGGCCATTTTTGTGCATTTACTAGGGCCTGGCTTTTCGGCGAGAAGTGGAAGACAACGCCATCGTTACGTCCACCATCTACAAGTTTTTCCTGAAGTAAGTGGCGTCGACAAAGATCGCCTGCTTATCTGGAGAAGGACCCCCTGGAAGAGCCTCCGCGAATTGTACATAGTCCCTTTGTTTTAATTTCCCTATCTTTACTGTTTCTTAGATTTATGTGTGTTTTGAAGAATGTTAAGAAAATTGTCTAAAATCCAATGTGTGTGTGTGTGGAGAACACTGATAAATCCATCTAGGCAACTCCTTCTGTCTCTCAGAGTTCGTCTCATTTTATACCAAACCGTATTCTACATTTAGGTTTTTCATTCACGGAATTGGGTACTTTTCTATAGAAAAATTGTCTCAATGGCGTCCGATTTTTGCAAAAGTCCAATCCTACCGGTGAGTGCAAACGGGAAGGGTGGGGGGCTCTGGAATACTTGTAAGTGCAAGAGTCGAATTGCTTTCGACTTGTTGTTGCAATTACAGTAAAAGCACTCGCTAACTTCTCATATGATTATCATGGTGTACTTGGGATAAGTAACAAATGTTTTTTTATTTTAAGTCTAGATATTTATTTTTTGGCTTCGCAGCACTATGCCCTGCGCTACTTCAACGTTTAAACCGTGTACGTGTTAAACGGAGTTTTTTTTATTCGATATAAACGACGAGTTTTCAAGTGTAAGCTTTTCATCGGGCCAATGACCTCGCAAGGACAGCAATAATTTATGGTGAATTTTCCTTTAAAGGAATTAATTAGATATATCTTTCGTTTATTCTATGTCTATTTGAAATAAACAAAGTCATTGTATTGTTAGACGAGGCGGGTCTTCTTATTGGTTGTTAAGACGCAAACTTCCGACCACAACGCTAGTTATCTAGTGGTCGTGGGTGACACTAAGACTGGTTTTAGAAGGCATTATAGAGAGGCAGTCGACTTCCAAATCGATAGGATTGTGCTGAGTATACAACATAACGCGAATGTAGAGATCAATTACAAGTTTACAATGGAAAGACCATAAATAAATGTATTCCTATGTTTTCCCTTAACTCAGGAGAATCTCAATACGGTGCTGCTTAATAATGGACCTTATTTATATTAATGTATACTTATTGAATATAGATAATTATACATTATTTTTAAATACTTCAACTTCTTGATAATCCCGTCTTAGGTTGAATAAATCTGCATAAGACGAAAGAATTTAATAAAAGCTTATGTATGGATTTATACAACGTAAGTATTCTTTTAAAAAGTTATATCTCTCTTGAAAGCTTCAACATTCCCAAAAATAGCTCTCAAATATACAATTAAAAGTCTGGCATAGTATCTCAAATTCTTTATTTTGTTGATAGAAATCTATTGAACTTTAAAGTGGCTGTTTGTGCGAGTTGGATCGGAGTATTTATTTCTAGAGATTATTCCATTCGAACAAGGCTGCCCACTCACTACTTGTAACAGCCAATGCTGGGAAATAGCTGGGAGACTTACCAAACATCCATATTCTTACATAATTTTTAATTTCGTTTAATTACAACGTGTTTTAAAACGAAATTAGTCTCATAAAATCCTTAATTACACAGCCTACAGTTTGTTTCCTTCTACTCTGCATTTAAGTCCACGGACCTCGACGGGAGTGGCGGTGCAGGAATATCCTCGAGGAAATCTCAGAGCAGATTTCTTTCTGAAGTACTTGGGTATGTCCTCCTTGCGCAGGACCGTGCTCTTCTCTTTTGTAACATTCCAATTGTAGTAGCTGTTTCGTCGAGAAAGTATCATAGGAGCCATGCTATTCTTCCTTATATACTCCCAATTTTAGTGATTGAACCATCGAGCAAGTATCACAGGAGCCATGCTAATATTCCCTATATACTCCCACTTTTAGTGGTGGAACCATCGAGCAAGTATCACGGGGTTCATGCTATTCCTTCTCTATATTCTCCCAATTTTAGTGGTTTTGAACTATCGAGCAAGTATCACAGGGGCCATGCTATTCTTCCCTGTATTCTCCAATTTTAGTGGTTGAATCAACGAGCAAGTATCACAGGGGCCATGCTAATCTTCCCTGTAATCCTCCCAATTTTAGTGGTTGAACCATCGAGCAAGTATCACAGGGACCATGCTAATATTTCCTGTATCCTCCCAATTTAAGTGGTTGAACCAACGAGCAAGTATCACAGGGGCAATGCTATTCTTCCCTATATATCCTCCCAATTTTAGTAGTTGTGTCAACGTACAAAACAGATGCCCGAGTGTGTTGAGATTACATATTCCTAAAATGTGCCCTTTTAATAGGATTAGTACTTCCAATGAATAAATAAAATTAAAATAAATACTTTTCAATTTTTTTACCAAACGACTGCACTTAGTAAGAAACTTTTTCGAAAATCAATTCTTTATTTTTACAAATATCGTAACAATCATATACAATTATGAAAAAAGGAGATGCCTTTTTCATAATTATGCGCCTTATCCCAGTACAATATCACATTTGTACTATTTTTTTTCAAATCATATACAATGTTTGTCCAATATTTCCCGGAAAAGGGCAAATAAGGTGAAACTGAGAAAAATGTATTAGTATTTTTTCAAAAATACTCTCCTCCCGCATCTATACGCAACTTTCATCGTTTCTCGCATACTTCAAACATCTACAAAAGTCGTCTTTCGGAATGCTCTTCAATACCTTTTTAGATTCCGCAATGATGGTTTTTCTAGTGACAAAAACCCTCCCTTCAAAAGTTATTGTCATTTTTGGAATAGGAAAAAAAGTCATTGGAAGATAAATAGAAGAAAATCAAGTTCGTGAAGTATTGAGGTGCCATTCTTGGCTAAAAAATTCAGAACAGATGTAGCACAGTGTATGGCGGAGTGCTGTTGTGGAGAAACTAATTTTTCGGAATCCCACATTTCTTTTTTTTTTTAAGGCAAATTGGTTTTCGCGTAGACGTATCAGAATCTTTTAACAAACTTCCTTATTTATTGTTGTCCCTTCCTTAAAGTATTCAGAGTGTACAATCCCTTTTATTTCGAAGAATGACACTAGTAAAATCTTGAATTTTAGCTTGCAAAGACGAGATTTCTTCGCGTTCTTAGCTCATCTTTTTCTTTCTACTCCGTGGATTGGCGTTTAGTTTCGGGGTCATACCCGTGAACCCAAACATCGTGTCCATTTATTATGTTTTCCTTCCAACTAGGACTTTGTTCGACCATTTCAAGCATGCTTTTTGAGGCATCAACAGGATCATTTTTCTGTTCGAACGTCAGCATTTTAGGAATAAATTTGGCTGCAGGTGATTTCTTCAACTGCAGATTTTTGATTATCATTCCTACTGAATCCAGTTTCTCGTGATATCACGTAGCCCAATTGGTAGATTTTCCCTCATTAAATTTTCAATTTTTGTGTGCTTTCAGTAATCCTATGAAGGATTGGTCAGGCAACGTGCTCATTCATCGTCCATTGATTCTCTGCCATTTTTAAATCGTGAATACCATTCAAAATACGGCAGATTTTTTAAATGATCATCGCCGAAAGATATATTTAATAAATTTTGAGTGGAATACAGACTTTACCGATTTTTAAATAAAAAAATTATACAAATTCGCAGTTCAGTTCTTGAATCCATTAAAAAATCGAAGAGAGGCTACTTGAAGTGATATTTTGAAATTCTTTTTTTTTTTTTTTTTTTTACGTGCTGCGCGTGGAAAATCGTGATACTATATACTACCGTATTTCTCAAGCTTTCTATTAGAATTGGTGTTCGATAATTTTTATTATTCGTATTTTTTTAATATTGGAACTTTCCGGGAAATTATTGGACAGACCTGGTATTTATTATTTTCAATATCAATACATGTGGAAGGCAGTATAGAGGGACTATATCTGATCTAATGATGCTGCTACCTTGACCAAAATTGTATATTGGAATTGGTTCTTGTAATTTTTAATTTACAGATTGACAAGGCCTCTCCATATATTTATATGAAATTTGAGCACTGTCAACGCATTAATATTTTTCCACTTTCCCTCTCTAAATTTTATGACAGAAAAGTATTTTAATTATTGCATATTGAACGCCCACCGGCTTTTCCAGAATGAAGTCTATATAACCCATAGAGCCGAAATTTCGCTTTTGTTGAACATAGGGTAAGCATACATAATGGTTAGGGTAAACATAATGTACTTATACTGTCCTAAAACCTTATGCCCATAGTTTTATTAAATAACATTTCTGAGATTCCACCCTTCAGGGTAGCATATATAAGCAGAATGTTCTTATACAGTATTAGAGCTCTAAAGAAGCGGTCTAGTAGATTAAATTGGCAAAACCGCTAGGAGGGCTCACCACTGATGAGCCAAGCCCTCCCAATATTTCTCATCGCAGTAAGGACAGTAGAAGTTTGATTGATGTGTGAAAGAATCATTCACGCCTTAATGTTTTTATTTGCTGTATAGGCTAAACGACTCGAACTGTTGTGAAATCTTTCAGCAAAGATCTTGGATAGTGAAATGTTACACAGGTTGATCACCTCCTTTCAGAGTTCTCCGACGTCAATACTTGGCAAGTGCGGCGGCATCAACCAGTAGGGTCATAGAACGCCTCTTGATAATATTGGACGGATACAAACAGTAGGATGGATACTTTAGCCATGTCGTCATATGGACCTATACTAAAGCTAAGCCAAGTTTCGGTAGGATAATGTTCTATATTAAAGATTCCATAAACAGCATGCTAGCTGCCTACATGGCATTCTTTCTGACCAGACCTCCTATTAAGTACGTTAGGGATTTAATGAGCTCAAACATCAATCGTAGATAACTAACCTGAGACAGGTGTTCTGTGAAATTCTCCTAGACTTTCATTGACAGCATAACTATCATTATATCAAGTGTTTTTATGTACGTGTTTTTTTTATGATGTATGTTTTGTAAGCTATTGTATGTATGTATTGTATGTATTTTGTGTGCTATGTGTATTTTTATTCACACACATATGTGCATTCTTATGTGCATCACTTTGTTATTGTGAGAGGAATTTACGCCATATGGTATTGGAGGAGAAAAAGGGGCAAATTTCAACTTTTATTGTTTTTAACATAACCTAAATTTTCACAATTCTCTCATCCCCCCCTTCCACATTGCAAATTATTACATCACATTTTTTTTCATATTTCCTTATTAAGCAGAGGATAATTTGTTTGGTAAAATTAGCATATTTTCCCTATGTTGTTTTCTAAGAAACGGGCCAGAAGTTGAAATTTTATCCGACAAAAATAATCGGGTACAAAATTACATTTCAATAAGAATATAATTAGAAGATTATAAGATACTAGAGTGAATGGGTATCATTGGTATTAGATTATATATCGACATATAAAAAATGAAACAAAACACACAAACTTTGGTCAAAGTAAAAGAAGAAATCATAATCACCCTCATAAATTTAGCTATTTTTTATTTACAAGAATAATCGTAGGATAATTATATCTTTTTAAAAGTCGTTTGAAAAAGAACGTGAATTATAGTTAGAAAAAAAAAGGAAATTTGACAAAAATCGACAAAAAAACTAGAGGATAAGACACAATTTCCGTATATAGGCAGACGAAAAAAGTTAATCGTTTGTGTGCAGTCTTTTTTTGCCATCTGTCATTAAAGTAAAATAAAAAGTAACTCCATCAAAGCTAACAAGAAGAAATATTTTTGTAAAAAAAAAAAAAGTAGAGGGGTGAAACTTGTTCTCAATCAGTGAGTAGAAATATTAAGTTGTTGATTTATTAAAACTGCATCTGGCACGCTACCATCCCAACCAATAGGAGAACACCAAACGAACCAATTAAAATGGCGCCTAGAAAAATCAAAATGGCGTGACTAAAGGTGATGTGGACTCACGCCTACAACTCCTTTTAGGCTAATCTTTTTTTTTTTTTCTTTAATATTTGAACATGGGGCATTATTGAACAACTGGGATAGAGTGGACACGTTTTGAATGGTGTACAACACTGCTGTCGTGTCTTTTTTCTTTTCTTCTTCTTTTTTTGGTCAATTTTTTTTCCAAGGAACATTTCAAACCCACGTCCAGCGTTCAATAAACTTTTCGTAATCGAAGGCAACTTTTCATAGAAAAATATTTTTCTGAAATTGATTAATTGATTTAGCTTTTTTAATTGGTAATTTCCCCCCACAAATCTCTCCAATGGGGACATTATAATTTATTGTTAACTATATAATAGCTTTTTCGTGTTGTTAATGTATACAGATATTGATTGTTTTTTCCTACACGAGACAGATCTCTCAATCATGTTATGATAATCATAACAATGTTTTTTTTTTTTTTTTTTTTTTACTATACCTGTTTTATATACATATTGTCAACAAGATGCATCTCTATATCTAAGGCATTAGTGTTTGTGGGTCAACTTCAAATAAAAAGATTATTTTTATAAATATAATTTTAAATCATCTGAATTTTAATAACTAACGTAACGAATAGCTCATTCCTGTTACTTGTTTGTTTTAAAAGTCTGATTCTCAAACAGTGGATTGAAAGGTTCTAGAAAAGTGCTCATAGAAGAAATTGGACGATGAAACTTTTATTTCGAAAAAAAAAAATATTGGAAAATATTGAGCAAATACTGGACCCAATCTTGTTATCACATAGTAATTAATAGCTTCATTTGAGAAGACTACAATCATCTTGATGTACTTAGGATTAAACGAGACGTTTCAGGGCAAGAGAGTTTTTTTCATGTAACAATCTGAGAAATATCTTACCTTCGATAGATGTAAACGTTTCTTTTGTGTTGATATGGATATGAGTGTTTTGATTTTAATAACTAAACCTTGAATTTTAATATCTATATAGATAATACACTAACAGAGTTTCTAGTTGTAAAGTCTTAAGCAATCTCTCCTCCAAAGATACTGAACTATACATAGCTATCTATATACCAAAATTTTCGTTATTTTTTTACTTTATGTGTCACACTTATTTTTATTCTTCAAATATTAGTTGTTATATTTATTTTCAATTTATTCAATTTCCCAATCGTAGATTTTTTCTTCAAATTTACTTTGTATATTCATCATCACTAGATTGCTTTGTTTTGAAACAAGTGCGTTTATTAATTTCTAATTGTAGATATTTTGTTTTTTTTCCTAATTCAATTTTTAATTACTTTTTTGCTTTATAATCAGCATTTCTTCTCTGTAGAAATTTTCCTTGGGGATCTACTCTGGATGCCCGGGATTTATCCGTGGTCGTAACCTTATTTGAAATGCTGCCTCTAAGAAATCAGAATATACTCATTGCAATATTTAAGCCGCCACCTATACTCTTAATGTTTCTTTCACAGGGGGTCGGTGGAAGGATGGTCTAAACCGATTGTTTTCGACCTCTACTACCTGGGTTCGATTCCCGCATTGGGCACTTTTTTTTTTATTTAAAAATGATTCTTGCAAAAGTTTAACCCCACCAGCGAGTGCAAGTAACCAAACGGGGCTCTGGCACATTTGTAAGTGCAAAGTCGAACTGCTTTTCACATGTGTAGACATGTGGTGCACTTACAGTAAAAGCAGTCGCCTACTTCTACCAACCATGATTATTATGGCTTGTACCACGTGTACTAGGGATAAGCAAAAAAAAAAAGTTTCTTCACAGGCCCTTCGGGTAAACCCGAGGCGTTGCCTGGGTCACTCGGTTAGTAATATAAAGTTTACATAAGGACAAGACTACTACAGATTGTATTAACGTGGTCATTAATAGGGAAGTATATGTGTTTAACAGCAAACAATGTTGCCAGGTAAAATACAGCGTTGCCACGGTACAAATGCATTACAGTTACCATGTTGTTATTATTCCAAGTTGAGACATAGTACAAGCCATGGTAATCATAGTAGGTTTTCGACTGCCTGTGGAAGTGTGCTCCAAATGATTTCTATACATATAGAAGCAGTTCGAATTTTATACTTATAAAGAAATGACAAAATTCACTTTTGGTGAGTTCACACACAAATGAAATAAAAAATGAAATCAATTTTTAAAAATATTTTATTTAAATGCACCAAAAAGGGGAAAAAATAAAATATTTTATCTCTACTGCCATTGAGCAATTAGATGTATCTGAGTGAAAATAAAAGCGGCGGGGGACGATCATCATGAATTTCGGACCTAATGTGATTTAATATATAGCAGCTGATTAGCGACTTTTTATAAGTGTTTGCTATATTTTTACCCCTTCTCTAAATATGATCGTCCCCCACCACTTTTATTTTCTCTCAGATACATCTAATTGCTTAATGACAGTAGAGTTCAAATATATATATTTTTAGTGCATTCAAATAAAAGCTTTTTAAAAGGGTATTTTTATTTATTAATTTTATTTTTAGTTAGTTTTCAGTCATGAATTTATACAAAATTAGTATCGAAAGTTAAAATATATACGAAATCTCAGCAAAATATTTAATTATGTACATCAATATTAAACCCAGTACTATTTTATACTTATAAAAACCATTCACACACTATGATATTAGAATATATACAACAAAAACAACAACACAGCTTTTTAAAGACCACCGGTCTTATACAGATTCACCACAGGAAGAAAGGAAGCATAGAATATTAGAATATATGTCATAATTTGTATATAATTGTATGCTCCCCGACCCACTATGCATGTACAAATGTATGATTTTCAAAGATTTAATAAAAGAATAAGGTAACTGGAGGAAAGAAAGTAACAAAAGACATAGGAAATAAGCCTAAAGCTGGCACGACTATTCTGGGCACCCCTGTGTCAATATTGCAGGGGCAGAGACCGGACGTCTCTAGTGACCGCAGAAGTTATATTAGTCGCGAAGCACTCAATACTTCCTGACAAAGCAGGACGTATCTGGTATCCACAGAAGTTATATTAGTCAAGATGCACTCAATACTTCCTGACAAAGCAGGACGTATTTTGATAACGCGGAAGTAAATAAAGTGGAAATAGCACTCGACACTTCCTATCAGGCAGGCCATATCTTTCATCAAGGAGAGCCGCGGGCCAATCAGAAGACAACACCTTAAGTAGGTCAACCAATAGGAAAAGATCATGTGACATCTCTCGACCAATCAGAGAGAAACTGAGTCTTGGTGTTAAATCGAAAAGCAAGAATAGTTAGTAGTGTTTTAGCTCTCATAGGAACAACACCTAGAGTTGCTCGTTCGCTTCCAACAAGGTATCATCTACTCTAGAGATCTCTCTCTCTCCGCTCATTTCATCTAAATCCAATCATCGCCATGTGATCAACTAATTAATAAGTCAAATCGCTCAGCTCTTCTCAAGCTTTCTTCCCTCCAACCCAGTTGCCTTTATTTTCAAACCCAATCACGTGTCCTGATTATTCCTAACTGTATGCCTTAAACTTCCACTCAAACGACTGCGTTTCAACCAATCCTCACCATTCAAATCGAACAACAAGAAACCCCGCAACGATATTGCCACAGAACGGTTAAGTCGACAGGATTCTACAACAGTGTAATACATCAAATATTGCAGTGCAATAACTTTTGGATCACATATTACATAAAGTCGACAGGATAAAGAGATGGAATTAAATCAGGATCCCATAGGCGTAAAGTCAGACGGTCCGACGGAAACAATGGAAAGAAGGCAAGAAGTAAGAGAGAGCGAACCGACAGGAGAAAGACAGGAGGTGACCGGCCGAGAGACAACTGCGCCCCCTAGCGGACGCCGTCAACCAACTGTCAACGCTCCTGACCCGGGTAAAAATTTCTGATGGAGCGGAGTCGGCGATCCCACCTTTCGACGGCGCATACAGCGCGACACAGTTTTTCCAGACGTTCGACCGAAAAATGGAAGACGCATCCGTGGGAGAACAAGAAAAATTACTGCGCCTGCCAAACTACCTGGTGCGACAACCCCTGGAGCTCTCAGGAAACTTCGACTGGCCGACCGGAGTTATTTCCAGGTGAGACAAATCCTCCTAGATCTCTACCCTGAGTCAAGCGAAGCGTCATTTGCGAAATATTTCGCCATGAAACTTACTGGACAAGCCAACCTAGAGACCTACTACCGGGAAAAAACCGCCATGGGATTGCAACTAGGACTTCCACAAGAGGTGATCCTCGAGACGCTGACAGAAGACTGCCATTCAACGACCAGCGCCTAGTCCGCGTAGTACCTCCCGAGAACCTAGGAGAATGGTTCCGACTGGTACAGCGGATCCACGGGCCCAGTGCACCGACAACGCGACCCAGAGAAGATCAACCACCCACAATGTCGGGTCCGTACCACAGCACACCCCGACGCCCAGGTGCATGGAATGCACCTCTTCCGCGTCCAATTGCAAGTTCTGCGGCGCGAGACACTGGCACAGCGAATGCCGACGTCGACCAGTCCCGACGACCCACGAAAAAGTGCGGACGGTGCAAACAGTCCCAAAACAACCAACCACGATTCCACAACAACCAAGTCAAGCCAGGGACACCCCAGCCGAGCAGCCCTTTCGAGACTGAGGTAGGATTCCTAAACCAACTGACTGTCAAACTTTCTCTAGCCCCTAATGTATCATGCCCCTTTTTAATTGATGCAGGCGCCAGCCTGAGTATAGTGCCATATAATATTTATCATATGCTAAAAACCCACCTGCCTAATTTAACCCTTGAGAGACATTCACTACACCTCCAAACCCTAAACGGATTTGCAAAAACCATGGGTAAACTATCTATCCCACTGATAATAGGACAAATATCACGAAAGGAGTATTTCCATGTAGTGAATGCCACCATTGCCATTCGGAATTCTTAGTATCAATAGCCTCCATAAATTCAGATTAACCATAGATTTTAATAAATGCACTATACTCCAGCTGGGCGCCCCCATTGTCTACCCTTTCCTACCATTTTAATCATGTGTCCAATGTATGCACGTACTGGCAGTGTCAGGCGATGTCACAAAAAATTTTCCCCACATCCCAACTTTCCGCCTATGACAACCATTGCGTGCATTCATTGAGAAAAACCCACTTATCTACATGCCCCTTTTTCACTAAAGCCAATTGCCCTTTTTACATGCCCTCAAATAATCAAACCACAACAACTTCAACTTATGAACCTGTCCAAAACGCGCCCCACACAGCGGGATAACTCGCATACCAAAAACATAGGTGATCACACACCGTTGCACAACTCTCACATGACCAACCCACACAACGAACTCGACACTCACACTAATACACAACAAAACCCTTTACCCCATGCATACTACAACACAACACCTAACACTCACTATACACCACGCAACTTTTCACTCAATCCAATTGCCAATACTTTATGCCCACAACACATAAAACCACAGGACGGTTTTCACACTCACAACACACGCACCCATACGTCGTCACACAACGGTAACACACACAACCAGCCCAACAAGCGCGACACTCACACCAAAAGGCGACACCAACCAGTAAACACATGCACAACCGTTAAGAATAATACAATCATCCCGTCTACACAAAACATAGAAAAAATTCACGCCACCAAACAACCACACAATCGAAAAACATTGCGATCTTTCCTAAAAGCTGTGAACGCCTACAAAGAGTTCATTCCGGACCACGCCCGCTTGCGGACACCACTCGTCAACCTTCTAAAAAAGGATGTCGTGTGGGTCTGGAGTGACGAATGCCAGAAAGCGTTCACTAACCTGAAAGAAAGCCTTACCACACACCCCACATTACACCTTTACCAGGAAGGTCTGCCATGCCAGGTGTACTGTAACACCTCAACATTCAGCATTACAGGCGTTCTTAAACAAGTCTACCCTGATGGGAAGACATACACCGTTCAACTTTTCAGCCGATCTCTGCGTAGTCACGAGCGAAATTATTCAGACTTGGAACTACAATGCCTAGCCATTGTGGAAAGTGTGGATATTTCCGCACCTGTCTAATGGGCAGAAAGTTTACAATATTTTCTGACCATCCCGCATTGCAGTGGTTGAAAGAGATCAAAGCTCCGTCAGGCAGATTGTTTCGATGGAGGTTAGATTG
The DNA here is from genome assembly GCA_030710605.1 of Cordylochernes scorpioides. Taxonomy (NCBI): domain Eukaryota; kingdom Metazoa; phylum Arthropoda; class Arachnida; order Pseudoscorpiones; family Chernetidae; genus Cordylochernes; species Cordylochernes scorpioides. The sequence goes on along the minus strand of CP092872.1, from coordinate 46,866,174 downwards.
TCAAGTTACGAATATGAGGTCCGCTACATAAAGGGGAAAACTACAATATGAAGCAGATCTCTTGTCCCGTAACCCGTTTTGTGGATTCTTGGACGCCACCCTTATCAAGACCCACCAACCTCCTCCATCGAAAGAGTCTAGTTTGACCATTGATCGTAATGGATTACATACAGTTTCCCGAAAAGGTATAACCAAGATTATACTTCCAAAACCACTCATACAACAACTCTTACAAACAGTACACACACAATACAACCACCCCGGTATTTCACAAATGTCACGAATCATCTCCACACAATATTACTGGCAAGGTATGTCAAAAGATATTAAACAAAAAGTTAAAACCTGTCCCACCTGCCAATTAACAAAACGTCCAGTAGGACCCACTTACGGAGAATTAAGTCAACCTCCGGAATCTAAAGAACCCTTCGACCTTTTATCTCTGGACACCATAGCAGGATTTGCCAAATATGGCAACACCAAGATATATCTCCATGTGGTAATCGATCATTTTTCACGCTACGCGTGGGCTTTTCCATCTAAATCCACCAGTACCCACCACCTACCAACAGGTACTTAAGCGAGTATTCCAGGATGGTTCTCCAAAACGCCTTCTTACGGATAGAGCCCCTGCCTTCACTTCAACCAAATTTCGTAGTTTCCTACTTAATAGAAATATTCACCCATTGCTCACAACCAGCAACAATCCACAGGCCAACGGCCTATGTGAACGCCTGAACGCCACCCTCACGGGAAAACTTAGATTATTACACCTAGAAAATCCTAAGGTCGCGTGGACCAAGTTGGTCAAGAAGGTTACACTTATATATAACAAGACACCCCACTCTACCACAGGTTTTCCACCCATATACTTAATGTTTGGTATCCTACCCCCAGAAATCTCTAATCATAACACACCGTACCCAGATATCGACAAAACTAGAAAAATTGCACACACACGCACACAAAACAAACATTTACAAGACAAAAACACTTATGACCAACGACACAAGCACCACATTTCGAAGTAGGTGATCTAGTGTTAGTAAAATTATATCACCACCCAAATACAGGAAACTTGCGCCATATTTCACAGGACCTCACACAATATTAGAAATTATTTCACCAAATGTGGTCCGCATAGATCGACCAAATCAACCACTTCAAAGAAACACTGACACAATCCACGTCAACAAACTTAAACTGTATACAGAAAAAATCCATTATTATTACCACCCGCCGTTAGCACATATCATATAAAGCACAACCCCAATTACACGTTCCCTTTCAAACATTTAACACCCGAATTATCCCAAACAGAGTCATTAAGGTTCAAACCCACCAGCAGCGAACCTTTCAGGCATTTAGACCCTGCCATTTTTACAACAAGACGATTTGCATCACTCTTCCCCGATGTTAAAAACTGCAAACCTGACAACCAGCTCAATCATCTCACACCACTCCCTAAAGATATCAAACAGGAGAACTGCGAACCTACCAATCATTCAAATTCTACAATTAATAAGGTTCAAGCAATTATTTCAGAGTCCCCAGTTACAAAAATATGGACGAACATGGGCAATATCCTATCTTTCATCTGATTTTTATCCTTTGTTTGTTACTTCTGCCATACAACTGTATTCCAATTTTATTCATCAATTACTTGTTTATCTATACCATGCCCGCTCATAAAATCTTCGAACTACAAGAGGCAGTTTTTAATTTTGGACAAACATTAGGAAACATCTTTGCAGAAAATCTAAAAAGACTCCGAAGAGATAGAAGTAATTGAAGAATGACCCAACCAATATCGGAGAAGTCACACTCCAAAAACAAGATGCAAATAGCAATTAGGCGGACAGGAAACGTAGTTCCCCCACTTCCTGATCCAATTACATCGCAAATAGTGTGGGAGGATAATTTTAGGATCGGACCTCGCGTCCCCGACACGTCCCACTTCCGGCGTCTCATTACAAGGCCCCCGCTCATCCAAATTAGGTCACCGCTCTCCCCAGCCACAGATTCCTCTATGCCACCAATTTTGATTCCAGTTCGAGTCTACATATCGATTTTTGCCACCCAATTCCACATCCACAAGACAACACATAGAACTAGCCCACACATTTCTTACACAACAGACTTCTAACATTTTTTCACAACACACACAAAGACAAAAAATTACACATAAAGGTTATATAGATTTCCATGTCTCCTGTACACATAACATAAACGCACTTGAGGGTTAGAATCACGTTTTCACCTAAATGTCGCTACAGATGAGACAAAAAAAATTTATAGGGCATAATTGAGCAATTAAAACATTTATAGGGCAAAATGGAGCAATCAATACATTTAGATCAGGGCATGTAGATACCAAAGGGTTCAAGCCAATACACCTTATTTTTCATATTAATCACTTTCATTATTTTCTCTCAATTAAAAATGTAAATACTTAATCAATTTATCAATTTATCCAACTTATTATCACTTTTAATCATTAATTATCATTTTTTTTCCAATTAGTTTATATTATCATTTTATTTATCAATTATCATTCTATTTACCACTTAGCTTATATTGCCACAACTCAATTATCAACGAAAACTCATTGGTTTTCGATTAAACTAAAAACATTAAATCACCCTTTGTTGTTGGTACCTTTTTATTTTTTCATTTTTCTTTTTTTTTTCCAAACACTCAACTTTGATTTCGCTCAACCACTTTTTATTTTTATTTGATTTCAAAATACCTTATATAATTTTATTTTTATTTTGATTCCTCAAAAGACCTAATGAAACCCCCTCGATTTCATTCCCAATCTCAAGTAGGATAGTAATTAGGCAATTCTTTTCTTTTCCACCCATGCTACAAAGCACTTTTTTTTTCACCAACGCAACAAAGCATTTTCTCTTTTTTTCCATACAACAAGGCCTTTTTCTTTTTTTTGTGCAACCAAGCCTTCACTTTGATTTCATTCAACTTTTATTTTATTTTATTTTGATTTCTCAAAAGCCCTAATAAAATTCCCTCGGTCTCCATTCCCAATTTCGAGCTAGAATATGGTTAGGCATTTTTCCTTTTTTTTTCTCACCATTCAACCAAGCACTCAACTTTGATTTCGCTCAAAAACCTTTTATTTTATTTTATTTTGATTTCAAAAGACCTTATGAAATTTCCTCGAATTCTTTTCCAAAATTCGAGCAAAAAAGTAACTAGGCATTTTCCCTTATCACCATGCAACAAAACAATTTTTCTTTTTCAACCAAACACACTCAATTTTGATTTCATTCAACTATTCTTATTTATTTTGTTTTGATTTCAAAGCGCCTTATGAAATTTCCTCGATTTCTTTTCTCAAAAGTCGAGCAAACAAGTAACTAAGCAGTTGTCTTTGTCACCATGCAACAAAACAATTTTTTTTTTCAACCAAACACACTCAATTTTGATTTCATTCAACTATTTTTATATTATTTTTATTTTGATTTCAAAAGTCTTAATAGAACTCCCTCGAATTCATTTCTTATCTCGAGTAGAATTCGTTTAGGCGCATTTTCCTTTTTTTTTTTTGCCCACTATGTACCATAGCATTCATTGATTTCTTACAATTAAAAATTTTTTGACTTCTATTAATTATACTCAACCTATACCATCAACACCATTCTATTTTTCTTTTATATCACCAACAATGTTTGTATATAGCCCCTTCATACCCACAACTAATTTTCCCACAAAATTATTTTTCACTTTACAGAATTCTCTCAGGCTAACCCCTTCTTGAATTCTTCACATGTAGGGGGCGCATCTGTCATAATTTGTATATAATTGTATGCTCCCCGACCCACTATGCATGTACAAATGTATGATTTTCAAAGATTTAATAAAAGAATAAGGTAACTGGAGGAAAGAAAGTAACAAAAGACATAGGAAATAAGCCTAAAGCTGGCACGACTATTCTGGGCACCCCTGTGTCAATATTGCAGGGGCAGAGACCGGACGTCTCTAGTGACCGCAGAAGTTATATTAGTCGCGAAGCACTCAATACTTCCTGACAAAGCAGGACGTATCTGGTATCCACAGAAGTTATATTAGTCAAGATGCACTCAATACTTCCTGACAAAGCAGGACGTATTTTGATAACGCGGAAGTAAATAAAGTGGAAATAGCACTCGACACTTCCTATCAGGCAGGCCATATCTTTCATCAAGGAGAGCCGCGGGCCAATCAGAAGACAACACCTTAAGTAGGTCAACCAATAGGAAAAGATCATGTGACATCTCTCGACCAATCAGAGAGAAACTGAGTCTTGGTGTTAAATCGAAAAGCAAGAATAGTTAGTAGTGTTTTAGCTCTCATAGGAACAACACCTAGAGTTGCTCGTTCGCTTCCAACAAGGTATCATCTACTCTAGAGATCTCTCTCTCTCCGCTCATTTCATCTAAATCCAATCATCGCCATGTGATCAACTAATTAATAAGTCAAATCGCTCAGCTCTTCTCAAGCTTTCTTCCCTCCAACCCAGTTGCCTTTTATTTTCAAACCCAATCACGTGTCCTGATTATTCCTAACTGTATGCTTAAACTTCCACTCAAACGACTGCGTTTCAACCAATCCTCACCATTCAAATCGAACAACAAGAAACCCCGCAACGATATTGCCACATATATATGTAATTAATCCAGGTTCTTTTATATTTCAGTAATCGGATTTCAATATCATCGTGCATATATTCTATATAGATAATACACTAACAGAGTTTTCAGTTGTAAAGTTTTAAGCAATCCCCTCCAAATATACTGAACTATACATAACGATCTATATACCAAAATTTTCGTTATTTCTCACTTCGTGTATGTCACATTTATTTTTATTCCCCAAATATTAATAGTTATATTTATTTTTAATTTATTCGATTTTCCAATCGTAGATTTTTTGCCTTCAAATTTTATTTTTTTATAGATTTATTTATATATTATCACCAAATTGCTTTATGTTTTTAATTTTTTTTTTTCAAGCAAAAAAAAAAAAATGCTGCCAAACGTCAATATTTTAATTTATCTGTCATAATATGGTATTAATTGAATTGCAGGTGAATTTACACATTCAGTTTATTCCGCATTCGCTTCCACAATATTTGCCCTGCCGGACAATTCTTTGACAGGTAGCCGGTGTTTCTACCCTCCAATTTACTACTCAGGCTAATCTGAATCAACGATTGAAAACTAGAGCCATAAGATGAAGCATTCACCCGTTGTTCCAATGTTTTGGAGAAAATGCCTGTGAAGATACAAAAATTATAGTCAAAGACACCTAACTATTCTCTCTGTAATATTTGTTTTCTACGGTTGACAAGAAAGAGTATGGGTAGAGAACATAAGACAATAACGCACCATCGCCCTTCAGTGTTGACATATATAATCAGAATCGTCCAATACAGAAGTAGACCTCTAAAGGCTGTCTATTAATTAAATTGGCGAAACCGCTGGGAGGGTTCCCCAATGAGAGAGGCACCCAATATATTTTTTCATGTCAGTAATAAAGTAGAAAGTGTGAGTGTGTTTGCTTTATTTGAAACATAAACATTCGTTCCTTAATGTTTTTATTTCCTTTCTGTAATTTCCAAACCCACAAACCTCATGATCATGAAATAAATTCAGTTTGCTGAGAAACCAGCGAGGGGCTGTAGTCGGCTATAGTGACATCTCCAGTTAGCGCGAAAAGACAAATGACTTCAGGGTGAGTAAGTAGATCTAGCTGGAGCCTCGTATTTGAAGGGCGCTAGCTGCCGACAGTCGTTCTAATGTCTCTCTGTGACTCCTGCCGTGTGACCTGGCTCTTGGTCCTAAAGCAATGACGATCACAGAATGGCGAAAGCTACCATCTACAGGTACCGTTTTTTTTTTTCGGATTGAATTGGGAAGTGCCATCTACTACATCGTCCTGCCGACTCTGTGAGAAATAACTCTCGCGGTCCATCGATGGTGGAGTATTTTCCACAGTAGATACTATAAATAAGAGGAGATATGTGTATATAGGCATATTTGATAATAATTTTCTATAGACATTTTTAAAATTTTATATATATTTATAAATATGTACATAAATAACCTTTTGAATTATTATTTTGAACACGTGTGTATGTATCGACATTTGAGCCATGTTACAAAAGAGAAGTTTCAATATTTTTTCAATATTGAGGTGGTGTGATCAGCCTAGAACAAGCCTCGTCGTGGGTCTACAGACCCAAGTAACAACTTGATCTCCACACTGGCCAGCTCCAAGAAAATTCCCACATTGTGGCGCAAGAGGGAGGAGCGGCAAGGGGGCGACGGTCTTAGTGAGGGAATTGTCAGGGGAATAAGGCGGAGCTGCCCCGAAGCGAGGATCCTATCTGACACTCCACGTCAGCTTGAATGTAACCCCCACAAAGATAAAAAATAAAAAATCTTAAAAAAAAAAAAATAATAATAATAATAAGCGCGCGAGATATATTATCTGTGGAGGAGTGAGCTCATAAGTCGACGGGTGTCAAACAACAGGCAAAATTTGATAGGAGCGGTGGGACACTTTCTTTCTTTATTTCTTTAATATTAATGTTTATTGGGGGGAACTTTCTCTCTCGCGTTTGTTTTTAAGGAGGCGGCAGCTTCTGGAGGCCTTCAAAGCAATTTCCGGAGGTTTTGTGAGCTCTTGGGTCACGTGTTAATTTGGGGAGCGTTGCCATGGTGACCTCCCCGAGTAGAAGATGAAAGATTGGCACCCCCACCCCACCTCCATTTTTTTCATCTTCCCCACCCAGCCACTCTGTAAAAATCTCATGGTCTCCCTCCCCATCACCTTCCTGTCATCACCCTCCCCCCCCGTCTCTTGTTCTTTTACCTTCATTTCCCTCCATGCCGCTATATAATCTTTATATCCCCTTATTTATACACCGATTTGGTGAGTGAAGCCATGTATATATTTAAGGGTTCGTAAGAATACCTACGTTCATCTCAATAAAGCAAATATTCCTAAGCCCATACCAATGACTAGGATTGTGGGCTAAACAGAAGTATGGGATATTGCAATGTGTTTCTTTTGATCACTTGGAAATCATTCAAGGATAAGTTTATTGTTTACATATTTAAATGTCGAGTCTCTATAGCTTTCGGGCCCTGACGCTCTTCTACAGGAGGATTAGTTAAAAACACACAAAAACACTTATAATAGAGCAACATAGATATCTTTATAGTAAAAATAATAACAAACATCGCCTAATAGACCTCGGTTGTTCTATTCGACGGTATAGCCAAGAACTTCTTCTCAAGAGCATCCCTGAATCTGTTAACCAACTCCCAGCCAACAGCTCTGTCACAGTGCAATGGCTTCCGGCTCACGTTGGAATTCTTGGTAATGAGCTAGCAGACTCTCTGGCAAAGTCTGGAGCTCTTGGACTCCCTGAGGCCAGGAAATCTACCGTACCATCAAGATCCAAAGCCTGCAGGAATAGAAATCTAATGCTGCACATGACTGGCACAGAGCAGGAGGGACAGGCACCAATTCTGTCCTCTCAAAGGAACATCAGTCTTTGATTTCCAGACTTAAGTCTGGTCATCTACGGACAATGATTTTCCAGAATGGCTGCAAGGTTTTTCCACTATGTTCTAAGTGCAAATCTCAACCTGCAAACCCAAAACACATCATTGACTGTTTTGACTCATCCATTGATGATCTCTACTCATCGCCAACAGATACCATCAAAAGTCTCATGCTCTACAAGCTTGATACTCTAATACGATTGAGTGAAGATAAGAAGGAAGAAGACGGTATTGGGAGTTTTGAATAAATCCTCCTGGGGAAGTATATACCCGAAACCTCGAGAACCGATATTAAAACATTATTACAAGAAACTAATCCCTGGATGGTTTTGATTTCCAGATGTTCAAAAGATACAAGGGATTATAATTTTATAATGTATTTCTTTTATTTGATAAATAGACGATCTTTCGAGGTGAAACGCTCTATCCAAAAAAAAAAAATCTGTAAATTTATATAGAAATTATAATACTAATGCAGAATATATATAAACAAATGAAAAACTTGATATCAAGTTTTTCATTTCTCTATGTTAATACAAAGCAATAACGCGCCATCTATATATAACGAATGAAGTCATTAAGACGCGAATGTTTATTTTCACAAATAAATCAAACTTCTACTGTCCTTACTGTGGTGAAAAAAAAATATTGAGAGGGCTTGGCTCATCAGTGGTGAACCCTCCCAGCGGTTTTCGCCAATTTTTAATCTACCAGACCGCTTCTTTAGAGCTTTAATACTGTATTGAATCATTCTGCTTTTATATGCTACACTGAAGGGTGGAATCCCAGAAATGGTATTTAAGCAAACTTTGGACATAATTTTTAGGACAGTAGAATTACATTTGAATATTTTATCGAGCAATGCTCTTCCGCAAACAATAAGGACAAGTTAGGCATAAATTGATGCAAAGCAATAACGCGCCATCAATATATAACGAATGAAGACATTAAGACGCGAATGTTTCTTTTCACCAATAAATCAAACTACTACTGTCCTTACTGCAATGAATTTCTCTATGTGTACACTTAAACCTCGTTATAACGTTCCCGCTTATTGCGCTCTTTTTTTCGGTCCCTGTGTCCCAAAATACATTTTGCAATAGAAAACATACCGCTCTTATAATGCGCTATAATCCCGCTTATAACGCTTTTCCATTCTGGGCAGTATTTATTTTACATAAGCCGATAGGAAGGGGATGCTACGATAAACTTTCCAGGCCGGCTGTCACAAGGTTCGGGGATAACTGTGGCTGTTCTCCCCATTGTCGAGGGTCAGCACAACCAGGCTGTGTTCCCATCTCAAACCACCATCAAGGGATTTGCTCGCGTTACTTACATAGGATAGAACGCAACTTAGTTTTCCGTATTCCCCATCAAAGGATAGCAAAATCAAATGCCACAAGTTTATCAAACAATTTTATGTTTTTAAGATTTTTTTAAAGAAACAATAAATTGGAAATTATTATAGACGCGTATGATTCTTTTGAAAATACTCATACGCGTCTATAATAGTTTCGAATTTTCATAACAGATAGCGCGCTAATGCATCATAAACAAAAAATTACACAATTACAATATGTTAATTTTAAAAAATCAATTCTTTATGCTTGGCAGATAACATTTTTACGAAAATGCGACCAAGCTAATATCCACCTAATCTCAGTTTTAGAAATCGCCAAAATTGAGAAAGCCATAGTTAAACAGTTGGAATGAAGCGTCAAAGAGTTGGAACACGAAATTTTAATATTTAGGAAACAATCCTAATGGTTTCTTCGAGCGCGAGGCCAAACTATTCCAATTAACATTTTGCAGGGTAAGGCTCACTAAATCTCTGCGAATGTAAAAAATGGACCATTTTAGTAAGTCTTCTGCTTGCTCGATTCAGACAAATCTGTGGGGAAGTGGTCAGTTGATGTTGTTACGTGGATATAAATGTTATTCAACCAGAAATAATAAACAATTTTCTTCCTAAAAGCATTTTTAATTCTGTTGAGTTTGATGCCAAATTATATCATCAGCTTATAAGAATGACAAGTGTGTCATTGATTTGCATCTGCTTATTTTATTTGCTATTAGTATTAACTCTGAATAAAATAAACAAAAGCAATGATGATGATAACAATGAAATTATATGTATGTACATCTATACATATCTATAAGCTTATGTCCATAGCTTCACTAAACCTTCCATATAAAACGCAGGGTATATCCCAAACCAATCCAATACAATAGTAGACCGGTCTGATGATTAATTTGGCGAAACCGCTGAGAGGGTTGACCACTGATGAGCCAAGCCCTCCCATTCAATAACTTATATCATTGCAGTAAGGTCTGTAGAGACAATATTTGATGAAATTATTGAAAAGAAACACATTGCCAGTAATTTTTTTTTTTTACAAATTTTAACAATGATGTATGTGCAAGGTTATTTTCTAATGTATTCTACGAAATAAAATATGTACATTCATAGAACGCATAATGAATTCTTGTATATCATACAAATCCAAATATCCTACCCCATTATGTTCTATAATATCTCTCTCTCAACTCTTTGTTATTAATCTCTAAAGAAAAAGAAGAATAAAGATACACATATATCATATAGAGTGTGATTTTTTTACAAGTAAAAAACAACTTCCTGCAGTCCTTATTGCGATGAAAACCATTGAGAGGGTCTTGCTCATCTGTGGTTCCCAGCGATTCCGCCAGTTTAATCTACCAGCAGGGTTTACCATTGATGAGCCAGGCCCTTTTAATAGTTTCATTGCATTAAATACTAAAAATATTTTTATATTTTTGCTTTGATTCGCGCGTAGATAGATGGTACGTTATTTCCTTATTTTTGTAACATAAAATGTGACGCGTTAAATTACCTAATTGCTTGTTTTTGGACTCAGTTAGACTGGGAAGCCAACGAATGTTGAAGTAAATGTCCTGAAGGACCGTCACCGCCGCCGCAATAAATGTCTCTCCCTCGAGCTACAAATCTTTCTCCCAAAGATACCATTGCCATTGCAGAACATAGAGCGATCACAAAGAGGAAAAACCCGAGAGCAATTATTTTAAAACACTTTTAATTGGCCGTTTGAAAAGTCATTAATGGATATTGCAATTAGCAGATTTAATTAGTTTATCTGCTGCCGCGGTCTCTTCACATGTTTTACTTCCACTCTGGAATTTCCATGCATTCCCTCATCTCCTCTTTTATCACATGTTGCTTGGTTCAGACTGGGTAAAGGTATTGAAATAATTAATGATAACTATTCATTTAAACGCCCTAAACTATAACATTTGTGTAAAATGTCAAATTATCATCATAATGCGCGTTTTTTTTTTTTTTTTTAGAAAGATGAAAGATTACAGCTTCTCTCTCTCTCTAGATGAAAGATAAAAAATTTTGGGAGGTCCACCCGTGTGAACCCTCCCAACACTTAGGTCAATTTGATCCGCCACCACAGCTATTGTATAGTCGATATAATTCAAATTATAAAATAAAAGGATTTAAAAGCGCGAATGTTTCTTTTATACATAAAACGAACTTCTACTGTCCTTACTGCGATGAAAAAATATATTGGGAGGGCTTGGCTCATCAGTGGTGAACCCTCCCAGCGGTTTCGCCAATTTAATCCACTAGACCGCTTCTCAGAGCTCTAATACTGTATTGGATCATTCTGCTTTTATATGCTACACTGAAGGATGGAATCTTAGAAATGGTTTTCAAGTAAACTATGGACATAAGCTTATAGGACAGTAGAATTACATTCAAATATTTGCTTCGAGCAATGCTCTTCAGCAAACTATAAAGACAAGGCCAGTTAGGAATAAAAGAAACATTCGCGCTTTTAAATCCTTTTATTTTATATGTATAGATGGCGCGTTATTGCTTTGTGTAATTCAAATTATGTTACCTAATTGGAAAAATGGTGCTTACATTACTTATTGAGATAGTCTTTTATGATTGCAGACACTCTAAATATGTTAAGAGTCGAGCTCAGCTTATAGGACAGACTCGACCCACATATGTAAGTCTGTAAGGACTGGTGTTTGAGTGGCTGCCCCGCGTTCTTACCTCGAGTTGTTCTGGCTGAGTGTACTGAATAATTCTGACTGAAAATTATTTTTTTCACGGGATCTTTGATGCGAAGCGAGGAAAAATATTACCTTCAAATTTTTACATAGGTGGTTGGATGGCCCGCCACTTGTAGGGATTTCTTGTAAACAATGCTCTCCTTGCACATTTGAAAGATATATAAATAATATACATGATATTAATAGTAGCTAAAGTTTAAGATTCATTTCGTTGTATACTCCTGTAGAAGGGTTTGCGATATCAAAAAACTGATCCAAAAAAATCAAAAAAAGAGATCGTTTAAATAAAGCAAGAAACTTATCCTCGGAGGCAGTGGGTTGTTGAAAACAATGCTTGCTACACAAATAAGTCTTTCTGCTCTCCTCAAAGTCTATGTCCCCACAGTTCATTCGAAATACCTTTTCCAAGAGTTTGGCTTCAGTATCGGTATAAAAGCAAAACAGTTCAGTGCAATATTACAGCGGTATGGGGTAGAATAAACCGGGAAACCGCTGGTTGCTAATTTTTGAACATATATTTGTATATACCTACCTCAATATCTCTCTCTTTATTCTACAATTTAAATCTCAGGAGATTCTTGTATGGTGCCGAGATGTCTTGATAAAAGCTTGTGTGTGTTTGTGAATGTTTGTGCGTGCGAGTGTGTTTGTGTGCGTATACTTGGTCGTGCGTGTGTGTGTTTTCTTGGAATATTTTAAAGATTGATTTTATTTATAAATGTTGAAAAGAAATTTAAGGCACATTTTTGGCATTTCGCTTTGTGCTATATATGCTATCTAAAGGTCCTGTTGAGTGATTCTCTTTAATATTTAAATATCATATTTTGGAGAGAGAGGCAGCTTCCTCCTATTCACGCCTTTGCTCAGCCTCGGACATTGATCATTATATTTATGGAAGAATACTGCATGGTTATTCTTAAGTGTTTTTAGAGAGCGCTTAGTTACAGGTACTAGCAGTTAGTCAATAATTAGTATAAACTTATCGATATACAACTTTGTAAAGTAAGAGACAATGCCCATGGTAGCATTCTACATTGACTATATCCACTTTGATGCAAAAAAAAAAAAAAAAAGGATCCAAATCAATAAACCAAACGAGCTTGATAAACTCTATGATAAATTATATCCGATTAAATAGCTATTTCTTGTAAATGGGCAGCGAACTGAGCGTGACATTAATAAGACTTCCATTTAGCAGACGAACACGCTGAAAAAAAAATCAATATATTGGGGCGCACAAAAAGGAATTCTAAAATAATTAAAATGTATCTCTAATATCACCAAACTTGAAAACTAGATCGAAATTGATTTTCATTTTAAGCTGGTTTTTCTATACTTGTCGTTTGGTTAAATCAAGATGGCGGTTCGATTTTTGAACCAAACGAGAGTAACATTCATCTTTTGACAAAGAATTACGACCTATAGAAACCTTTCATTGATCACCAATTGCCTCTGTGAATATGACAGATGTACTCTCTTTTTTTTTTTTTACTTTTTTTAACAAATTTCTTCCAACTCCCCAAGTCCTCGCTCGGAAAAAAAAAAAGAAAAAGAAAAAAAAAACTCCTTTGCCTTGTACGCTTGAACGATTCTAATCTGATTTGCTTGGCATGCGCACAACCTTTCTTAATTGAGTGAACAAATAGACAACTGCGCAGACCTTCAGTAATTACTTTTAATTTAGATCCTATCCCCATTTTTTTTCCTCCCTGTTTTTTTTTTTTTTTTACCCTCCTCCCTGATCATTAGGTGGCTCTGCGAATTTTTAATGCGCTCCCTTCAACCCCCCCCCCCCCACGCCTTTTTTTAAGACGCTGCTCTCTCTATTGAAGATAAAAATGGTAAAACATTATAGACTTCAAATTTATTGAGCCATTTTAAATTAGATGATTCTTTTTTTTTACTCATTTTATCTTTTTTTCTTACTTTACCAACCTTTTTTGCCTTTCTTTTTTTAACTTTCTCTTTCCTTTTTTTTTTTTTTTTGTGTGTCTTTTTCTCTTTCTGCCCCCTCACTTTTTTTAGCCCTCTGTTAAATTTACTCGATTCTACGTTTACTTTTTCTTCTTTTTTGATTAAAGACTATTTTAAAGAACCAATCACGAAAGCTTTTTTTCTCTCTTTCCCTAATTTTTTTCTTAACTGATGTTCCTCAATTAGAAGTTTTTCAAAGTTTTTTTTTAGTTGGATTTCCTCCTCCCTGTCGCACCCCACCCTGCTTTTTTTTTTTTCATTTCGCTCTTTTCTACTTAAGTCCTATTACTGTTAGAGAATTAAAAAATTGGAGGGAAAATAATTAATTGTCTAATTTTTTACCAAAAAACTAACGCAGAAGATTAATTAGAAACAATGTGTAAAGTTCGTCTGAATTGTTTGTTAGACTTTTGGAGAGAAAGTTGCTAATTATTGAAGATAACTAGGGTTAAATGATTTTTTTTCTCTCTTGAATTAATGCAAAAGGATTCTAATCAATTTTGCCTTTTTATTCTTGTTTTATGGCCTTTTTACTTCCTTTTTAGTGAACTTAAAAACTGTATTTTAAAAATATGTTAATATCGTTTATAAATGTCAATAAATAATGTATGTGATTATATGTTATAATTATGGTAAATATATTTCGCTGTAAAATACTACGGCTTTTATGAAAACTGACGCATAATGAATTTGTTTATCTCGGAAGTAGTAGCCGCTCTTTTTTATCTTAAAAAAAAAAAAATTACCCATATTTAAAAGCCTAAATAAACAACGATTCTTCAATATTTTAATATTATTCTGTGGTAGAGAAAAAATGTTATTAATAAATATACGTAAAATCCTGTTTCATAAAAATGATCTTTATTTATTTTATTAATTCAAAATTATACTAACTTTTTTTTTTTTTGTATCCGGGTAGTTGACGTTCTGCACTTCAGGAACCTGGTTTATAAATGACGCTTTCTCTTTCAAAATTTTAACTCTAAAAATAATTTTATAAAGAATACAAGAAGGTAAGTTATAAAATTTAAAATGTAAAATGCTTTTCAACTTGGAAACTGACGATTGTTTCACTTTATATCATTTTTGACAATTTTTTACAAAGTGTTCTTTACACAAAAATGAAAACATTACTGGAAATATTTGCCTCTTTTTTTTTTTCTTTCAGGCATTTCTTGCATCGATGACTTTCTCCTATTTTTGGCTTTTTGGATGGACTCTCTAAGTTAAAAATATCTTATGTCTTTTCTATCGTAGAATCAAACAAATAAAACATAAAAATAACAGATAATAAAATTTTTTAGATATCATATATATAGGTTACACTTTTAGGACATTTTTTCTTTAATAACAACTTTTATTAAAAAGATTACGATTCAATTTGAAATTTGAATAAGTATTTTACATATTTTTGTTTAAATAGAAACACTTTTATTTTAAATAGAAATTGATATTTTATACCTTTTTATGGCCCTTTTTATCAAACAATATCGCTATTTTTTTATTTTTTTTTAATGGGAAATTCCATAAATTGAGAGATTTTTCCCTATTTTGGCAAAAGCTGTTTCTTACTTTGAATTAGAGCTCTTTTCCCAACTATTTTGTATTCTTCTTTATATTTTAGAGGATTAGGATAGTATTTGATTCTTTTAGGTTTAATTTGATTTCAAGACACAAAACGCGATATCCCGGCTAAGGATAATTGCGTCGATTTACATTTTTAAACAAACAGTTATAGACGTTTTATATAAGAAAAAAATTAATAATAATTAAAAAATAAAAACATTAAGATATATTAGTAACCTGATCTTTTCTGGTTAGAAACATATATTCATAAATATATTTACAAAAATAGTTAAATCTGTGACAATTCTCTCTAGTATTTACAAATTCATAAAGATCTTCAACATTATTAACTGTTTGTTGACTAACGCTAAAGAAGAGGGGGCATTTCAACAGTAGGTTCAATGAAAACATCGCCGAAGTTGGCCTTTCGGTTTGAATGTCTCCAAATTTCTTCGTTGCATGTGCTATGACATGTTCTAAGTTAATATCATTCTCAAGATTGGATCTATTTAGGTGAATATTTGAATGACAATATTAATTTGTATCTCTTTTTTTTTTATTAAAATGTAAACGCATTAATAAGAGTTTTAAATGTGATCGAAAGTACCTATACACTTTGTTCAAGGTTATAAATCTCATCTTTGTGGGGAAAAAAGAGAGACTATTTGTTCCATTTTTACTTTATAAAAAGCATAAATACGGTTGTGATAGATAAAAATATAAAATTATTTCACCTACAATAAAATATTTACATATGAATGAAAGTTTTTCACAAATACACATAGTTCTACATATGTTTTAAGCTTAATATTAATAATCTTATTTTATTTATATTTGATAATATATATATATGTATGCGTGTGTGTTAGTGGAAAAAAAATATTTTCCTTTTATTGAAAAAAAAAAAGCATATAACAATGCCATTTTTTTTATCATCGTTGCTCAGAGCATGCAAATCCCTATCAAAGAATATGCCACAGCAGCAGCAGGTTTGGCAAATTCAGACAAATAGCCCAAACCTGTATGCCTAAGGTTGGAGCTTTGGTCCTCATTAGTACAGTGGAGGCTTCCTCTTCAGAATATCCTGCAAGAGGAGATATGAAATCGACCGAATCTAGCAAAAAGGTGCTTGACATGAATTTACGCCTTCTAGGCAAAGAATATCAACAAAATGCATTGTTTTGATGCATTTTTTTTATATAAAAAGGGAGATGCACTTTTCGCTAATGACTATCGTTCTTCCATTATTTTACAAAAGTTTATAATAATAATAATAATATTCAAAAACATATATATGTGTCGTCTAGCTTTGAGGTCTAGAGAGGCGACCTTTGTCTTTGTGTCTTGAATTCTATATACAGTTACGAGCGTCATTCCTCATCTTCTAATCAATCATTCATCAGTTTTCATCTCTGTCACCGTTTGCTTTTTTTTTTGGAATGGCGCCCTCCTATTGGTTGGCTACGGTCACGCCACCTTTGCCCCCCCCCCCCCCCCCCCATCATGCCCCCCCCCCCACTCGCTATTTCGTCTTTGTAACTATTGTGTTGGAGCGGGTCGCTCCCTAAATAAATGCATATATTAGATAATAACCAAATGGAATCCTCTCTTTCTTTTTCCCAGTAAGAGACGCCTACGGAAGCCAACAGTACATAGACAGATAAAGCACATAGGCTATAGTTATTAACTAACATATGCAATTATTTAAGGCGCCAATTTATAATTGTAACAAATAGTATTTGAATCAAAACATTCAATCGGGTAAAACACGGGCGTTGCCCGGGTCATTCGGCTAGTGATATATAAAAGTCGATGTCTGTTGTCTGTTTCGCGATAAACTCAAAAGCTACTGAACCAATTGATACCAAATTTTATATTTCGCTTTTTATAAACCTGAGGAAAATAATCGGCTACATTTTGATTAGTATTTTTGGCTATTAAATTTTTTCATTTGAAGAACTTTTTTTTTTTTTACGCGGAGTAAATACGAGGATAAGTAACAACACCAGGCCAATTAAGCGACCAATCAGCGTTCTGCCTTTTTTTTTTCAAGTTGCTTGCGTACTTTTTTTGAAATATCTTTTTATACAAGTGTTACTTTTTTTTACAAAAGTATTGAGTATTGAGAGATAAATTTTTATTACTAAGTTACGGTAAGTTTACACAATGCAATTTGAAAAAGAAAAAAAAAATACAAAATTAGCGTTACTGTATGTAAATAATGGCTTTCGTATTTTTTATTAATTTTTGTACTGGCCTTTGTTTTTTTTTATCTCTTAAAAAAATCGTTTAAAATGCAGTCGCAGTCATTAGCAAACATATGTTTGCCTAATTTCCATGTGCTCTTTTATTTTTACAGAAAAATATTTACATGCCAGTATTTTGGATTATTTTTTTTATAAACCTATTTTTTCTTATTTTTACTGAGAAGATGAGCATCGCAGTCAAGATCCATCGCAGTCACTCTCAACTCAGGCAATTTCAAGGGTTAATGCGCTGGGGCGGGTACCTCGCGGGTTGGGTGGAAAAGCTGCAATTTAAACTATATTGATTTTGAAACAACTAAATGGATTGTAAAAAAAAAATAATTAAATCAAATACCTAAACACTAATATAATACAATTTTTGC
The DNA here is from genome assembly GCA_030710605.1 of Cordylochernes scorpioides. Classification (NCBI taxonomy): domain Eukaryota; kingdom Metazoa; phylum Arthropoda; class Arachnida; order Pseudoscorpiones; family Chernetidae; genus Cordylochernes; species Cordylochernes scorpioides. Next base: position 46,848,342 of record CP092872.1, on the reverse strand, counting down.
CATCACACACTTTTTGCCTGTGGTTTATGTGTTACACTTCTGTATTGCTATTCTATGGCACTTCTACCATTTATTATTGATGTACTTTCAGTATGAAGGAAATTGCACTCGGGGGAATTATCGGGCGAAGCCGGGTCATTCGTCTAGAAATAACTTCAAAATAGAAGATACAATGACTACCTGATTAAAAAAAAAAAACAAAAAAAAAACAGCAATGCTCTTCTATAGAGGGTATCCAGAGCTTGATACATCAATTCTAAACAACCGTAAACAGCATTCGAAGAGAATGGGTGTACGTCAGGTACCCTACTCGCATAGGTCCGACAACTCGTCGAGTTCGCGCCAATTTTCTGCTGTTTTACCCGCCAAAGTTGGAAAAACATACTTTTAGTTGTATAACGAATGAAGACATTAAGACGCGAATACTTCTACTGTCCTTACTGCGATGAAAAAAATATTGGGAGGACTTGAGCTCATCAGTGGTGAACCCTCCCAGCGGTTTCTCCAATTTAATCTACCAGACCGCTTCTTTAGAGCTCTAATACTGTATTAGATCATTCTGCTTTTATATGCTACACTGAAGGGTGGAATCCCAGAAATGGTATTTCAGGAAACTAGGGACATAAGCTTTTAGGACAGTAGAATTACATTTAATTCATTTGTATTAATACTTTTAGTTGGGTGTTCTTAAATTTTGGCACGTATCAGTGTATGTTTTCCGATCACAAGTTTCCGCCACACACCAGCCACCTTCCTATTTCCTATAAATATTCAAAACGTATAGGGTTTAGGAATCTAACTGGCTGTTTCGTTCAATGATTATTAAGGTCTTATGATGGAATGCTACAATCCCTGTCTCACTTAATTTTAAGTGTTTATTAAAGAAAATTGATAACCTCAAATGTAAAACATACATCTATTGATACACCCGCATATAATTTTAATTAAAATCATATAATGCGTGTTTATTATTACGAAATTATAATGCGAAGAACTTGAACCTTTGTCAATTCCTTTATATATATATATATATATATGTGGCAATATCGTTGCGGAATTTCTTGTTATTGGATGCGAATGGTGATATTTGATTGAAGCGCAGCCGTTTGAGTGGAAGTTGCAGCATACAGTAGGAATAATCAGGACACGTGATTGTTTTGAAAATAAAAGGCAACTGGATTGGAGGGAAGAAGGTTTGAGAAGGAGCGGGTTTGATTGTTCCTTATCTGATCACATGGCGGTGATTGACATAGCTATGAGCTGAGCTGAGAGAGAGATCTCTAGAACAGATGTTACCTTGGTGGGAGCAAGTCGAAGGCTGATCCGAACTCGGTGGGAGCCAAGTCGCTACTGCAGGTGTTGTTCCTATGAGAGCGAAAACCTAACTGACCATCCTTGCCTTTCGATTTAACACCAAGACTCCGTTTCTCTCTGATTGGTTGAGAGATGATCACATGCTTTTTCCCTATTGGTTGACCTATTTAGATGCTATCTTTTGATTGGCCCGCGGCTTTCCTTGATGAAAGCTGTGGTCTGCTTGATAGGAAGTGTCGAGTGCTATTTTGACTTTATTTACTTCCGTGTTATCAAATACGTCCTATCTTGGGTCGGAAGTATGGGGTGTCTCTATACTAATATAACTTCTGTGGATATTGGATACGTCCTGTCTTTGCCGGAAATATTGGGTGTTAGCTTTAACATTTATAACTTCTGGTCACTAGAGACGTCCGGTTTCTGCCCCTGCAATATTGACACAGGGGTGCCCAGAATAGTCGTGCCAGCCTTAGGTCTACTTCCTATATCTTAATGCTACTTGCTTCCCTCCAGTTACCTTGTTCTTTATTAAGTCTTTGAAAATCATACATGGTACATACATAGTGGGTCGGGGTTGCATTTAATTATATACAAATTATGACAGATGCGCCCCCTACATGTGAAGAATTCAAGAAGGGGTTAGCCTGAAAGAATTCTGTAAAATGAAAAATAATTTTGTGGGAAAATTAGTTGTAGGTATTGAGGGGCTATATACAAGCATTGCTGGTGACATAAGTAAGATAGAATGGGGTTGATGATATAGGTTGAGTATAATTAATAGAAATCAAAAAATTTTTTAATTGTAAGAAATCAATGAAGGTTATGGTACATAGTGGGTAAAACAAAAAAAAATGCGCCTAAACGAATTCTACTCGAGATAAGAAATGATATCGAGGGAGTTCTATTAAGGCTTTTGAAATCAAATAAAAATAATATAAAAATAGTTGAATGAAATCAAAATTGAATGTGTTTGGTTGAAAAAGAAAAATATTTTGTTGCATGGTGACAAAGACAACTGCTTAGTTACTTTTTTGCTCGAATTCTGAGAAAAAGGAATCGAGGAAATTTCATAAGGTGCTTTGAAATCAAAACAAAATGAAATAAGAAGTTGAATGAAATCAAAATTGAATGTGTTTGGTTGAATGGTGAGAAAAAAAAAAGGAAGAATGCCTAACCATATTCTAGCTCGAAATTGGGAATGAAATCGAAGGAATTCTATTAGGTCTTTTGAGAAATCAAAAATAAAAATAAGAGTTTTTTGAGCGAAATCAAAGTTGAGTGCTTGGTTGAATGGTGAAAAAAAAAGGAAAAATGCCTAACCATATTCTATTCGAGATTGGGAATGAAATCGAAGGAATTCTATTAGGTCTTTTGAGAAATCAAAAATAAAATAAAATAAGAGTTTTTTGAGCGAAATCAAAGTTGAGTGCTTGGTTGAATGGTGAAAAAAAAAAGGAAAAATGCCTAATTACTTTTTTTGCTTGAATTTTGGAAAGGAATTCGAGGAAATTTCATAAGGTCTTTTGAGAAATCAAAATAAAAATAAAAATAAGAGTTGAACGAAATCAAAGTTGAGCGTTTGAAAAAAAAATGAAAAATAAAAAGGTTTCAACAACAAAGGGTGATTTAATGTTTTTAGTTTAATCGAAAACCAGTGGGTTTTCGTTGATAATTGAGTTGTGGCAATATAAGTCAAGTGGTAAATAGAATGATAATTGATAAGTGAAAATGATAATATAAGCTAATTGGTAAATAAAATGATAGTTAATGATTAAAATTGATAATAAGTTGAATAAATTGCTAAATTGATTCAACATTTATATTTTTAATTGAGAGAAAATAATGAAAATGATTGATATGAAAAATAAGGTGTATTGGTTTGAACCCTATGGTATCTACATGCCCTGATCTACATGTATTGGTTGCTCCATTTTGCCCTATAAATGTTTTACTTGCTCAATTATGCCCTATAAATTGTTTGTCTCGTCTGTAGCGGCACTTAGGTGAAAAACGTGATTCTAGTCCTCAAGTGCGTTTATGCTGTGTGTACAGGAGACATGGAAATCTATATAACCTTTATGTGTAATTTTTCGTCTTTGTGTGTGTGTTGTGAAAAAATGTTAGAAGTCTGTTGTGTAAGAAATGTGTGAGTTAGTTCTATGTGTTGTCTCGTGGATGTGGAGTTGGTTGGTAAAAATCGATATGTAGACTCGAACTGGAATCAAAATCGGTGGTATAGCGAGGTTCCCAGTTGACCTCAATAGGGGATCTTCTCATTGTAATTAGAGATACGGAAGTGGGGTGTGTCGGGCAAACGAGAGGGAATGAAATTGGAGATCGGACGAGGGCGCTCCGCTTTGTTTACAGAGGCCGAATTTATCGCTGCAGACTACACTTCCGTCGTGGTGTCTCAAATTCTCGTTTCCTGCCGTCTATTTATTTTTGGTGCGGCTCGGGGCTTGTTTTTGGAGTACGGCTTCTCCGACATCGGTTGGTTATCTTTCAGTTACTGCTATCTTTTCGGAGTTTATTTAGATTTTCTGCAAAGATGTTTCCTAATGTTTGTCCAAAATTAAAAACTACCTCTTGTAGTTCGAAGATTTTCTGATCGGGCATAGCATAGATAAACAAGTACTTAATGAATAAAATTGGAATACAGTTGTACGGTAGAACTAATAAACAAAGGATAAAAATCAGATGAAAGATAGGATATTGTCCCATGTTCGTCCACAATTTTGTAACTGGGGACTCTGAAATATTGGCTTGAACCTTATGAATTGTAGAATTTGAATGATTGGTAGGTTCGCAGTTCTCCTGTTTGATATCTTTAGGGAGTGGCGTGATATGATTGAGCTGGTTGTCCGGTTTATAGTTCTCCTGTTTGATCGTCAATGGTTTTATTAGAGATATGTCGGCGGTAATTAGTTTAGGTTGAGATGTGTGATCTTTTCTCTGACGTGGATGTGGTAATTTTGGCATTATTTGTGTTGTGTGTACGCTGTGCTTTATGTACGAATTTTGTTTTGTTTGGGTACCTGTGTCGGTATTTTTACGTGCAGGTTGTTTGTATTCATCGATTCTTCTAGCGAATCGGCAGGTGGGGCAGGTTTTTACCTGTTTTGCGATGTCTTGTGTCATGTTCTGCCAATAATATTGTGCTGAGATGAGCCTCGTCATCTTGGAGATGTTTGGATGGTGGTGTTGAGTGTGTACGGACTTAAGGAGTCTGGTTGTAAGTGAACTTGGGACTATAGTTTTAAGTACTCCTTTTCGGGAGACGGTGCGCAGTTTATTGTGATCCATAGTCACGCGAGATTTTCCTGGTGGAGAAGACTGTTGGCTCTGTATGAGTGGCGCATCTAGAAAGCCACAAAATGGGATACGAGTTCCAATGCCCGTTTCATATTGTTGTACTCCATTTATGCTACGGACCTCATATTCGTATCTTGACAATCTTAACCTCCATCGAAACAATCTGCCTGAAGGCGCTTTGATCTCTTTCAACCACTGCAATGCGGGATGGTCAGAAAATATTGTAAACTTTCTGTCCTTTAGATAGGTGCGGAAATTATCCACACTTTCCACAATGGCTAGGCATTGTAGTTCCAAGTCTGAATAATTTCGCTCGTGACTACGTAGAGATCGGCTGAAATGTTGAACGGTGTATGTCTTCCCATCAGGGTAGACTTGTTTAAGAACGCCTGTAATGCTGAATGTTGAGGTGTTACAGTACACTTGGCATGGCAGATCTTCCTGGTAAAGGTGTAATGTGGGGTGTGTGGTAAGGTTTTCTTTCAGGTTAGTGAACGCTTTCTGGCATTTGTCATCCCAGACCCACATGACATCTTTTTTTAGAAGGTTGACAAGTGGCGTCCGCAAGCGGGCGTGGTCTGGAATGAACTCTTTATAGGCGTTCACAGCTTTTAGGAAAGATCGTAATGTTTTTCGATTGTGTGGTTGTTTGGTGGAGTGAATTTTTTCTATGTTTTGTGTAGATGGGATGATTGTATTATTCTTAACGGTTGTGCACGCGCTTGTTTGTCGTTGTTGTTGTCTTTTGGCGTGCGTGTTGCGTTTGTTGTGCGGGTTGTGTGTGTTTGTCGCGTGATGACGTATGGGTGTGTGTATGTTGTGAGGTACATTTGCGTGTTTATGGCGTTGCGAAGTATGGTCATGTGTGGATTTTGTGTGGTAAGTGGGTGAGCTGTGTCGGTGTACGGACACTTGTTTGGGCATTATTGGAATTGTAGATTGAAGTTGTGGTGGCTTTATATGTGGTGGGCATAAAGTATTGGCAATTGGGTTGAGTGAAAAGTTGCGTGGTGTGAGATTAGAATGGTGGCATGTAAATATTGGAGGTTTGGGCAATGAATGCAGGCAAGGGTTTCCATGTGTGAAAGCTTTGGGTGCTGTGCGAGTCCTTTGGGACAGGTTTTGGCCTAGCCCGTGCTTGCATTCATTTGACACATGTTTAAAGTGGTAGATAAGATTAGACAATGGGACGCCAAGTTGGAAAATAGTGCCGCGATTATAATTTAGTTTTAATTTATATTGATAAAGGGTTTTTAAGGTAAGAGCTCCAAATGGCAAGGATGCATTTACCACGTGGAAGTTCTCTCTACGGGTTATTTGGCCTATTGTCAGAGGGAAAGTTAAATGTCCTATTATTTTCGTAAAACTATTTAGGGTGGATAGATCAAGGGAAGGTTTTTTAATACTTAAATTGGGAAGTTGTGCTTTTAATCTATTGTATAAATGATACGGCAATATGTTCGAACCTGCGTCTGGTTCAATGAGAAAGGTACATGGTAGGTCCTGGGTCAGATACAAGTCCAAAGTTAATTTGATGGTGTCATTGGGTGGATTGCCTACCTTAGTCTCGAAAAGTCTCCATTGTGGCGTCTTCGGCTTGGTGTGGCTGGCTTGGAATATCTGTTGGACCGGATCGGGACCTTTTGCACTGTCCGCGCGATTGAAAGGGAAATCTAGTCATTTGTACTGCTTCCATTCGAGTGGATCGCGTTGTCGGTACACTGGGTCCGTGTCGCGTGGGTTGCTTCCGTGTGTACTGGTACGGCATGGCGGGTGGCGATTCCTCGGTGGGCGTCAGGTTGTTCGGACACGTACCGGCGGTGCGGGCGTCGGCTGTCCCGAGGGTGGCGCTCCGGAAGACCGCTTCCAGTTGCGTGGATCTTGGCCCTTGTAGCGCGGCGGTCAGTTCTAAAATTACCGTCGCAAGGGGGTGTCTTGTCGCTTCGTTCGTTGTCAGTCTCTTTCCGCTCGTTGCCAGTTTCTTCTCTCTTGGTTTGTCATTGCCTTTTGGTTTGCTGGTGTCTGGGTTAATTTCCATTTTGATCCTGATTAAGCTCCATAATCTTTATCCTGTCGACTTAACCGTTCTGTGGCAATATCGTTGCGGAATTTCTTGTTATTGGATGCGAATGGTGATATTTGATTGAAGCGCAGCCGTTTGAGTGGAAGTTGCAGCATACAGTAGGAATAATCAGGACACGTGATTGTTTTGAAAATAAAAGGCAACTGGATTGGAGGGAAGAAGGTTTGAGAAGGAGCGGGTTTGATTGTTCCTTATCTGATCACATGGCGGTGATTGACATAGCTATGAGCTGAGCTGAGAGAGAGATCTCTAGAACAGATGTTACCTTGGTGGGAGCAAGTCGAAGGCTGATCCGAACTCGGTGGGAGCCAAGTCGCTACTGCAGGTGTTGTTCCTATGAGAGCGAAAACCTAACTGACCATCCTTGCCTTTCGATTTAACACCAAGACTCCGTTTCTCTCTGATTGGTTGAGAGATGATCACATGCTTTTTCCCTATTGGTTGACCTATTTAGATGCTATCTTTTGATTGGCCCGCGGCTTTCCTTGATGAAAGCTGTGGTCTGCTTGATAGGAAGTGTCGAGTGCTATTTTGACTTTATTTACTTCCGTGTTATCAAATACGTCCTATCTTGGGTCGGAAGTATGGGGTGTCTCTATACTAATATAACTTCTGTGGATATTGGATACGTCCTGTCTTTGCCGGAAATATTGGGTGTTAGCTTTAACATTTATAACTTCTGGTCACTAGAGACGTCCGGTTTCTGCCCCTGCAATATTGACACAGGGGTGCCCAGAATAGTCGTGCCAGCCTTAGGTCTACTTCCTATATCTTAATGCTACTTGCTTCCCTCCAGTTACCTTGTTCTTTATTAAGTCTTTGAAAATCATACATGGTACATACATAGTGGGTCGGGGTTGCATTTAATTATATACAAATTATGACATATATGTTATGAATATTTTGTGTTGTTGTTAGATTAGGCTTGATAAGACAAAGGATCGATAAGATAAAGGGTTGAGGTGCAGTCGTGATAAAAAAATATAAATATTTACCGTCAAGTAGCTTTTATTTTCAATTACTTGAGGAAAGATTACACATTTGTTAGTTTTCACATTATATAGAATTTATAATTTAATCCTATATTAGTGATTTAAAAGGATTGATTGATTAACTACGCATATTTACAACAAAATTATACAACGAAACTAAACAACTAAACTAAAAGTCTTTCTAAAAACGATGATAACAAAAAATAAAATTATCAATGAATAAAATAAAGTATATATTTTTTAAAATATAGAAATATTTGAGGTTTTTAGATTATATAATATTTTTAGATTATATAATATTTTTAGATTATATAATATATATATATATAAATTAATAAACAATGATCGGAATTCAAGTACAAGTAAGTTGTTCTAGAAAATTATATGTTTCTCTCGTGAATTTTCGGACTTTGGAATTCCGATGCGGTCGCTTTAAAACGATTACTGAATCCTGCTCAATATAACCACCATCAAGTTTGTGCAGCAGCAATCCAGAAAATGGTTTCAGACGATCGAAAAATCGAAGTAGATTTTAAGAGAGAAAACCGTAAACCGATCTAATAGGGACCAACCTCCAATATTCTAAATAATACATTTTAGAACTCCCTTAAAACTCTTTCGTCAAGATAAACCCCTCATTTTCCTAATATAGATCAAACCTCCACCATGTATACAAACTATAACCCCATTTTCCAAAGTTTAAGCAACTACACACACACACAAAAGCCTTTATTAAGACACACAGGTCTTACAGAGGATTCTCCTTGGGGTTACAAGACGGAGAAACCTATGAAAGTGGGAAATATACAAAGGGGTAAAAATGGAGAAAAATTGTATACACATGGTAAATATATACAGATTATTTTTTGAATAATCCTATGGAAAATAAGAAAATTTTTTTTTTTTTTTTTTGGAAATATGGATGGGAGAAGTGGAGAGCGAAAAAAGGAAAGAAAACAGGTATTTACATATGGAACATACATATAATGGAACAAGTCAATTTACGCTCTTCTGCTCACACAGCACAGGTGGACCATGGCTTTTTCAAGAAATCTTTAAGAGATTTTCCTGGAAAATCCGTGTGTTCAGAGTTGTAAGGTAAACACCGTTAGTTTAGGCAACTATTGAGGATATATAAATGCTTATACCTCACCATGACAATACCTGGGCACATCCCATGTACCCAAAAAAAAAGTAATTAGAATAATAGGATTTGGGTTTAAAGAAAGAGAGAGTACAGAGATCGTTCAATCCGCAGTAGAAAAGATTTTCTTCGAAAAATATGTATTCCTTTTTAAGGGGCTTATAGTACATTTTGTTACCTGAACTATTGGAAACTGTGACTGTGAACAAATTTGCGGAAACCAGTTGAAATAGAATCAAATAAAACTCCTTGGAATGGTCAAGAAAAAAGTAATTTTTCCATGACAACGGATCTGGTCATTCATGTGAAATCTCTCGGGGAAAAATTGATGGATCAGAAATTGAAAAACTTCCCCATCCACCATATTCTTCTGATTTTACCACACTCTGTTTAAACATTTCGTTCTGAAAGAGACAAATGTAGTTGCAAATGTGTGAATAATAATTTAAAAGAAATTAAAGAATAATTTCTCGAAGCTAAGGGTGTTGAAATTAGGATGGATTATAGTTTATATTTGATTTTTTCTTAATGTTTTATTTTCAATATAGGGCTATAATTTTTCCAATCAAAACTCATATTGCTTTATAACCTAAATCTTTCCTAGATTAAATGGAAGATTTTTTAAAATTAAGCTATGGTCACGGAAAAGATACATCCTGTATGAACAGAAATGTTTAGAAACTTTTGCGTACCAATTCGAACATGGTAGTTAGAGAGAACAACTCCAGACTAAAGTAAGAACAGACGACTGCATGTTGACTTAAATAAAGAACAACTCGTCCATTGTACTGAAGAGTACTTCAATAGAATTTCATTGCTCGGAGCTGCATTAACTATGAGCGACATCTCCGAGGCTATATTTGATCCTGAGGTGAAATGTCACAAGATTTCCTTCTTTTTATATTTGTGTATCTACTAATAACTAGTATGTGCAAAAGTCTCTTAGTCCAAAATTAAAATTTCACAAGGAATTCCTATTGCCCAGTCCTTTTGAGAATCCTTCTAAGCTATATCATATCATAGCTGCACAGATCTACGCAACTGTAATGCAATTTTCAGCTATCTACACTTCTGGCCCTATGGTAGTTTGTCATGAAAAAAAATTGATTCACCAGATAGATCTTCTTAGAAGCATCATCTTGTAGTGTTATTTTGCCATTCGACCCTAATTTCTGTATCTTGTAATTCTATGCAACTAATTGCTCACCGGTAGTGAAGTAGTACAAATGACGCTTCAATAGCTATTCTTTGGTATATTTCGTTCATTTTTATAAAATAGTAATCCATTATTTTATCGCTTAATAGTGGTCTGTAGTTGAAATTTCAACACAACAACAACAAAAGCCTTTTATTAGGACATGTAATCCTATATAAACTCGTTAAGTCCAAGAAGAAAATAAAAAGAAACACACTGGAAAGAGTATCAATAAAAAAATAGATAATAAGCTATACACAGACTTTTGATGTGGAGACATAGCAGCCACTGAGTGTCTTATCGTGGCTTATTCTTCCTTTTAACGATATTCTAAGAATTTCCGCTGAACTGTCGAACTAGTAGTACACGTAGACCACGCTCTCATCAATCAGATAAATACTTGTAAATCTTGACTTGATACGTTGATAGGAATTATGAGACTGCCAATTTCTGTCTTTCTTCCTGAAGCCAGAGACAATGAAGAATACTATGGGACATCCTATCTTGAATTTCAACTCCGCATAACTCATATTAAATGAAGTCTTTAGTTCAATATTCTGACCAGCTTTTTTTTTTTTTGAAGGAGGAAAGCAAGAGTATCCTCCTTATATTCCAATATAAAACTTTTTTGAATATGATATTTTGAAAATACTGTGTAACATTTTTCTGCTTACACTTTTAAAAATACTTTTCAATGTCCTTACGTATATGAAAAAAAAAAAAAGATAATAAGAGGATAATCCAAGGTAAACCATCCCAGCGGTTTAAACTACCAGACAGCTAACTAGGTGTATTGCAAGGATCGCTATACGTATAGCATGCTTTTCAAAAACATTTATTGGTAAATGCAGCACACGATTATATGGACATCTGTGCTTGTAGATAAGATATCATATATACAGCTGATTTATTAAAACGTTCATATATGTATTTTGTGTAATGAAAATAAATAAATAGAATAAATAAAATGTGTGGAAATAAAATCCATAAAGTAATTGGAGAAGAGGAAAAAGTGTCAGGAGTTGACCAGATACCTACTATAATCTCTAAGAGCTAAAGGAAACTTATTCGAGCGGATCAACCAAATATCAAGAGATGTTTCACCTTTCCATACCTCATCCTCAAAGTTGGAAATGTCGCTATTTCTCTTTGAAAATAAAATAAATTTCGATTTTTATAAAAGAGGCATTCGCGGTGTGATTTCAATTTTCGTTTTGGAAGAAAAGTATTATGATCCTTCAAAAGGTTCCTACTCAGAAATATGAGAAGTATATAACACATAGTATTTTATCACAAACACACTTATCTTAAGGAAAATAATATATCTTTGTATTAAAGAAAAGTTTATCAAAGTATTCCATAAAATCAAGTGGGATTCTAACGAAACGAGGAGGGGAAAGAAATGATTTTAAATATTCGCTTGATAATTAAGAAGTTACTACGAATAAACAAATCTAAATACTTGGCATTTATAGATATTGAATATGTTAACTGGAACACGATTTTTAGAGTAATGAGAAAGCGAAATATAAACTACAGAGACCGAAGTATAAGATATACCCCTACTATACAATAATCACAGACAACCTTGATGTGAACGGAAATGACAAATAAAGGTGTAAAATAGGGATGTGGCCTATCATCATTACGTTTTATCATCTGTATTGTGAAAGTGTCATAAAAATTTATCGATAAAAAAACAGATGGGAAAGATAAAATAATTTATAGGTCAATTAGATTTTCGGGTTATAGCGTCCTTTTTTGCAGAGGGTGAATAAGCCTTGGAAAAATCCCTGGAAAAACTGAATAGGTTTTACATACACTCTAGGAAAAAGAAACAATTCAGTTAAATGATTCAAGTAACTTGGCAACCTAATCCTCTCGGGTTTTAAAACATAAAAGCTAGAATAACCCAAGGGAAAATGATATTCAGCAAAAAATTGTTTTAACAATAAAAAGTATGTGCTTAATTTTTTTTTTTTATCAAAAGCTTCATTTAGAGTGTGTATGTCTCCTAGACCTAGACTTTTAGAAAGAAATAAATGGCAGAGCTACAGGTTTTCGAAAGGCGCTGCTGGCGCTTATGATGAGAATAACTTGTGGATTGACAAACTGAGAAAGTCCTAAAGATTATCGAGGAAGAATATGGCCTTCACTGTTGGGTTCTGCGCTGCCTGGAGTATAGGAGCTCTATCTATGCTTCCTTCCTGTGGTGAATCTGAATAAGACCGGTGGTCTTAATAAAGGTCTATGTGTGTGTATGTGAATATTGCCTTCTCTGTGGAGAAGGTTTACAAGAGAAGAACCAGCGTGTTTGGACATCGACACTCGAAGTGCTTAACGCCATTACCGGAGTGAATGGAGGGAAGACCGGGGGAAGAGGAAGACCCAGAATGGAATTCATAGATAATTTCGAAGGAAGACCCATGATGTTATCAAAAGGCCCTAGAAAGTAAGCTCTGATAGGACAGGAATACTTACCCACCACACAACCCGTAGGTTCAAAAGAAATAGATATTAGAAATCATATTATAAATATGTGATAAAATACATTTGTTTATGTTATTACACCAAGTTGCAGTCTGGCAGATTCGTCATCTTTAATTTTTCATCACCCATGCCCTGCGTTTTTCCAACCCTCATACAAAGTAAGATAAGTAAATAATAAATAGACTTTAGGTAGCACAAAGGATAATTTTATTTCCATAATATCAATGTTTGAAAAGTGTATAATACACAGATTTTTACAAAATACCAAGAATGATTTTATAATGTATACTCTGTTTATAAAAATGAATAAATATAAAATTGATATTGATACATGTGAAAAATACGATTAGGAAATATTGTGAAATATATATTAACATGCACCCATGATGTATATATAAAATACTAACCGAATGGTCCGGCAACGCCCGTGTTTTACCCGATTGAATGTTTTTATTCAAATACTCTTTGTTACAATTATAAATTGGCGCCTTAAATAAATGCATATATTAGTTAATAACTATAGCCTATGTGCTTTATCTGTCTATGTACTGTTGGCTTCCGTAGGCGTCTCATACTGGGAAAAGGAAAGAGAGGATTCCATTTAGTTATTAACTAATATATGCATTTATTTAAAGAGCGACCCGCTCCAAAACAATAGTTACAAAAACGAAAGAGCGAGTGGGGGAGGCATGATGGGGGGGGGGGCAAAGGTGGCGTGACCGTAGCCAACCAATAGGAGGGCGCCATTCCAAACAAAAAGCAAACGGTGACAGAGACGACTGATGAGGAATGACGCTCGTAACTGTATATAGAATATGTATAAAATAATATATCCATATTAAACACATCTTCCACTGCGAGAAAAATTATTAAAACAAAAAAAAAAAATCACGAAAATATTTAATAGAACAACAGTCTTGCCTATTAATGAATGGAAATTTGAATATAACGACTATTAATATGTTGTTTTATAATATGTCATTTTAAAAATACTGTATGGATTAAAATTAAATCTCAAATTAAGTATATAAATAATTAATTTTATATATAACACTAAAAATAAATAAATAACCTAATTGTGTGAAATATAGGAATATATTAATTTTTGTGTGTATAGTAAAAAATTACAAGTACATTTTACAAACCAAATATCTGTTTTTGTTTCTACTAAAATCTATTCCAGAGTTCACTTTAATTTATGGGAAATGTTCATTATTTTCTGGTGGCGCCAAATCAATGCAAAGCCCCGGAAGTGACGTTGCAAATCCATTTCCCCTAAAATTAATTCGGCAGTGTTACCAGGTGCTAATTGCCAGAACCGCCTTCATTACTTATAACTGGCAAATCCAATTCTCTCCAGACGACATTATTAATGATCCCAAGCCAAAAGAAAAATAGCCACCTCTCTTAATTGTTTAAGCCCTTTTTTGCCAAAATTTTGTTGAGTAGAGGGAAGTTGATGCACGCAATTTTTTCGCGCACACGATAATTTAACACGATATAATAAATTAATTTAGTTTAAATTATTTAATTCTGAATATTTTAAATTAGAGATTATAATTTGTTATTTTACACGATGATCTTTTAAAATGATGTTTGGTAAAAATTCTAAAGTTATTTTTTTGTGGTCAAAGATAATATATTTTTGAAAATAAATTTGGTAACGTTTGTTTGAAATTTATGACCTGGCGAGATCAATTACTAATAAATAACGTTTATAACGATTAATTAAATTTCTATTTATTATTCTCAGGTAATTTAATAGTAATTTATGAGGTTACGATTAATAGTTCTTCATTTGTTATAATTTGTAATTGGAAAAATTAAAAATGATTTCGAATAATTATCAATAATTATTTTAAATTTGTTTGTTTTATTATTATTTTTTTAAATATATTTGAAATTACACAAACGTTTAATTTTTAATATATTGATAATATTAATTATGAAATCCCTCTCTGTGTGTATATTTTTTAAATTACTTTAAATATATTTTGCTTTTTTCCCACTCTAATTGATTGAAAAATATTGTGTTTATGCTTTAATGAATAGAGATTTTTACTAATTTATTTTTAAAAGGAACATTTTATTTTATTATAAAAATATGATTGTAACGGCAAAGTAAAATAAAAAAAAATATATATGTGGCAATATCGTTGCGGGGTTTCTTGTTGTTTGATTTGAATGGTGAGGATTGATTGAAACGCAGTCGTTTGAGTGGAAGTTGCAGCATACAGTTAGGAATAATCAGGACACGTGATTGGGTTTGAAAATATAAGGCAACGGGTTGGAGGAAAGAAAGCTTGAGAAGAACTGAGCGATTTGACTTATTAATTAGTTGATCACATGGCGGTGATTGTACTTAGCTGTGGGATGAGCAGAAGGGGAGAGATCTAGAGCCGATGTCACCTCCTTGGGAGCCCAAGCGTAACTGATCCGAACTCGGTGAGAGCCAAGTCGCTCTGCAGGTGTTGTTCCTATGAGAGCTAAAACACTACTAACCATTCTTGTCTTTCGATTTAACACCACGAGTCAGTTTCTCTCTGATTGGTTGAGAGATCTCACATGATCTTTCCCTATTGGTTGACCTACTTAAGGTGCTATCTTCTGATAGGCCGGCGGCTTCCTTTGGTGAAAGCTGTGCCCTGCCTGGTATATCTGATTTCGTCAGGAAGTGTTTGGTGTCTTGACGCTTATAGTTTCGAAGGATATTAGACACGTCCTGTTTTTGCCGGAAGTACTGGATATCTCTCAAACTTTTATAACTTCTGGTCACTCGACACGTCCTGTTTTGTCCGGAAGTATTGAATGCATCTTGGCGAAAATAACTTCTGCGGTCACTAGAGACGCCCGGTCTCTGCCCTTACAATATTGACACAGGGTGCCCAGAATAGTCGTGCCAGTTTTAGATCTACTTTCTATATCTTAATGTTACTTGCTTCCCTCCAGTTGCCTCGTTCTTTATTAAATCTTTGAAAATCATACATGGTACATACATAGTGGGTCGGGGTTGCATTTAATTATATACAAATTATGACAGATGCGCCCCCTACGTGTGAAGAATTCAAGAAGGGGTTAACCTGAGAGAATTCTGTAAAATGAAAAATAATTTTGTGGGAAAATTAGTTGTGGGTATTGAGGGGTTATATACAAGCATTGGTGGCGACATAAAAGTAAGATAGAATGGTGTTGATGATATAGGTTGAGTATAATTAATAGAAATCAAAAAGGTTTTTAAATGTAAGAAGTCAATGAATGTTATGGTACATAGTGGGCAAAAAAAAAGGAAAATGCGCCTAAACGAATTCTACTCGAGTTAAGAAATGAATTCGAGGGAGTTCTATTAAGGCTTTTGAAATCAAATAAAATGATATAAAAATAGTTGAATGAAATCAAAATTGAATGTGTTTGGTTAAAAAGAAAAATATTTTGTTGCATGGTGACAAAGACAACTGCTTAGTTACTTTTTTGCTCGAATTCTGAGAAAAAGGAATCGAGGAAATTTCATAAGGTGCTTTGAAATCAAAACAAAATAAAATAAGAGTAGTTGAATGAAAGCAAAATTGAATGTGTTTGGTTGAATGGTGAGGAAAAAAAAAGGAAAAAATGCCTAACCATATTCTCGCTCGGGATTGGGAATGGAAACCGAGGGGATTTTATTAAGGCTTTTGAAATCAAATAAAATAATATAAAATAGTTGAATGAAATCAAAATTGAATGTGTTTGGTTGAATGGTGAGAAAAAAAAAAGAAAAATGCCTAACCATATTCTAGTTCGAAATTGGGAATGAAATCGAAGGAATTCTATTAGGGCTTTTTGAGAAATCAACATAAAATAAGGTAAAATAAAAGTTGAATGAAATCAAAGTGAAGGCTTGGTTGCACAACAAAAAAAAAAAGAAAAAGCCTTGTTGTATGAAAAAAAAAGAAAATGCTTTGTTGCGTTGGTGAAAAAAAAAAGAATTGCCTAATTACTATCCTACTTGAGATTGGGAATGAAATCGAAGGGGTTTTCATTAGGTCTTTTGAGAAATCAAAATAAAAATAAAAATAAGAGTTGAACGAAATCAAAGTGAATGCTTGGTGCGTGGTGAGAAAAAAAAGGAAAATTGCCTAATTATATTCTAGCTCGGAATTGGGAATGGAGACCGAGGGAATTTTATTAGGGCTTTTGAGAAATCAAAAATAAAAATAAAATAAAAGTTTTTTGAGCGAAATCAAAGTTGAGTGCTTGAAAAAAAGAAAAATGAAAAATAAAAAGGTTTCAACAATAAAGGGTGATTTAATGTTTTTAGTTTAATCGAAAACCAGTGTTTTCGTTGATAATTGAGTTGTGACAATATAAGTCAAGTGGTAAATAGAATGATAATTGATAAATAAAAATGATAATATAAAATAATTGGGAAAAAAAATGATAATTAATGATAAAAAGTGGTAATAAGTTGAATAAATTGATAAATTGATTAAATATTTAACTTTTAATTGAGAGAAAATAATAAAATGATTGATATGGAAAATAAGATGTATTGGTTGGAACCCTTTGGTATCTACATGCCCTGATCTAAATGTATTGATTGTTCCATTTTGCCCTATAAATGTTTTAATTGCTCAATTATGTGTAACTTTTTGTCTTTGTGTGTGTTGTGAAAAAATGTTAGAAGTTTTTGTGTAAGAAATGTGTGAAACGAATTCTATGTGTTGTCAAGATCCTAAGGTCTGGGATGTCTACGCGTAGGTGGAATTTGTGCCTAGTGTGAAAAATGTAAAGTTTGGAAGTCTTTAAAAGAATAAAAGAATAGAAATGTGAACTCATTTGGAGTGTCTGTGTGTCTTAAGTTTCTTGTGAGAATATAATTGAACTATGTTTTTTGTAAAAGTCGATATGTAGCTCGTATTGGAAACAAAACCGGTGGCGTAGCGAAATCTGTGGCTGGGGAGAGCGGTGACCTAATTTGGATGAGCGGGGCCCTGTAATGAGACGCTCGAAGCGGGACGTGTCGGGGACACGAGGTCCGGTCTAAATTTATCCACCCCCTGTTTGCGTAATGGGAGTCGGAAACGAGGCGTGCGGGGCTTGTTTTTGGAGCGTGGTTTCTCCGACATTGTTTGGTCATCTTTTCAGCCACTGTTATCTCTTCGGAGTTTATTTAGATTTTCTGCGAAGATGGTTCCTAAAATTATGAGAAGTTTTATAAATATTTGTCCACAATGAAAAATTGCTTGTCCTAAATTAAAAACTACCTCTTGTAGTTCGAAAATTTTCTGATCGGGCATAGCATAGATAAACAAGTACTTAATGAATAAAATTGGAATACAGTTGTACGGTAGAATTAATAAACAAAGGATAAAAATCAGATGAAAGATAGGATATTGCCCCATGTTCGTCCACATTTTTGTAACTGGGGACTCTGAAATATTTGCTTGAACCTTATGAATTGTAGAATTTGAATGATTGGTAGGTTCGCAGTTCTCCTGTTTGATATCTTTAGGGAGTGGTGTGATATGATTGGATTGGTTGTCAGGTTTACAGTTCTCCTGTTTGATCGTCAATGGTTTTATTAGAGATATGTCGGTGGTAATTGGTTTAGGTTGAAATGTGTGATCTTTTCTCTGACGTGGATGTGGTAATTTTGGCATTGTTTGTGTTGTGTGTACGCTGTGCTTTATGTACGAATTTTGTTTTGTTTGGGTACCTGTGTCGGTATTTTTACGTGCAGGTTGTTTGTATTCATCGATTCTTCTAGCGAATCGGCAGGTGGGGCAGGTTTTTACCTGTTTTGCGATGTCTTGTGTCATGCTCTGCCAATAATATTGTGCTGAGATGAGTCTCGTCATCTTGGAGATGTTTGGGTGGTGGTGTTGTGTGTGTACGGACTTAAGAAGTCTGGTTGTAAATGAATTTGGGACTATAGTTTTAAGTACTCCTTTTCGGGAGACGGTGCGCATTTTATTGGGATCCATAGTCACGCGGGGTTTTCCCGGTGGAGAAGACTGTTGGCTCTTTATGAGTGGCGCATCTAGAAAGCCACAAAATGGAATACGAGTTACAACGCCCGTTTCATATTGTTGTACTCCATTTATGCTACGGACCTCATATTCGTATCTTGACAATCTTAACCTCCATCGAAACAATCTGCCTGACGGAGCTTTGATCTCTTTCAACCACTGCAATGCAGGATGGTCAGAAAGTATTGTAAACTTTCTATCCATTAGACAGGTGCGGAAATTATCCACACTTTCCACAATGGCTAGGCATTGTAGCTCCAAGTCTGAATAATTTCGCTCGTGACCACGCAGAGATCGGCTGAAATGTTGAACGGTGTATGTCTTCCCATCAGGGTAGACTTGTTTAAGAACGCCTGTAATGCTTAATGTTGAGGTGTTACAGTACACCTGGCATGGCAGACCTTCCTGGTAAAGGTGTAATGTGGGGTGTGTGGTAAGGTTTTCTTTCAGGTTAGTGAACGCTTTCTGGCATTCGTCATCCCAGACCCACATGATATCCTTTTTTAGAAGGTTGATAAGTGGCGTCCGCAAGCGGGCGTGGTCCGGAATGAACTCTTTATAGGCGTTCACCGCTTTTAGGAAAGATCGCAAGGTTTTTCGATTGTGTGGTTGTTTGGTGGCGTGAATTTTTTCTATGTTTTGTGTAGACGGGATGATTGTATTATTCTTAACGGTTGTGCATGCGCTTGTTTGTTGTTGTTGTCTTTTGGCGTGCGTGTTGCGTTTGTTGTGCGGGTTGTGCGTGTTTGTCGCGTGGTGACGTATGGGTGCGTGTATGTTGTGAGGTACATTTGCGTAATTATGGTGTGGCGAAGTGTCATGTGTGAATTTTGTGTGGTAAGTGGGTGAGCTGTGTCGGTGTACGGACACTTGTTTGGGCATTATTGGAGTTGTAGATTGAAGTCGTGGTGGCTTTATATGTGGTGGGCATAAAGTATTGGCAATTGGGTTGAGCGAAAAGTTGTGTGGTGTGAGATTAGAATGGTGGCATGTAAATATTTGGGGTTTGGGCAATGAATGCAGGCAAGGTTTTCCATGTGTGAAAGCTTTGGGTGCTGTGCGAGTCCTTTGGGACAGGTTTTGGTCTAGCCCGTGCTTGCATTCATTTGATACATGTTTAAAGTGGTAGATAGTATTAGACAATGGGACGCCAAGTTGGAAAATAGTGCCGCGATTATAATTTAGTTTTAATTTATATTGATAAAGGGTTTTTAAGGTAAGAACTCCAAATGGCAAGGATGCATTTATCACGTGGAAGTTCTCTCTATGGGTTATTTGGCCTATTGTCAGAGGGAAAGTTAAATGTCCTATTATTTTCGTAAAACTATTTAGGGTGGATAGATCAAGGGAAGGTTTTTTAATACTTAAATTGGGAAGTTGTGCTTTTAATCTATTGTATAAATGATACGGCAATATGTTCGAACCTGCGTCTGGTTCAATGAGAAAGGTACATGTTAGGTCCTGGGTCAGATACAAGTCCAAAGTTAATTTGATGGTGTCATTGGGTGGATTGCCTACCTTAGTCTCGAAAAGTCTCCATTGTGGCGTCTTCGGCTTGGTGTGGCTGGCTTGGAATATCTGTTGAACCGGATCGGGATCTTTTGCACTGTCCGCGCGATTGAAAGGGAAATCTAGTCATTTGTACTGCTTCCATTCGAGTGGATCGCGTTGTCGGTACACTGGGTCCGTGTCGCGTGGGTTGCTTCCGTGTGCACGGGTACGGCAGGGTGGATGGCGATTCCTCGGTGGACGTCAGGTTGTTCGGACACGTACCGGCGGGGCGGGCGGCGGTTGTCCTGAGGGCGGCGCTCCGGAAGACCGCTTTCAGTTGCGGGGATCTCGCCCCTTGTAGCGCGGCGGTCAGTTCTAAAATTACCGTCGCCAGGGTATGTCTTGTCGCTTCGTCCGTTGTCAGTTTCTTTCCGCTCGTTGCCAGTTTGTTCTCTCTTGGTTTGTCATTGCCTTTTGTTGTGCTGGTGCCTGGGTTAATTTCCATCTTTATCCTGATTAAGCTCTATAATCTTTATCCTGTCGACTTAACCGTTCTGTGGCAATATCGTTGCGGGGTTTCTTGTTGTTTGATTTGAATGGTGAGGATTGATTGAAACGCAGTCGTTTGAGTGGAAGTTGCAGCATACAGTTAGGAATAATCAGGACACGTGATTGGGTTTGAAAATATAAGGCAACGGGTTGGAGGAAAGAAAGCTTGAGAAGAACTGAGCGATTTGACTTATTAATTAGTTGATCACATGGCGGTGATTGTACTTAGCTGTGGGATGAGCAGAAGGGGAGAGATCTAGAGCCGATGTCACCTCCTTGGGAGCCCAAGCGTAACTGATCCGAACTCGGTGAGAGCCAAGTCGCTCTGCAGGTGTTGTTCCTATGAGAGCTAAAACACTACTAACCATTCTTGTCTTTCGATTTAACACCACGAGTCAGTTTCTCTCTGATTGGTTGAGAGATCTCACATGATCTTTCCCTATTGGTTGACCTACTTAAGGTGCTATCTTCTGATAGGCCGGCGGCTTCCTTTGGTGAAAGCTGTGCCCTGCCTGGTATATCTGATTTCGTCAGGAAGTGTTTGGTGTCTTGACGCTTATAGTTTCGAAGGATATTAGACACGTCCTGTTTTTGCCGGAAGTACTGGATATCTCTCAAACTTTTATAACTTCTGGTCACTCGACACGTCCTGTTTTGTCCGGAAGTATTGAATGCATCTTGGCGAAAATAACTTCTGCGGTCACTAGAGACGCCCGGTCTCTGCCCTTACAATATTGACACAGGGTGCCCAGAATAGTCGTGCCAGTTTTAGATCTACTTTCTATATCTTAATGTTACTTGCTTCCCTCCAGTTGCCTCGTTCTTTATTAAATCTTTGAAAATCATACATGGTACATACATAGTGGGTCGGGGTTGCATTTAATTATATACAAATTATGACATATATAAATATAAAAAATGGCATATCCTGACCAGGAGCACATGTGCTTTACAGAAGGCAGAGCGCCATCTGGTGGAACAGAAATCAACTAAACATTGATTTAGCCTGTTCCCTGATATTTGGCCAACCCAATTTCTTGATAAATCAAGAAAAGCCATCCACGAACGCGTTTCGCGCTTTTTGGCGCTCGTCAGCGTGGAGTAGGCTGAACCATTGAGACCAAAAAATATTTTTTGATCCCAATGGCTTCCCGAAAAACCAAGAAATGGGTATTTAAGGCCAAACTTGCGTAAATACGCTTAGCACATTAAAAAACGAAATAAAAAAATAAAAGATAAAAAGATCAGGTGTTGAAATCAATATAAAAAATGGCATATCCTGACCAGGAGCACATGTGCTTTACAGAAGGCAGAGCGCCATCTGGTGGAACAGAAATCAACTAAACATTGATTTAGCCTGTTCCCTGATATTTGGCCAACCCAATTTCTTGATAAATCAAGAAAAGCCATCCACGAACGCGTTTCGCGCTTTTTGGCGCTCGTCAGCGTGGAGTAGGCTGAACCATTGAGACCAAAAAATATTTTTTGATCCCAATGGCTTCCCGAAAAACCAAGAAATGGGTATTTAAGGCCAAACTTGCGTAAATACGCTTAGCACATTAAAAAACGAAATAAAAAAATAAAAGATAAAAAGATCAGGTGTTGAAATCAATATAAAAAATGGCATATCCTGACCAGGAGCACATGTGCTTTACAGAAGGCAGAGCGCCATCTGGTGGAACAGAAATCAACTAAACATTGATTTAGCCTGTTCCCTGATATTTGGCCAACCCAATTTCTTGATAAATCAAGAAAAGCCATCCACGAACGCGTTTCGCGCTTTTTGGCGCTCGTCAGCGTGGAGTAGGCTGAACCATTGAGACCAAAAAATATTTTTTGATCCCAATGGCTTCCCGAAAAACCAAGAAATGGGTATTTAAGGCCAAACTTGCGTAAATACGCTTAGCACATTAAAAAACGAAATAAAAAAATAAAAGATAAAAAGATCAGGTGTTGAAATCAATATAAAAAATGGCATATCCTGACCAGGAGCACATGTGCTTTACAGAAGGCAGAGCGCCATCTGGTGGAACAGAAATCAACTAAACATTGATTTAGCCTGTTCCCTGATATTTGGCCAACCCAATTTCTTGATAAATCAAGAAAAGCCATCCACGAACGCGTTTCGCGCTTTTTGGCGCTCGTCAGCGTGGAGTAGGCTGAACCATTGAGACCAAAAAATATTTTTTGATCCCAATGGCTTCCCGAAAAACCAAGAAATGGGTATTTAAGGCCAAACTTGCGTAAATACGCTTAGCACATTAAAAAACGAAATAAAAAAATAAAAGATAAAAAGATCAGGTGTTGAAATCAATATAAAAAATGGCATATCCTGACCAGGAGCACATGTGCTTTACAGAAGGCAGAGCGCCATCTGGTGGAACAGAAATCAACTAAACATTGATTTAGCCTGTTCCCTGATATTTGGCCAACCCAATTTCTTGATAAATCAAGAAAAGCCATCCACGAATTGGGTTGGCCAAATATCAGGGAACAGGCTAAATCAATGTTTAGTTGATTTCTGTTCCACCAGATGGCGCTCTGCCTTCTGTAAAGCACATGTGCTCCTGGTCAGGATATGCCATTTTTTATATTGATTTCAACACCTGATCTTTTTATCTTTTATTTTTTTATTTCGTTTTTTAATGTGCTAAGCGTATTTACGCAAGTTTGGCCTTAAATACCCATTTCTTGGTTTTTCGGGAAGCCATTGGGATCAAAAAATATTTTTTGGTCTCAATGGTTCAGCCTACTCCACGCTGACGAGCGCCAAAAAGCGCGAAACGCGTTCGTGGATGGCTTTTCTTGATTTATCAAGAAATTGGGTTGGCCAAATATCAGGGAACAGGCTAAATCAATGTTTAGTTGATTTCTGTTCCACCAGATGGCGCTCTGCCTTCTGTAAAGCACATGTGCTCCTGGTCAGGATATGCCATTTTTTATATTGATTTCAACACCTGATCTTTTTATCTTTTATTTTTTTATTTCGTTTTTTAATGTGCTAAGCGTATTTACGCAAGTTTGGCCTTAAATACCCATTTCTTGGTTTTTCGGGAAGCCATTGGGATCAAAAAATATTTTTTGGTCTCAATGGTTCAGCCTACTCCACGCTGACGAGCGCCAAAAAGCGCGAAACGCGTTCGTGGATGGCTTTTCTTGATTTATCAAGAAATTGGGTTGGCCAAATATCAGGGAACAGGCTAAATCAATGTTTAGTTGATTTCTGTTCCACCAGATGGCGCTCTGCCTTCTGTAAAGCACATGTGCTCCTGGTCAGGATATGCCATTTTTTATATTGAT